>JAWNNP010002436.1:1442500-1787500 GCA_035044805.1 Leucophenga maculata
GAAGTTGCACTCAACGATGTCAGATTAAATAGAAAAAACTGCAAATATTAACTGAGCTCCTCCACACAAAGCACACAAAATGCTCAAATTTTGCGCAACAACCATTTTAAAAACTTGAAATTTGCACCATTAGATCCAAGAGAAAAAAAAAATTCCACAGCACCGGAAGACGCATAGCCAAGCAGTTAAAAAACTGAAATTGTGATTATTTATTTCCAATAAGAACTACAAACATTTAAAATATGGAAAAACTTAATCCACTAATTGCTTTGCTACTTTTCATCGTAGTCAAATGTTCCAAAACTGAAGCACAGAACATGCACGGTGAGTAGCGACGAAAATAATATCAAGCAAAAGCAACCCAATTTAATAAAAACAATTTACAGAACCAAATTCACAACTCGATCCCGATCCAGAGTTCATAGGCACAATCAATAATGTTACCTATCCATCAGGACGTGAGGCAATACTGACCTGCTCGGTGCGCAATCTGGGCAAGAATAAGGCATGTATTCAGCAAGAAAGCTTTTAAACATTTATTTAATGCAAAAACAAATATTTTAGGTCGGCTGGTTACGCGCCTCCGATCAGACAGTGTTAGCACTGCAGGGTCGCGTCGTAACACACAATGCACGCATCAGCGTCATGCATCAGGATATACACACATGGAAGCTGAAGATCAGTAAGCTGCGCGAAAGTGATCGTGGCTGTTATATGTGTCAGATAAATACGAGTCCCATGAAGAAACAAGTCGGTTGTATCGATGTACAAGGTTTGTTAAGCATTTAAAATAATTAAACAATATAAATAAACATAAATTTCTTATAATTAGTTCCTCCTGATATAATAAACGAAGAATCCTCCGCTGATCTTGCTGTGCAGGAGGGTGAAGACGCTACACTGACATGTCGCGCAACGGGCAATCCACAACCGCGTGTCACCTGGCGTCGTGAAGATGGTGAAATGATTCTCATACGTAAACCGGGTAG
The DNA here is from genome assembly GCA_035044805.1 of Leucophenga maculata. NCBI lineage: Eukaryota > Metazoa > Arthropoda > Insecta > Diptera > Drosophilidae > Leucophenga > Leucophenga maculata. The sequence continues at coordinate 1,443,490 of JAWNNP010002436.1, forward strand.
CAGAGAATTGATGAAAGGTAAGCGGAATTGATTTTGAACTATATAAAACGGGTTTATACTTTGGGAAAGATAGTACGAAATTGCATTAATTTCCGAATGAAAACCAAGCACACAGCGATCTCTACATACCTGGTCATTTGCACGCGTGGCCGGTCGTCCTCTTCTGCGACCTCCACCAATCAAGTTTGGGCTCTCCATGTAAGCCATGCTTGATGGATCTCTTTCATCCATTCGAATGAGGTGACTAGCGCAGTGCAGCTGCTGAAATTTTATGCGCTGGAATATGTCAACTTCATGCAGTACCACATACAGCTCACGGTTCACACGAGACCTAAACTCGTCGCCGACTCTAATAGGACCAAAAATCCTGCAGAGAATCTTCTTCTCAAAGACTTCCAACGCTGTTTTATACACTAGGACAGTAGGAGTATCAGCATCTTATAGATCTTGATTTTCGTCAACCCAAAAAATCATCTGTTTGCAATCCTGATCTCCAGGCTGACGTTGTTGTTGCTGGTTATTTCGGATGCAAGATAGACGAAGTGCGTCACTGACCGTCAAAGACGTGATAACGGCGTGCGAGAAGACAACAAGTACTTCGTCTTGCCCTCATTCACCGCTAGACCCATGAGCCGAGACTGTTTTTCAATCTCTGAGAACGACTTGCTGACTGGCCATTCTTGCGTGCCGATGATATCGAGCCAGAAATATTCTGCATGTGTATGTGTATGTTCTGGCGTAGGATGTATTCCATCAGTAGATTGAAAAAACCGCACGACAGAGCATCATCTTGCCTGAAACTTCTCTTGGTATCAAAGAGATCCTGACAAAGCTTTGTGTGGGAGATAGCATCGTCATGCAAAGACGAACGATCTTTGCCAGGATACCTAGTGCAAACACGGCGTCGAAAAACTTCGATCGTATCGACGTGTCGAACCACATCTTGAATAAAACTTTGTGCATACTCCTAACCAACTCGTCGCCGCCGGGCTGGCAGCCCATTCTTTGTTATTTTTCAGCATTTTAATAACCGAATCGACCTCTTTATAGTCCGGAGGCTCTTGCGCCATCATTAACTGGTGGTATTGAGCGTTTCATTGTCTTCAAGTAGGTTAAAAAAGGACTCCGGGACACCGGGATTAAAACCTTCAGTCAGACGCTTGATATTTTGATAAAATTTTCGAGCTTTATTTCTATTACACAACCTTACGACATCGTCAAAAGCATGCCTTTCATGCTCCGTTTCCTTGCAAATGGAAAGGCATTTCTCCTCTCTCCGATTCTCTCGAAATCACTCTCTAACAGCTCTTATCAGCGGGTATCAAGCCCAGCGCACCAACCCCTAATTAAAGGGGGGTGTTTTCTCCTTCTCACAGTTTGCTTGCCACCGAACAGGTGTTCAGAGGTTACCCAAGATATAAGTGTTCTAATGGGTGTTTTTGAGCGTCTTGAGCCGTTGATCCTGTCAGTCTTATAGAGAGTATTTATATATCAAAAATAACGAACACAGAAGCCAAATAGTACCACCCTCATGTATTAAAAATTTAAAAAATTTTACTTTTTTTACAGTTGAATCCTATAATGGCTCCTCGCTGAAACTGATGCGTCTGGAGCGGCGTCAGATGGGCGCATATCTATGTATTGCCTCGAACGATGTACCACCGGCGGTTAGCAAGCGAGTCTCGCTGAGCGTACAATGTAAGTTGTTAAATTTTAAATAAACTAATACAAAATAATATAATTTAATTTCGCTTACAGTTGCACCCATGGTGCGTGCACCCAGTCAACTGCTTGGCACACCACTTGGTTCCGATGTGCAGCTTGAATGTCAAGTAGAAGCTTCACCTTCGCCAGTTTCCTATTGGCTCAAAGGTGCACGCTCATCAAATGGTTTCGCAAGTGTTTCCAGCGCAAGTTTAGAATCAGGCTCACCGGGACCCGAAATGTTGTTAGACGGGTAAGAAGAAAAGCCAATAATAACATCAATGAAATTCACAAATTTTGCTTAACTTTATTCATTTTACAGGCCCAAGTATGGTATTACCGAAAAACGCGATGGCTATCGCGGTGTTATGTTGCTTGTGGTGCGTTCCTTTTCAGCTTCGGATGTGGGCACCTATCACTGCGTGAGCACAAATTCACTTGGACGTGCGGAGGGTACATTGCGTCTATATGGTGCGTATTATATAGCTTTAATTTTTTAAAACGTATTTTAATTAAAAATTTATTTAACAGAAATAAAACTACATCCTGGCGCATCCTCGACAAATGATGATTCACTAAATTTTATTGGCGGTGCGTATTAATTGTTTTTATTTCGCGGGATTATTACAATTTAAAAACTTTTCACTTGCAGGTCTTGAAGAAGCCGCACGTAATGCAGCCGGTTTAGTGCTGCTGCCCGCCGTCTTGCTTTTCGTGCTCTCCGTTGTTGCTGCCACAGTTGGCTTTCCTGCTGCGTGATATACGAATTAAAACGGCTTAAAACAATAAATGAATAATAAATATGTATAACCAAAATTCCCACACCTGTCAAAATATGCTCGAATAGGAACGAAATGGTTAAACATGATTTATGTCCTGTAAGCGCGGAAGAAATATGCGGTTTTAAATTAATGGATTGTCGATTTTGTTGAAATTTATTTTTGTGTTCCTTTTTTTTTTTTTTTTTAATTGTATTTTTAATGCATTTTGTAATTAAGTATCAAGCATTGATTAAGCCACTCAAATCATATCCAATTCATGTGAATCGAAACGAATTAACGAACTCTGCATATTGCCAAGCGGCGTGCATATCATTTCTGTATGTATTTATCACCGAAACGAAACCGAAATTGAAATCCAAATCGAAATTGTTAAATACTAAATAAACCTAGTAGCCAGAAGTCAGGCGGATTATCATTGGCAAAGGACTCAACACAATTCGGTAAACTTAATTAATTAAATGCTATGCGAATATAATAAATATTAGAAGATATGCTCGATGCAAATGTTTTATGCATTTGTAAACGATTGAAAAATTAATGAATGAAGAAAACTAATTATGAATTAATCCAAAAACAAAAACGAAAACAAAAACGAAAACCAAATAATGCAGAGCAGCCAAATGGACAAAACTTTGTCGCATAATGTTACATAATAATATTAAACATGATACTATAAAATAGTGAATTAATTTAATACATATGTCATAATGAAAAGGTATTGAATAAAAATATCGCAACTAAATATACATATATGCTTAGTGTTTTTTATTTATTTGAAAAAGTATCTAGAACTATATGTTCCAGAAAGATATAAGGCTGACATCACTGCAATCCAGGAAATATGATGAATAAGACAGGGCTGCTATAAAAAAGCATCCTGTGACATCTACTATAGATGCCATGATAGTAAGCACGGTTAAGTGGTAAGTAGGAAACTACTTAGACTAGTTTCCAGATTCACGCGTTTAGCCGCGATACGCATCAACACTAAATATTTTAATATAAGCCTGATTTGTGCGCAAGCTCCGACAGAAGAGAAGGACGACGATGTTAAATACGAGTTTTAAAAGCGCTTCGAATCAGATTTCAACACACTAACATTCACAAGGCTACATGGATGATCATGTTTTGATTGACGGAAGACACGCATCGAGCGTGTTGGACTTCTTTGTCGCAGACTCAGAGTGGGACACGTCGCACGTCCCAATATGCAACGTCGGCAAACTGAAATCAGAACAGACACACTGTACCAACAGCCCCGGGAAACTTCTCCGTCTTCTCAGGATATATGTGAGCATTGGAAACATATAACCCGCTTCATGGATAGGAATGGCAAGGAGGCCATTGGTTTTACAATGTGATGTGACTAATTCTTGTTACGACGAGGACTGTCGCAATGCTATTGCAAAGATGAATGCTTTCTATCAGCGAATTTTGCAGGGCGATATCGAGAGAAACTGAGAGTGGAGAACGCCTTTTCAGACGCAAGAAAAAAAAGAGTAAAAGCAAAGAAGCTCAAAAATATTATCAATAGGTCAAGCGTCTGACGGAAGGTTTTAAACCCGGAGTAACTTTCTGTAAGGATGAAAATGGAAATCTGGTTACAGGTGTACATAAATCACTGAGATTATGGAGGAGTCATTTTTCTAACTTATTCTAACCGTCGATAGAGATATGACACCGGCACCACCAGTTAATGATGGCACTATTGTAGAGCCACCGGACTATAACGAGGTCGATTCGGTTATTAAAAGGCTGAAAAACAACAAAGCGGCAAGCTCTAATGGGCTGTCAGCAGAGTTATTTAAGACAGGCGACGAAGAGTTGGTTAGGAGTATGCAACAACTTTTAGGCAAGATATGGTCCGATGAACGCATACGCAATGACTGGAATCTCAGTGTTCACTGGCCTATCTTTAAGAAAGCAATCTTTTTTCCATCGGATAAATATGTCAAGGGTATTGTGTAATAGGCTGAAGCCATATACGGATTCATTGATATTTATTTAATGGGAAGATGGAGGAGTGTCAAAATTTGTAAATAAACTCGTAAAATTCCGGCAAAGTCCTAGTCGAATGCAAAACGAACGAGGTCTCTATCTATTACCGTTTTCGAGATGCTTTCGTTCATAAGGACGGACAGACGAACATTAATTGTAATTAATTAATTATTATGTATTAAATTTATTTCCTATTATAAGCACTTATTTTTGTTGCATTTCTTAAACAAGGTTTCTTAAACATTTGAGGCAACTGATGTAGTATTTCGACAACAACTGAAAGTTAAAAAAGATAAAAAAACACATCAAAGAAATTATTTTCTAAAACAACTTACTCCACTTTGAACCAAAGAGCACTGGACAAGCCGCATGCCTGGTGCGCAAATCATCATTTCCAGCATTGTCCAAAAGATCGAAAATCAGTGCTGAGCCTTTCTTTGGAGCTTGAAATATATTTAAGTCCACGAATGCAGTATGGCCACCTTTTAGCACATTATTCAACTGCGAAAACAACCAAAAAAGAAATATTAAAAAAAAGGCATACTATAAAAATTTTAATACTTACATAGAATATTATGACTTGTGCACGCTTGCCTAATAATGCGCCCGATTTTGTTGTCTTTAAATAAAAAAAAAATTCTTACAAACTTAAAAGTACAGTTAATCGACTTAAAACTTACATAATTCACTTTCACATTATCGACATGACTGTAATGATGTCCACCCAAACCATAATTTATGACTTGCATATAATCATACGACATAATATTTGCCCCCGTCATATCACCTATACGTCTTGAGATGCGTCTAGCGAGTGATAAGTTATGAGGTATAAACATAGACTTTGCAGTTCGATCAGCACTTATCGTGCCACCATCAACAAGGCCTCTTTTTAGATTATGTATGGTCTGTGCTTTTAGTTCACTTATTTCATTATCATACATGACATCATGATATGTCACAACGGCAGGATCAAGTGAAAGTTCTTCCATTTTTAAAGGCGCTATTTTAAGAAAGGCGCTATTCGCGCTGTTATAACGACAAAGCAATCTTGAGCTGAGCTGTTGCACCTCGCCTCTGCATAGTTTTTCGTGACGCATAAATATTTCAAGATCTCGTTTGAATAATTTAATGTCGGCATCATCTGGCTTTAGGCTGTAAGCTTCATTTATAGCGCGTAGTGCATCGTCTTCGCGTTCTGTAATAAATTTTTTTATATTTTTAAAAATCTTTTTAAAAACTTTTCATATTTACCCAAATCCAACCATTTATCAGCAATCATATACCATATCTCTGCAGCGCCCACACCCAGTATATCATGTAATTTTGATTCTGTGGCATTATATTGCTTTAGTGCCTGCTCAAACCATTTACTAGCCGGCACAATTTCTTTCTTTTCATCATAATAAGCGCCTATTATATAACAATCCAACGCGCTTAGTTTTGCACTAAAAATTTTAAATTCTTTTAGAAAATATTTTCTAATTATTTTTTAGTATCTCCAAAACTTACTCATATTGTTTGCCATTCAAGCGGCCAACGGCAATATCTTCTGGCTTTAACAAGTAGACACTCTGCAAACGACCAATGCCTGCTATTGCCTCCTGCACATCCATTTTTGTGGGAAATTTGGCACTCAATTCAGTGATGAAGTCTATTTGTGCTGCAAGTAAATAAATTTAAAGTTTAGAAATTATTATTTTTGTTATTTCCTTCTGAAACTTACCTTGTCCCACAGTTTCATTCATATACTCCTGCCATTTGTACCAATCTGAATGCAGGCGACGTATAAGTGAAAAACTATTTAAAGGATTCGATAGATAAGCCTCAGGATCGCTTTGTGACTTAACATTCTCCTCTTCTAGCTTGTTGAGTGCACTTGCAATTTATAATAAAAAAAAAATATGTTTAAAGAAGTTCCAAAATCGAGCACAAACTTACTGCGTCATTATATTAATCTTCTCCTCCAATAAATCTCCATAGGCGTCTAGATTCTCAATGAGTTGCTGTTCCATACGCAGCACTGCTTCCATGCCAGCCACAGATGTTGTGTAATTAAATTCATTCATGGAAACTTGTATTGGAATTAGTGCTTCTATAAGCGATACCAGACATGCTGACAAGCCTACGAAATAGAGCACAGTTCGATGCATCATTTTGGAGAACTTTTTGAAACTGCGACACACGTAGTTAGTAAGTCAAGCCATTAAATCATATAAATTGAAAGTAATTTAAAAGTAGCAGAACTGATGTGTTTTGTTGCGGTCTAAAACATATTTTAGAATATTTTTAGCAACTTTTTATACATTTACTAATAATATATGGCAAGAGCGAATTAGTTTCCATTGCAATATCTACTTAAAAATTGCTTTGGAAAACTTATTTGGCAGAGTTAATTACCAAAAAAACATGTTAGAAAATTACAGTTGGGCATAACCGACTGTAAGAGGCCCTGTACCAGTACACGTCGCTTAACATCTGATTTTGATGAAGTTTTGATGAAGAGAGACGTTATTTCTGTACTGGCATACTTTTGTGTCGAAGAAATTTTTGCCCTTGATGAGGATTTTATGGGAAAGGGGGAGAGGCAAAATTTTTAAATAAACTCGTAAAATTTCATCAAAGTCCTAGTCGAATGCAAAAAGAACGAAGTCTCTATCTATTACCATTTCCGAGATTCTTTCGATCATACGGACGGACGGACGGACATGGCTATATCGACTCCTCTATCATTCCTGACCATAATGGGGGTGTCCGACCATTATTTCTACCTGTTACATACATTTGCACAAAACAAATAGGCTCTTGTACCTTCGGTACAGGGCCTAAAAAATACTTCAAAATAAACTGCCAGTTTATCCTAAGGTTCAATGATGGCCGTTCCATTCAAATCAGATATCCTACATTCCAGACATTTTTTAGGTTTGGAAAAAGGTCTAAGTTTGGAGAATATGCGGAAGCAGTTTGTAGCCCAATGTATGGAACAGCATCAACACATGATAATCAACATCGAATATGTGGAGAAGTTCTGCATAAGATTCACTGGTGATCGCCTTGCATCGCTTTGTGCGCGTTGGCGCCGATTGTTTTGAATGCCATTTATACACAGATCACTCCATACCAGTTTACTCCAACGCGTGCACGGCTGTACTCCATGAATGGATTACATCGTCTATTAATAAAGTTTGGGCTCCCCAAATAAACCATCCCTGCAAAGCTATACCATATATATTTAAATGAGGTGACGATAGTGTTCCGAGTCAATGATGGGTCCACGTAAATTTCGCACATTTAACACGATCGATGCGTGCCTTCCGTCCATCAAAACATGATCAATTTGGTTGCGTGTAATTTCATCTGGACTCAGCCATGTCGTATGTTTCACTACGAAACCGCATCCAAATTCGTGCCTAATCTCATGGCATCTATAGTAGATGTCACGAGAGGCTTTTTTAGAGCAACCCTGTCCTATCCAATGAATTTCCTAGATTGCAGCCTTGCATCTTTTGAGGACATCAACCAGCTGGATATTTGCACCATCCCAAATAAGTGTCCGCATATTCCAGGTGCATATCCGTAAATCGTATCATTTGCGGGGATCGTCATTTTAGGGTTCCATCCGAGGCTTCCTTTTTGTTTTCATTGAAGTGACTTTTTTACGGAGGAGGGTTCCAAGCCCAGCTCACTAATCCCTAATTAAGGGGTTTTTTTCACCTTCTCACAGCTAGCTCACCTCTGAACGGGTGTTCAGAGGCTACCCAAGAGATACGTGTTCGTGAGTTGCTTGCACCGTTTGTAACAAGAATCATTGTTGGCCAATCCCAAGTGAATGGCAGTCAACCACTTTCCTCACAATGTGAACTTCTGCAAATGAATCTTCCCTCTCTCCATTGTTGGAGGTAATATCATTAAGATTAAACTTTCCGACTGCTAAGCCAAAGACTTTAGCCTTTCCAATTTTGGCCTTCTCACAATTTGCTCATCTCCGAAAGACGGCTGAGAAGATACTCAAGGAATACGTGTCCTAACGAAAATTTGTGGGCTGCTTGGGACGTGCAAAAGAATCGTCATTGACATTCTGCAAACAATCCCATCCCTCAAGCTTATAAAATGCAACCTTAAAAAAAATTATATTATAAGTAGTAATGAATACTGAGGCTCTCTCCTTCTTAGTTTAAATAATATAGAAAAGTTTTATGGATTATTTGGAACGTAATATCTTTAACAATTCGTTACAGCAATGCATTTTTAATAGGAATACTTCCTAAAACGTTTCAAACGCTGCTCGACTTAAAATATATATATTTTTTTATTCTCTATAAAGATGCTTTCTAGAACTCAGATTGTTTTACACATAGCACTATTTCTGCTACTTGAAACAAAAGCGCAAACACCAATAAATGTTACGAAAAATCCATGGGAATATACGACATCTATTGTCGCGTTGGAAAAATTGCTAAATATCGAAAAAGAGCTGATGGTGAAGTTAAATGAATATGCCGAAGTATTGGCGAAAAAGATAGAAATTGTGCAAAAGTAAGTCATTGTTGGAGAACTTGAAAAAATGAGGAGCAAAGTATGAAGTTTTTTTAATTTATAATTTTTTAATTAATTAATTCAGCGCTGTACAAAAAATGGGTATTGAAAATAATAAATCTAAATCGGATCCGGAGGCTTATCTATCAAATCCATTAAACAGCTTCGCACTCATACGCCGAATGCATGCGGATTGGCCGAAATGGCAGGCTTACATGAGACAAACTGCAGGCGAAGGTATTTTTAAAAGTTTTCAATTATTAAGTCTTTATTAAGTACAAAGTTTTTTTAAAGAACAAATTAATTTTATGAATACCCTACGCATCAAACTACCAACAAAAAGTGATTTCAATGAAGCATTAAAAGCCCTACTTCGTATACAAACAACTTATCGCTTGGAGCCAGAAGATTTGGCAGCAGGATTTATTGAAGGCAAACAATATGCGTAAGTTTTTGTTTAATTTTCTAAAATTTGATGAAAGTTTCAGCTGCAAATATTTATTTAGCGGCAAATTAAACGCGCTTGACTGTTTGGCACTGGGCAAGTACTTAAGTGCGACTAAAGACTATAAATCGGCGACGGCATGGTTTGAAGTGGCACTGAAACATTTTGATGAAACACAATCAGAATTATATAAAATTTTTGGCATTGAAGCTGCAGATATTTGGCTTTTGATAGCAGAAATAATGGAGCATTTAAGTAAGTTTAAGTAAAAATTTTAAAAGGTTACTCATATATTTTCCGCTATTTTTCAGACAACAATAAGGCCAGCCTCAAAGCCATAAATAAAGCACTCAACTATAGACCACATTGCACAAAGCTATTGAAATTCAAGTCGGACTTAATCGATTCAGTTAAACACAATCGCATTTGCCGCGGCGTTTATAGAAAAACTTCCAAGTTCTTGCATTGTAAATACGAAAGTGAGACATCTTGGTATCTTAAAATAGGTCCAATGAAAGCCGAGCAACTTGCCTTGGAGCCACAGATAATGCTCTATCATGATGTAATTTCTGATAATGAAATTGCGCAGTTAATTGAAGCATCAAAACCGCTTTTGATAAGAGGCTTAGTTGGCAGAGCACATAATCCGGATTTAAATGGCGAATACTCTGCTGATCGCACCTTGAAGTATGTCAATTGGGCGAACAATGCAAATGTCATAGTGGATCGCGTCAATTTGCGACTTGCTGCCATCACAGGTTTGAGTTTAGAGTATGCAGAGGATACCAATGTGTTGAATTATGGCATTGGTGGACATCATTATAGTCATGTGGATTTCTATAATGTCACGAAGGTGAGTTTCTTATAAATAGAAGATACTGATTTGTTTTAATAACTTGTTAAAATAGTGCCAAGCTGATATACTAAGAGGAAATCGTCTCGTATTTAATTTGGTTTATGTAAGTAAAATATATTAAAAGAAAAAAGAAATTATTTGCTTCTCTTTTGTAGCTCAGCAATGTTGAAGTGGGTGGTGCAACTGCCTTTCCAGCCTTGAATTTTGCTGTTCCAACAAGCAAGGGCAGCGCCTTGACAGCATATTTATTGGATAATGCCGGACAGGGTGAAGAGCGTTCCATGCATGCTGGCTGTCCAATACTAATGGGCACAAAATGGGGTAAATTGTTTATGAAAAGTTTTTATAAGAAAGTATTTGATTTATTATTTAATTTTAATTTCAGTTATCCTTAAAGCTATAATGGAGAGACCGCAAATATTTCGAAAACAATGTTACAAATAGTTAAAAAATTTATGTTCCAATAAAACCATTTATTTACATATATTATATATAATATGTCTTTTTTATAATCTATAAATGGAGGTTGTCACGTTCATTAAATATAACCAATCTGAAGAAGATATAGGGAACATTAAATATTCAAACTTCAAGGCTCTTTCTTTTATAGTCTCCAAGCCTCTTACGAATTACGTTCATCATCAATATAGTAACTATAAATCAGAATGGACAGATATTCCAATTTCTCCGATTTACAATACACGAGAATCCCTCAAGAAGTTTCACTTCTTTTGTGTGGTGCACGATTTTTTTTCTAGAGAATCAAACGAGCGAAAACGTCTTCTTTCTAAAATTCAGATTCAAATTAAACGCCAACCACTTGCCCGCCAAATAACTTTAATTCAAATTTCGTTGATACTTTACTGCACTGCAATATATTTCACTTCATTTTTCAACACTGTAAATTGTAACACACTCATTTAAATCAATTTAAATTGTTCTATAAAATAGCCACACGTCATAGAAACTATCTTTTATACAATGCACTTCTTTAAATTGTGCATTAATTAACGAAAAGAAAAGAAAAATAAATAAATGAATACTTTTTTCTATTTAAAAAATTTAGCTACAAGTTGGCAGAGCTACACTGTGAAACAGACTTATGTGCAGCCAATTAGTACGAATGAAATAAATAGCTATTAGCACATCTCTAACCATCACTACAGTGTTGTCGTACAACCATTTTCACCACACTTTGAAACGGTTAAGAAAACGAACCGTTTTGCAAAATAGCCAAACGGCAGAGTATCTTAATAAGTAAAAGTATCTCATTAAAGTATCTCATAAAGTATCTCGTTTGTTGTTTTTGAGCGATTTTGACGACGGTCGGACGTGTGCATGCATGCTCGCTCGGACTGATTTAACTAAAGGATTGTTGTATTGTTGTCGTCGTCGTCGTCGACTGAATTAATTCGTGTGTTTGTGTGTTTTTTATATGTGAAGTGCTTCATAATTTGTGTTTTTTCGGTTGTTCAACATTAAGTTATATATTAAGTAATACGCAATTTAACAAAGAAAATATGCCAAACAAACTGTTTTAATTTGTTTATACAATTTAATTTTGTAACTGCACAACAACCAAAAAAAAAATAAAAATAAAAAAATTTAATTAAACAACAACGAAAAATCGCTGAAAAATAACGCAAGCAGCAGCAGAAATTTATTTGTTATTAAGTGCTAAAATTCATATCTGTGTTATTTAAGTTGTTGTTGTTGCTGTGGCATACGTAAAGAAATTTTGCGTTTTGTTGTGGCTAGAAAAAGTATCTGTGAGAACCGAGTATCTGTGTTTGTGTGCTTCACTGTGTGTGTGTTTGTATTGCCTATTGCTGCAAAAGGGGGGACTATGAAGTAGTCAGTGAGAGGTAGAGTGAATTGGAGTGCAACGCTGAAAGCCGCCGTCACCGCATATATGTACAAGCGAATGTATGTCGTCAAAGCATTTGGCCTTCGACCTGCCACATCCTGCACACTATAACGTCTTTGTAGTCTGCAGTAGTCTTCGAAAAGGAAAAAAAATACTACATACATAAAATATAATAAAAATCAAGTGTATGTGGAATTGCAGCCGTCTGCAACAAACAAACAAACAAAACAAGGAGACTCAGACTTAGCGCAGCTCAGGAAGTGATGTCACCACACTTTCAACAGCCACCAAAAGCAACCATTCCCACCAATTGTCGCCGCAGCAACAATTCATCCACTAAATCCACATCCTCTTAGTCAAGGAATATCAACTACTGCTACTTCAACTTCAACGACGACTCCGTCATCGTCTTTCTTAGTTTAGTGTTTTACAACAGCTTTTGGCCATCTTGGTTGCCACTGCTACTCCCCATTCAAAATTGCTTTGCGCAGCGAATATGCCGCCACCGCACATTTGGCCCCAGGAGTTGCTGACACGAAGAAGTCCATTGCTGCTGGTGCTGCTGGTTGCCATATGTCTACAGCAAGTCCAAGCGCATGCAGCTGTCTCAAATAACGATGATATTTTGCAATCAAAAGGTGAGTAGCTACATTTAAATTTGATCGAGTCTCTTCAACTGTATACAATTGGAATTTAAAAAAAATCATAAAAGAATTGGTTTTTTTAAATGTTTCAAAACATATGGCAATGTTTATTTATTTTATTTGAAAAGCACTTATAGACAGACGTAGGGAAGAGAAAGATGATCACAAATAACTTAATTGGATGAGAAGAAGATTTCAGTTCAAACCCAAAAAGCTTATAATGCATTCAAGAAGCCATTGCCGTAGATCTCATAAAATATATATCATCAGTTAGAACAGAATTCAGTACTAAATTACGTGTAGCATCAATGAGTTGATCTTGTGCTTTTATTGTACGAATATTGATGGCTTTGTTCTTAAAATACTGGATCATTCTTGGGGTACATGCTTCAAGCTCTTTCGAGTATTTATTGATAGCATCTATTGAAACTTTTTCTGGGAGTATTGTAAGATGATTAGATGTCAATTTTCTGCGGTTTTTACGTCAATCCAATAAAATATTTCATATTGGACCACTTCTTGAATTTTTCTATAGACACCTCGGTTTTTTGTTGGTAATTATGCACTCAAGCACTTGACACACAAATTTCAGTATATTTTATGTAAATTTAATAAAAAAAAAAAAATAGAAATGGATCAAAATTGGAATATAGCCCCCATATAACTAAACGGAACTTGCCCATGAATATAGGGCATGTTCCACCCACCTTTAGGGGGTCATATCTACTCATATTTATTAATTTGCCTTTTTTTGGAGGGGTCGTAAGGCAAAAGATACCAAGATTGGGGTTTCTTATGTCAATCGTAATATAATATACCATATAGATCCAAATTTATGATTCCAAGACCGTAAGATTACAATACAAACAAAAAATCTATTTGCAACTGTTTTTAATTCTTTAAGGACAAATTAAAGATGAAATTGTTGAAATCTTCATCCCAAAAAAGTACAGGTGTGCTCAAAGAAAAAGGTCACCTTTCTTCCCCTACAAAGTAATCATCCGCGAAGTACTTCCGATATGCATTTTTTGATATGGCCTTTCAGTGCTCTTGAGCTCTATCAGCGATTCGGTCTTTATTTTCTCAATTGTTGCAAAACTTCATCGTTTCGTGGGCCTTTTCAGTTTTGCGGGGAACCAAATCCGATGAATACGTTCTTGTTGCAAAAGTCATGGATTGTGTTGACACAAATACTTCATATTGCTTCACCGAAATCGAAACATAGGAACTTCTGGCAAGTACTCAAGATGCATCACGGCATAGCAATCAAAGAAACGAGTTAGAATAACTTCACATTTGAGCAAACTTGGTGTGCTTTTTCGGTCTTCTGATCGCTTCCATTGGTAAGATTGAGCTTTGGTCTCAACATCATAACCATATAATAATGTTTCGGCACCACTTATGACACTTTTGTGCATGTCTGGATCTTCGTTGATGTCATTCTACAGCTCCTGAGCGATGCTTATGCGACATTTCTTTTGCCCAAAATGTAGCAAAGCAAAAATATTCTATCGATATGACGACATCTTCAGCATCTACTCTAAAGATGATTGGAAGATTCTCTACAATAATTTCAAAGTTTTCATCGGTTTTTGGCCTTTACTCAAAGTAGATTAGCCCAATGACACATTCAACATTTTAACTGCATTTTTTTTTTGATAGGAGTGACTCACACCCTTCATGGAGATGCTATTTATCGTAAGAAAATTAACAACTTTATTCTACATTTTTTTTTTTTTTTTATATTCGCCAAAAACAGAACAAAATAAAAAGCTTGCAATACAAGTTTAAAAGTACCTACGACGTATACCACTCGTAGATACATATATACTCGAATTAAAGCGCTCAGAAACCTTGAAATTGCTGGGAAAACCGGTTGTTTTTGTAAACCAGCCAAACAATAGATGTCATTTGTGTTTGTTATTGAACGTCATCATCAGCTGGCTGGCTTTGATGTTGTTTTGTGTTTGATATTGTGGTTGTTGTTGTCTTTATTCTGTAAATATAGGCTTCAAGATGCGTACATCTTCTATTTAGGTTTGTTACAAACACACATGGCAGTGGCGTGTTTAGTGTGGGGTTGGTCAAACAAAAATATTTAAACATAAACTTAAAATATGCCCAAATATTCTCTTCCATAAGCAGTTAATTCTTTGATGGGGTTTGTTTTTAACCTTTTCCTTTTTCATGACACTACGCCACTGTCGCACACATCTATTGGCTACTTTTTGCAGCCCATTAGAACTAAGCACGTGCTTTTATTTGAACGAGCTGCAAGTTATCTGTAAGACGGCTAAAAAGTTTTGTAATATAAGATTTGCTTTTGTTTATCGAAATATCACGTAACTGGCGCCTTAAACTGAGAAGATTTGAATGCAATTCTACAAAATATGAAGTAAAATTTGTATTCGAAATAAGAAAATATTAAAAGTCAAAAAAAATTTGTAGAATGACTCTTACTTAAACACGCAGAACTTGTTTTTATTTTTGTAATTTTCAAATAAGAAATTTACAGATATCACAAATCCGGTTCGTTGCTTCTTAAGCGATTATTCAAATAATTATAATATTTTTGTTTATGTAAAATGTATTTGTATCTTAAAAATAACCAACCGTCTCAGCTTCCACTACAAAACATCTTCTCGCTTCTAAAAAAAACTTCGCACTTTTCCAAAGTCTTTCGAATATATGCAAAATAGTTTTTAATCAAATTGAGCCGTTTCAATTAAGATGAGCTCGCAGCTATTTCTGTTATTGTCACTTTCGAGTGTTCAATTAAGCAACAAGCTGTATCACAACACTCGACAGTTTATTGCTCCAAGTTATTGCTCCGATAACTAACATATAAAAAAATAGTTAAATACAATTGAGCCAAAGAAAGGCAAATGAACTAACAAATAAAATAATTTACAAACTACGGCAAGTATCTAAGATACAAAGCTAGATAAAAGTTGTTTGTCTAATTGAATTAGCGAAACAGATACATATATACAACTAGCAAAGTATCTCGTAGATACATTTGTATCTATGCATAATTTAGCTCAATCAACGTCATTTTCTTTTCAATATTTCTTCAGACAAATTACTTAAAATTTTTTAATTTGTTATACCGTGCGAGAATTTCCATATATTTTATGATTAATCATCATCATTTGTTGCAGACGCACACCTTTTTTTCACTCACTCACTCACTCACTCACTCTCTATACTATGTGCTGCTTCGGAATTGCTTTAAAGCACCGCATACTACTCCAGACCGGCAAGCGTTATGCATATTGATGTATGAGTAGTATCTATCTATCTATCAATCGATCGATCTATCTATTCTATTCTATGGATCAATGGTTGGCTGCATTGAATGAGTTTTATGCATGCAGCGCAGCAACTTCAATGCATAAACAAAACAAAATTTAAATTATGCTTCATTGCTTTATTAAAATTGAAAAAAGAGATAAAAAACAACGACGAAATTATTTGTTTTGATTTTATAAAAGAACAAAAAATTCGAAATAATAAAGGAAGCACACAAAAATAAATGCTTTCAAGTGCATTTGGAAACGTTCGCAGCATTATTTGCTTATTTAAGAACGAAAAGCAAGAGAAAAGTTTTATCTTGGGTCTTAAAGTGGCATGAATACGCTATACTGGTGATGTTATTCATTTAAAAACGTATATAGAAATATTGGAGATATCATGTATCTTCATTTAAGCTTAATTTTATATGAAGAACTGGTATGAGATACACGAAATTTTTTAAAAAGAAAAGGTTTTCATAAAAAACCAACATTTCTACGGGGACCACCCTTAAATGTTTTTCTTACAAAAACCTAAAAAAATTAAGAGATTTGTATGGGAACTATACCTTCGATTGGTTGAATATAGACTCAAATAGAATATTTCATTAGAAATAAAATAAGATACACCAAATTTGACATATTTTGCTAAAGTAACAAGTAAAACAATAATTTTTATATATCCAAACCAGAAGACTTTAACTCTTATAGTCTCTAAGTTGTAAATTAAATTTCTAAACTTCAAAACTGCTAAACACTAACGCTACTCAAACTGTTTGTCATTGCTTGGAGCCTTTCAAACCTATGACATATGTAATACTCAAACTGCATGCAATTTAATTGCTTTCAAACTGTATCTATACAAAAAAAAGACAAAGATGGAGCGTAGCAGCTCAAACCGGCTCCACTAGCTGTAAAATAAGAACAAGAAATTCAATCACCAGAAAATAGTTTATTGGGAAAAATTTTGGCAAATCGTTTTCTTAAATGTTTATCTTAGTTCTCAAAGATTTTTAATGGATTTTCCAGCAGATGATTGGCTTAAAATGGTACAAAAGATCTTTACGAAAATTAGCACTAGAAACGTTCAGCTATAGCCCGAGAAGACTCCGAACCAGCTTCATGAGCACGTTTAAAGTTTTAAACAATTTGCTTAGAATATAATTTTCTGAACAGAATGTGTGAAAACAAAGGTTTTTTTACTACCCATGGATTTTTAATCGACTTTTCTGGAGATAATGGCATTAAATTTTTGTATATATTAAATTTCTATCTATATAAATTATTTGCAAAATATCTCTATTAAGTTAAGTCCTTTTGGTGAGCATATGAGAATGCCATGTTTTGCTTTTATCCAGAACCATGCTCAGATACTTGACTGTAGCGCAGCTTGGAATGGTTATTCCGTCGAGATAAACTTAGGGACAGTCACGTATTCTCAGCAGTGTTCACCACAACGTTTCACCACTTCAGCCAAATATAGATGGTGTCGAGCTGCCTTTGAAGGATTGCTGAAACCAGCTATCGGGAGACGTCGAACGATGTTCGACGAACGGCATGTCAGCGGTATACAGCATATAAAGGACGGGTTCAAGTACGCTTCCCTATGGAACTTCTTCTCAGTCTTATTTTACCTCAGAACTTTCTTCCACACAACTCACAAAGAAGTTCCTGTTGTCTTTAACTTGTGTAGCAAACCGGCATGTCACACCCTGTCGAAGTCTTGCTTTACGCCCAGAAAGATGGCCGAACAATACTTTTTCTTCTCAACTAGCTCCAGTAACATAATTTATTTCCTTGAGTTCTGCATCTAGAGTTCTTGCTTGGGAAGCTACTTCAAATCTCGACATGCTTACTTTCTAACACCATTTTCAAATACACTTTCAAAAGCTACGCCCTCACCTTGAACCGGTCCTGTGTGGTCTCTACAAGACAATATTATTCTTATTTCGTTGCTGTTTGTTTGTATAGCTTCGTTTAGCTCAAGTACCTCAGTTCCGCTGTCAGAGACGTTGAATTGGATTCAAATTCGAATTCGAATTCCCCTGCTGCAACATTATGCGAGCGTGCATGCGTTCTTATTTTGTAGCTGCTTCTTCTGCTGCTGCGCCTTTCCTTTGATTGCTTTTGCTTTTGATATCGAAAATAAAATGGGAAAAACTTTATTGTATACATACCTTCTTCTTTTTTTTGTTCACTTCTTTTTATGGTTAACACAAACGAAGACGAGTGCATTCACCGCAACGGCAACGGCGCCGCCATATTTGGTCCAATTGCAGTTTAGTTTACTTATTAAAAGCCGATTGAGAGCGGAAGTCTAATGCGTGCATTAAAAAAAAAAAGAGGCCAAGCCGCTGCATTAGCCGCTGACCTGAAATCGAAAAAAAAAATACAAAAAATATAAAAAATACTTTAAACATTTAATTACATACGTGTTGGCTAGAAAATAAAAATAGAAAGTTGTATGTACACTTGCAGCAATTGCCAAAGTATCTAATGAAAATGTATCTGCTTAAGTAAATGACTCAATGGCTTAGGTTCAAGCTTCATTTCACCAACGACTACTTTATGTTAAGGCTTTTACTTTTACTTTTCATAGAAATTATACCATTCATTGGGGTGTACTTCTTTTTTTTTTTTTGCAATGACTAATGCCACTAGACAGCGAGACGCTATAAATTATGCTACGCGTTTATCCCTTAAGTTTGCAGTGAAGACCATGCAGGGTGCCTTTCGAAATTGAGTTATAATACTCTGAGTCATAAATATCTTATGGCCTCTTACGTGGGGGGTAATCACAGAAAGGCAGTAACTTGCAGCAGGTGGGTTGGGTGTGGACTGTAAGTGTGTGATAAGTTGGAGTTGACATTTAATGAAATGTCACATGAATCCAACAGCAGTGGGCAAGCTGTAGTTGCAGGCTATTCTAGACTGCTGCTAAATATTATAAGCGCCAACACCCTTCCCACTATTTTGTATCACTTTGAATACCAATATGAATTGATTGCATTCTTAGCTATTAACACTACTTCTTGTTCCACCACATTTGACGGTGTAAATTATGCATGAAGGGAGTGTGCATAATTATACACACTAATCTGTATGCTTCAACTATTTATGCGACCTTTGTACCTAAACACAACCCTTAAGTGTAGCTGCAACAAAAGGACAATCAATGATTGACACGTGCCGCTATTGAATCGAAGTTCGAAAGTTAGTTTTTCAATAGACAGCTTAGAAACACGTGCCAAAAATCATAATCATTATAGTGTATCTCTCGCTCTCTCCTTGTATCTTGTATCTTTAAGCACGTTTTTGGCAAAGACAACAACAGAAAACAAAAAACAAAAAATCAAAATAGTTGCAGCTGTTTGTCGTTTGCATGTCATAAATCAATAAATTGATTTTTTTTTTTTTTTTCTTTTGTTAAATTATTCAATCTATGTGAATCCTCTGCAAATGGTCTGTCATTTTTATTGCAACTATAGATACTTTATTTGTGCAGTAGTTTGCAGTTTATGCAACAATTGCCAAAGACACACCCACCCACCGAACGAACGAAATAACTGCATAAACTAAAACAAAAGGCAAGAAAATTTGTATCTGTATCTTTTATTTCAGTCGATTTACATGAATTATTTACAGCTACACACCTCCTTTTGTGCCATGCTGCGCTTTCACATGCAAGCACAATTTGTCTAATGTGGGATTCAAGTTAGTCAGTCAGTCAGTCAGGCAGTCAGGCAGCACGCAGTTAGCAAAATGAACTCGAAGTTAAAAATTTTGTATCTAAATATGCATCTAAGTTCGTCGAGTAACAACAAATAACAACAGCAGCAGCAACTAGCAAGCAACAAGCACATCATTAACATCATTAAAACTGCATTACAGTTACTAAATACACATTTTACATTTACATATAGATACGATATGTATTTAAGATACATAAACTATTATGTATCTCCATTTGTATCTTTGTAGCTGAAGGTATTAACTTCAATCTGTTTTTTTAAATATTACTTTAAAAAATAAATCTTTCTGTTAAAAAAAAACTATTTAAATATAAGAAGAACGACTGCTGTCGAGCGTGCTTGAAATGGAGATATCATGTACACAAATTGAATCTTATTGGCATAAGAAAATTATTAGTTTTTTAAACAAAAGCTCAAAAAATGGGGACACGAGGGTAAGGGAGGGCGAGTTAGAACATTCATTGAGCACAAGTAAGTAAGTGAATCTAAATTTCCTATCTAGGAAGTTCTATCACTTATAGTCTCTAAGTTCTCGGTATTCAATTGCACAGCCAGACAGACGGAAATGTGTATATAGTCTCAAATTTTGGTGCTAATAATAAATATATATATGTACTTCATGGGATCTCCCACACCTCCATCTTGCTGCTACATACATTCGCACAAACTTTGATTCTTATCCATTAGATTGCAGGCTATATTAAATCATGCTATATAAATATTTGGCACCTATCTCTTGACAGATATTCTCTCTTTCCGTGCCGAAATGCCTGGCTTTATCATTCGATATTTAGCGAAATATACAATGAACTAACTCGGCAACTCCACCCCTACCGACAAATCTTCAGAATAATCTTATGTAACTTCAGCTTCTGAGCCTAAAACAATCAAAGTCAAAGAAGCAGCTTATCGCAAGAAAATTCTAAAGTTACATAGCTACGGAACAGCTAACTTATTAGATGAAGATGAATAATGATGACCATCTAAGCTCCACAATAAGTTCTCCATAACTCCTTGAACACTAGTTCAACGATGCGAAAACATTCACCGATTTTCATTGAATTAGAAAAAGTTATTAAAGGAGTTTGCAGCTTTATTCATAAAGCTTGAATCGATGAACAGATTGATTTATGGTCAAGTTCGGCAACGAATTCAGGAAGCTGGTGAAAAACTTTGAGAAGAAAAATTTTGAGTTCCATATCTACCAGTTGAAAAATTTACATAAAGGCTCAATTGGCTTAAAGTAGCTTCCGGTCACCTATAAGATTCGATAAACTGATGCAATGCCATCGTAGCCAGAAGTTTCAATATTCGAAACACTTTGGATTCAGGCCATGAAGTATACAACTGGTCACAAATCGACCGACTGCAGCAATTTCAAATCGCATCTTCAAGAGAAACTCCAATAAAAAGCTGCCAGCTCTGCCTTCTTTTACCGCTAACAGAAAGAAAAATCGCACTGGCTCAACAAGCCACGATAAGTTTAGGTTAATCAGACCGCTTGGTGATGATCGATTATAGTCCGAGGAAAGTCCACCCATTGTGAAGTACTTTATGGTTTTTAAAGAATGGTTTCTCAAGAATGATTTCATTTTATTTGGCGTCAAGTAGCTGAATTGGTTTCGTCTGGCACTTTTCGCAATGGAAAACATTTTATAGACACAATGAAACATGCCAAATCCGCCGGATGGAATTTTCAAAGACTTACTAAGTCTTCAAAGAATGGTTTTTTCGAAAAATCATCATCTTCATTCATATGACAGATGATAGCAATATGATATACTGGTGGACCTAGAGAAAGTTGGAGGAGGCGAAGCCCCACCCATCATATAAACGGTAAACCAAATTTAGCACCCCCTTGAGGTACTGATGTGAAATTTGGAATACATGTAAAAGCGGTCGGGTGAAGTATTCCTATTAGGTTTGGTCAAAATTCCAGAGGTCCATTTGAGGTACATAGATGAAAATTGGTATACATGGTAATGGGATCGGAATAGGAAGAAGTAAGATCCATTGGACAAGTGCCAAACTGTTGCTTTACTTGGCGCGAGCGAAGCCGGCTGGGCTCAGCTAGTTAATTAATTTGTTTCTTGGAGTTAATTTATATGTTTCTTTGAGGTTGATTGGATAAAAACATTTCCATAAGTCAAAAGATCCATATATGAGTAAAAGACTGTCGCCAGCAGTGTAAACCCAAAAAAACGATATATGATGGCAGTCAACCAGGCTTTTTCATGTATTCCTTCAGAAGAGTGTTAAATAAAGTATTGCACCAAAATAATTAACTTCTGTATAAAGTTTCAGCTGCGTTTTTCTATAGATAGAGAGCCTGAAGTTCGGGATCTTGTATTTTATTTTGTGTGGGTTCACCCCAAAAGAGTTATGATGTGGTCATCAAGCAAGCCAAACTATACTTTACTCTGAAACAACACCAGAAATGCTGTTAAAATTTTTATTTTTATTACTAACTGGAGCAGTGGCTCTAGCAGTCTTCAAGCCTACTTAGACAGAGCGAGCATACATCTCTCCCTTATTGTTTTTTGGCGACGCCAGCAGTTTTGATCTTTTTTTGCACTGGCACCGATTTCCAAATCTCTTCTTTTCGCACTAGCTTCATCTTCAAACCCTTTTCCAGATTCATCGACGTTGGCTATTTACTAGGCATTGTAGTTCCAGAAGGTACCTATGGAGGCTTCAGCCCAACGTACTTCATATATTTTGTTCTTACATGGCTTTTAAATATGTTACAAAACTTTCTGTGAATTATAAATCATTTTATTGTGCGATTTTTCTTAATAAGTTAACACACTAAACTCGTGAACACCCTGAGACAAGTAAATAATTCGAATGATTAATTCAAGCAGTCACATGGCGCTTTAGTTTATCGTATTTGCACAAAGCGAATCGGAAGTGCAACAAAAACAATGCATCTTACGCTAGACTGATTTCCTGGTTTTTTAGAAACAATTTTAAATTTGTTTTTTTTTTTTTTTTTTTATATATATATATAAAGCGCTACGCTGCACTGCACTCAACAGCATAGTAGCGTAGTCAAACCTTTACTGAGGGGCAACTGTATAAAACATCTTGAAATAAATTTAGCACCCCACCTTTTTACGACGCCAATGCACTGACATTAACTGAGGCATTCATGCCATACAGACAACGTTGAGTCATAACCAGCGTCGTCGACATTCCCTGCCCATTTGTACTGAACTTTGTGTACTACTTCTAGCACGAATAACTACAATTTATGACGAATGAACTTTTACACTTAGCTATAAAAAACAGTAAACAACAAAATTGCACTCACTGCGAATCATAAACAATTTTAATTTTTTAAATTTTATGACGAAATATGTGAGTGACCGCTTAAACTATTACAAAACAGGCTTGTATAATATTAAAGTGAACAGGTTTGCTGTAAAAAAAGAGAGTGTATGCTGTTAAAAAGTGTTTATGAGAGGAGACTCATTAAAATATTTTTGTTTTTATTATATAAATATGTTGTACATAGACCTATAAGTTAATATAAAAACTTTAAAATAGATGCATAAACATCATAATAAAACAATGACACATTTTTAAACTTATTGTGAATTATAAGTGCTTTCAAATGTTAAACGGAAATAACTAATTTTATTGTGCAAATTCTGACGCTTTTCTTGCTGCCTCCTACACACTTCATATTCAGCAGAAACTTTAGCTGCATGACTCTACCAATAACAATTAAAAAGAATCTGTAATAAAAATGAGTTATAAAACTTAATTGTTGTAAAAAAACATCATTACTCACAGAAACTGCAAGTTCAGTGAACTGTAACAGTTCGTTTTTTTTTTTTAATTTTATTTCTTTAAATTTTTTTTTTTTTATTTGTTTTCATTTACGTTCTTACACGCTCTTTTGTAATTTTTATTACATTTTTTACAAAATTATAAAACAAACAAATAAATATTTACCTTGCTGCAACGTAACTTTGTAATTTCTGTAGATACTTTTTTTTTTTTTTGCTTTCGGTTTTTTGTTATAAAAGCAAACAAATTAGTTAACAAAAAAATGAAAATAACTAAAAAAAAATATCGAGTTCAAGTGGTGGCGTAATACACTAATTAAATTAACATTTCTGCGATAATTTTGAGCGCTTCTTTCTCTTATTGTCAGCCAAGTTGCTGCCGTGTTACACCAATTTGCAGCTGCAGTTCAGAAAATATCTCCCACATAAAAGAAATGCAGGGGAAAGATAGATGTAAGAAAACTATGCAACAAATGCGGTGTGAGTGCAACCAAAGTGGTCGGCGCTAGCATCCATTTTCGGTTAAACTACGAGGGTTGTTTGAAAATTTTGTTAAAAAATAAAAACAAATATTAAACTCTGAGAAAATAAACAATAAATATTTTTAACCGAAAATTTCGAAATTATGGAACCAAATGATCTTTTGTTTGGAATACAAAAGTTTCAGACAAAACCCAAATCCAGAGAAGTGAGCAATAAGATTTAATAAAATATGAGCAATGTCACGCTTCTTGCCATATAAGAAAAAAATCAAATCCATTCTAAGTATATTCGAAACTATTTAACTTAGATGTGTGAGATTTGGAAAATGATGGCTTTTTATATATGTCCGCTTCACATACAGACGCTAATAGACATGTCTCTTCATATTTTGGGTTAGTCTCCATAAAAATCCACCGCACACTTATGTATTTTTGAATGGAAAACTTCTTTTTATAAGTCAATAACAGCTAAAAAGTAAACAGGACTATTTTTTATGGACATCCAATTCACATCCGTACACTTAGAAGCGTGTTTCCTCAAATTTTAGGTTTGCCTTCATACAAAAAACTTCTTAATATAAGTCAGTATCTACTCAAAAGAGAATAAGATGGCTTCTTATGCATACCCACTTCACATAAAAACACTTATATGCGTGTCTCCTTACATACTGGGTTAGCTTCCATAGAAACCCAGCGCAAACTTATGAAGCTTTGAATAAAAAACTTCTTTATTTAAGTCAGTATCAGCTCAAAAGTGTATGTGGTGGCTTTCTACGGATGTCCGCTTTACATACATATACTAATAGGCGTGCCTCCTCACATTTTGGGGTAGCCTCCATAGAAACCCACCGTACACTTATTGATTTTTGAATGGAAAATTTCTTTACTTTAAGTTAGTATCATGTCAAAAGTGTATATAGTGGTTTTATTAAAGGTAGGCGTTGAAATTTGGCTTGAAGGAACGTTATCTCTATACTGGCATACTTAATTTTTTACTCTTAAGGATGATTTTATGGGAAAGGGGGTAGGGGCAAAATTTAAAAATAAACTCGTGAAATTCCGGCAAAGTCTCATCTATCAATCCTGACCATAATAGGGGTTACTTTTGGAGGTATTCGACCATTATTTCTGCCTGTTCCATACATTTGCACAAAACCAATAGGCTTCGGTGCAGGGCCTAATAAGCGTGTTCCCCTCAAATTTTGGGATACCGCCATAAAAACTCACCTCTCATTTAAGGATTTTTATAAAATCTTCTTTATATCAGCCTAAAACTCCATGTGGTGCCTTCTTATGAACACCCACTTCACATATGTAAATATATTAATAGATGTATTCCCCCACTTTATGGGTTTTTTTGCATAAGAAACTTCTATATATTTATTTAACTAGATATCAGTATAAAAGTTGAGATGGAGATTTTTTATGAACTTCCACTTCACATATATATTTTTAAGCGTAGTTCCCCCTTTTTTGGGGTAACCTCCCTAAAAAATGAACGCCCACTTATGTGGATTATTATGAAATCTTCTTTATATCTGCCTAAAATTCGTAAAGGTGGCTTGTTATGGACGCCCGATTCATATACTTAAAGGCGTGTTCTTCCACTTTTCGGGGTAGCTTCCATACAAACGCTGCACCCAGTTATGTTGATTTTTATAAAATTTTCATTATATCCGCTTAATAATCGATACTTATATACTTTTGACGGCGAATTCACATGCACATAACAATGATCAAAGGGGCATCGAGCCATTGGAAAGTTCTACCCAAAATTTTTTTTTACTACTTATGTACATACTTCGTATTCTCATATAATTTTCTTTGGTTTATGGTATTGAAAGAGTGGCTGTTATTAGTAGATAGGTCCTAACTTTTATTTTTAATCAAAATCGGTTGAATATTTTGGGCGTAAGGTGATTTAACAAAGTTTACTCAAGCAAATGGTCTGTCAGTGAAAAATATTTATAGTACCTAACCTCATTCACTTCAACTCGAGCATTTCATCACATGTTGCGTGTATATGACAAGCTGTTGTCCAGCCTCTCACTATATATTACGCTCTTTTGATCTTTATATTACGCTCTTTTGGGCATATATTGATTCATTTATTTCTTTTAAACTCACAAAAACTCAACAAATAAAGAAAACAGCTGTTTGTTAATTTCATGCAACAAAACTGCCTTAACTTATCATGAAACAACCCTCGCTTAAGCAGATACACCACCGAATGCTGTTGCTGCTGCTGCTGTCTTTTAAACAACTACTGTTGCTGCTGCTTATATACGATTATAAGTATCTACAGAATACAACACACAAATAGTTTTTCTTTCTGTTTTTTTTCTTTTTTTTTAATTTATCTCAACATTAAGATAAGAAGTGCCATGCCGCTCTGCGCTACTTAACATCCCGCGCTCGCTGCACGCTGTAGACGAAGACGAAGCGGTACCATTTGATTCCAAGTTCCGTTCTTGTTCTACTCATTAATCGAGCGTCCACAGAGCGACTTCAGTGGGTTTGCTTTGTTTGGCGTTAATTGATAAAAGTATCTGCTACTACGAGTATAAGCGACCAAGCACGCACGCCGTTTCAAATTGATTTTGACGCCACAAAGGCGAAGACTTTTTTAAGCTTCACATTGTGGTTCATTGCACGTTGGCATGTCAACATCCTCACCAGCTCCAAAGACAGCTTCTTCGAGTGCACTCAACATAGTCCTTCATTCTGTATGCAACTCAAGATCGCGATTGGCGCTCAAGCGATAAACGCTTCGCTCAAGTTTAATCGATGAAATTAAATTTTGTTGTTGCTGCGACAGACGAACTTGACTTCTTTGAGACCCTGTCGCATTATTAATATTGAAGAAAAAAATGGAAAAATATATTTTCGTAGAAAAACAATTTTTTTTTATTTCAAGCCTTCACGCATCAAACTTTCGTTCATTAATCTAGTTCAAGTCTACGCAGCCAAGCATTGCAAATTGTATTTAATTGTTTTTACATTCAATAACGATCCATTTATTGGGTATTTAGTATCTTAAGTGTTTGTTCGTTGGAAAATGAAAGTAAGGAGGTTTTTTTTTTCTTTCTTTCTTTTTTTCCCAATTTGCAATTTGAATGTGAATTGTTTTTACTGCGCAATTATATCCGCGTCATATTCAAGTTTCGTAATGAAAGTATTTTCGGTTTTTTTTTAGACTCGAATTATACAATTTATAATAATTGGAATTATTTTTATTTATTACCACATAATATATACTTATATACAATACCGATTTATATCAGACGCTTATGTTATTTCCGGAGGATGTAGAAAAGCTTACTAAATACTTTTGATAAGAACAAGTAATATAAGGCATACATTTTTCGATTATAAGATTTCGAAATATGAAATAAATTGAAATGTTTGTATAAAAGAAAAATAATTATACGTCAGAACTAACGAACTGATTAGTGTTTGTAGCTGAATCTGAAACCATTGTGTACATAGCTTTAAAATGTATGGTTCTGTATTTACATTGAAATGTATCTGCTAGTGCGTGTGAGTTCGAGATACTCTGTACGCCCTTTAAACCTCAACTAAACTAAAGTGAGTATAGGAGAGTTAAAATATACAAACTTGTAGACTCTATCCTTTATAGTTTCCAAATTCTTTATTTTGATACGGTCAGCTAGACGGACAGTTATATATCGACTCGACATTATGTATGGGACCAGCCTTCTTAGTGTTCCGATTTACAGCTTTATGGAATGTTTTATTAGTACATATTGAAGTAAAATTTGACAAACTTGAGGATTAATGTAAACTAGATCAAATTTGGTGTTTCTAGAAAATTAGCAACTCCAAATAAGGTGGTGACTTACATGGTAAGTCATTGAATACAAGTGATCCGAAGAAGCAATATACGAATCTAAAAACATGAAGGTTTTATCTCTTTTAGTCTTCCAGTTCACATTATTATTCATACAGAAATTTAGACAGACGGACATGGGTATATTGATGACTTTTGATGCTGTTTTCAAAATATATAGTCGACGATACACCATATATAAACCACTTTCTACGGTTAAAACGCTGCTTTTAGACCGTCAGATGACATCGGTTGAAGTTATATATTTGCAAAATTCTAAAGTTTCAGTTCGATTAGACTGCAATTAGTGGAGAGAACTATGATATTTAGTATTTGTTTCAAGTTGATATTGGCTGCATAGAGAAAGTTCTTCATATAAAACAGGAAAAGATATGTGTTTCTATGGGATCTCATCCTAAAGTTAGAGGGATCACATCCAATATGTGAAGCTTTCGATCATGAAAAATCACCATATCAAATTTGACTGGACGTGGAAGAGGTTTTATGCAAAAAAGCAACAACGCGTGTGCAGTTTGTATGCGGGCTGACCTAAAAAGTGAATATGGCAGTCTTCATTGGATAGTTTTCAGACATTATTTGATTGCATAATAAATCAGCTTAACTCCAGAGTTTCAGCTTGATATCTTAACAATAAATTGTTATAAAGTATGGAACAGCTAACACACATCAATAACGAACCAACCGGCGATTATAGCTGAATCGACTTTGATGGTGTGTACGAAGTCTTCTTTTAAAATCAGTTTAGCAACCATTGATATTGAAGATATAATCTTCAGGTATTTAACTATTATAGTATTATAATAATCTAAATCTACGCTTGGTTGCTAAACAGACTTTAAAAGAAGGATTCGAACACCCCATCAAAATCGTAGCAATAAAATGGTGGAGAAACGAAGAAAGAAACTAGAAATGTAGAGGTTTAACTCGAATCAAAACTAATAAATGTATAGACTTATGGAACTTTGAATTTAAATAGTGTGAAAGGAAAGTCTTCGAGAGGAAGATTCTTCGCAGGATCTTTGGTTCTATTAGAGTCGGCGACGAGTTTAGGTCCCGTATGAACCGCGAGCTGTACGAGCTATTCAATGAGGTTAACATAGTCCAGCGCATAAAATTCCAGCGGCTGCACTGGGCTGGGCACCTCATTCGAATGGACGAAGAAGCTCCAGCACGCATGGTTTACATGGGGGGCCCAAACTTGATTGGTGAACGCCGACATAGAGGACGACCGGGCACTCAATGGAATGACCAGGTATGGAGAGATCTCTCCGTACTTGGCATTCAGAACGACTGGCGCCAGCGCGCACAGGATTATGGAGGCTGGAGCGCTTTCCTGGACGCGGCCATGACCGGTAGACGGTTGACGGCCATTTAAGTAAGTAAGAAAGGAAAGTCACTAGAAGGGTGCTGAGAAAGTTTTTGGTAAGGAGAATGTAACTGAACGTACAGCGCATTATCGGCATATTTGAATCATCTCTTCTTCACTATCTTCTTTATTATACGTATAGTTTGAGGGTATTGAATTGCATGCAGTTTGAGTAGCACCCATGTCGTAGGTTTGAAAAGCGCTAGCAAACAGTTTGTATAGCATTAGTGCTTAGCAACTTTTTAAGCTTAGAAATTTTATTTATATTCTAATATTAATATCTATTGACGCTGCAAGACGATTTTAATAAAATAAACGCTAAAAGTTACACACAATAAACCTGCTTATAATTCAGTAATATTATTTTGAATACAATAAGTGTCTTTAACATGATGCGTACACAAATAAACAGGCAAAACTTTACCAAAGATTTTATTATATATGTATGTATATAGCTACAACATTCATGAAGAATATTACTTAATTTTTCGAATCAAGCTACTAACCATAATTGAAATGATCTTCGCATAAGCAAATGTTTTTTTTTTTTTAAATGCATCATTATAAAGCTACAAATTACTCATTATACACTTTACACAACATGCGTAGAAAACAGGATGTGTAATTCCATCTCCATACAAGTCCATTTAAATCATTTAAACATGCAAAATAGCTTCGTAGTCTTTAACTAAATCTATTAGCCGCCACTAATTACAGAAATCTCCACCCACTAAGAACGACAGAAAATGTTGCCCGCTTCATTAAGACTAATTTACATAAGTTCATTTCTATTATGTCTTATAGTATGTACAGCGTTGTTTCGATGTCGTGAACGACGACGTTTTTCTTCTAAGTAGGAAGTGGATTCAGTGACTCTCTGTAAATAAGTGTGTAAGTACGAGCAGTACGAGTATGTCTAAGATAGCAATTGGAACGTGACTTTGTTGCAACGGGATGTATGTATGCACGACATTCCTACGCAGCTTGAAAATATAATTTAAAAAAAAAATTAAAAACAAAAAAAATTTAGAACATAGCTCGTCTACATGTCGCCCATTCCAATGTTCCACCAAGTCTTCATCAAAATCAAATATTGCGCTTATCACCTGAAGTTGAGTTTATGTATGTCTGCTGCTGTCTATGGCGTCAAAGAATCTGTGCTCTAATTACAAGTTTAGCTATCCTAACGGTACATTGTTCCATTTTTCAACATAGAACATCCAGCAATTGGAGCAATTTAGCGCTGGATATAATTGTAAAAATAATATGTAATAACAAGAAATTATCTACACTAAGCTCATAAATTATTTTTTTTATTTTTTTTTTATAGTTTGTTTATGGGTTCTTTTGTCTGTTGTCGCTAAAAGTGGGCAGTTTTTTAAGTTTTTATGAAATATTGCTTCATAATAATTTAAAAATATTTTCAACTTACTAATGAAACTCACCACGCATAATGCAAGTGCAGCCAATCTCTGTCTATATATATTGGTAGACAAGCAGACTGACTGGTCTGACTTGGCTGGACTTGTCTGCCTCGGCAAGCTGCACTTGTTTTTGTCCGATTTACAGTCGCTATCTCAAATAGTATCTATGTAGTACATAGCTGTTTTGTATGCGTGTGTGTATGTGTTTGAGTGTGGGTATTCATGCGTTTCTCTGCAAATATATATCTTAAGCACTATATATAATGTTGATATCCAAACAGACGCAATTTCTGCTGTGGTTCAGCTTTTTTCCATTTGTTTAACACAATTTTTTAAATAATTTTTTTCTTAATGGCTCAGGCATTCCAATTTTATGCCTTAAAGCAGATACATTGTTGCAACTGCATGTAGTATGAAGTACTTTGCAGTTGTTTTTTGTTGCAATTATTTTTGTTTTTTTTTTTCTTTAATATTTATTTTGTCTTGAGTTTGGCTTACAGTTTGATTGTTTGATTGCTTGTATTGAGCGATTATTGACAGTGGTTTTTTTTCAGTAATTTACTTGTTTATTTTTTTATATACGCCCATCCAACATTTTATATATATTATATACGATTCATATCTGCTGCCGTTCTGTTTAAAATTATTCAACTTACACAAAAAATGTGTTGAATAATTTCTTGTTCTGTTGTGAATATATTCTCGACAAGATAAATTATTTTCACGAAATAAACAAGAAAGGTCGCTGCAGTCGAGTATGCTCAACTTGGAGATAACCCGCAACCCTTACCTTAAATTGGTTAGGGAAATTAATAGTTAACTGGATCCGTGCATGTTTTTTTGTTAGGAGTTGTGTGTAAAAGATGCCAAAGCTTGTCGTTGCAAATTATTCTTAACCCTAACAAAATTTTTTTTTTATAAAACTTCAGAAAGGCAGACAGATTTGTATGGAGGCTACCCCTTCTAGAGTGACCCGGTAACAAATTTTTCATTTAAAAACTCAGAAAGGATGATCAGGTTTAAATGAGTACTACCGCTTATGGAAGGGTTGGCACATTCATTAAATATTACGTATCTGAAGAAGGAATAGGAGAGAATAAATATCCAAACTTTCAGATTCTAACGCATATAGTCTTCAACATATTGTGTAAACCCTAATGGAATATTTTATTAGTATTAACCCAAAATATACCAATTTCGATGTTTCTCACTGAATGAATAACAACACCATAATTTTTTCATACAAAAACCCAGCAAGGTGGTACCGATTTGTATGGCGGTTACTCAATCCAGTTGTCCGAACAATACCTAAATCGAATATTTTATAATTATAATCGCAAAATATACCAAGTTTGGCGCTTCTAGAAATATTTTCTTTAATAACAAAAAATCTCAGAATGAGACGCATGGTAAGTGCAAACTCCGCTTAGGAAAGACATTAATTAAATACAATTGATCTGAAGATGGAATACGAGCATCTAAATATCCAAACCTGAAGGCTGTGTGTCTTATAGTCTCCTCCATGTTCTGGATTTAAATGCGGCCATGCGGGAAGGTCTATATGAAAGCAATTAAAAAATATTAGAAAGAACAAACCAGAAGAAAACAATTATTTCCAAGGGTTATTTATAAGAATTTATTCCAGCACCAAATACCTGCCTCACTAGAACTCACAAGAGCTTAGGAAAAAAAAGGGCAGGGAGGCCATTGTCCACATTTACCACATACTTTCATATGTTCATATAATTTTCTTTAAAAAAGCCCCCCTCCACACTTTGAGAATAGCAGGCAACGCCTTTGAGAATTCCAACAAAAAAATTAGCACATTTTATGACTTTTTTAGACCCTATACCCATGGTGTAAAAAGCAGAGAGAGCTAAGACAGCATAAGAAAAAAAATGTCTTCATTAGTTTCGTTTACAGACTCGCTTATCTCTGGAGTGGTGCTTTGATTTTCCAGTTCATGGAGAGAGGCAGGCAGGGAAGTAAGCAGACAGTTAAAAGCTCCTGATCTTCACTTACTCCTTCATAGCGAAGAAGTTCTATATGTTTTTATCGATTATAGGACAAAGAATCAAAAATCTGTTTTAGCAAATTCCAGAATATTTCAATAACTTCTAAGAATCACATTCTAGTTAAAAAAAATCCATCACTCTGTCTTCAAATTAAGATTAATTAAATCAGAATTTCAAATATTCTGCAATAGCAACTCAAATCATATGAGTCACAAATTTTGACAGATTATTTTAAATTAAAGCAAAGACTTTCAACAAAACTGTTTAAGTCTTCTCCAAATTTGATAATCAATTAACATAAGCAATGCCAATTCTATTTTATTAAACTTTAAAGGTGTCATCAAATTTCGGTGCACGTTCTCATTTATTAGAACTCAAAATAGATGCGAACAAGTGTGATCCCAAATTTGACCAACGCAAAGCTGGGTCTTATACGCACTGGCCATAATTTAATGCAAATTACGACACTTTGACAAATAAATCTACAACAACGATGTCAACGTCACACGCACAGCTGCTGACTGGCACAGATTGTTTTGAGATACGCGCGACAGTATCTGCAACGCCATCAAAGTATATACATATATCAGCACAGCAGTGCTATAGCAGTCTAGGCAGTACTAGCCGATCTCAAGTAGGAAATCGTTTAATTGAATTAGGTCAGAAAGTCGACGCTTTAATTTTGTTTTTTTGTCGACAGAAGATTTGTAATAAAAACAAAACAATTTTCCATTTACTTTTTTTTTATTATTTATTAAATAAAATTATGCATTCTGCTGTCAGCGTGAAATTTCAATTGAACGATTCAGTAGCTTTTACCGAGAAGCGTATTATGAATCATGCCGCCGTTTAGCATTAGCACACGTTTAAAAGAAACTCTCAGAACTGGTCAAACCGGTGCATGCAGTGAAATGAGGCGTCGCTTTATTTTCAGATACAATCTAACAGATACAAAAGTATCTGTAAGCTATATTGGCTACTGCGCGTTGCTTGCGTGTAAGTACATTTGTCTGTTAAAGTTATTTGCACAGTTTCCGCTGGATGATGCACGAAAGCGTATGAAATTAATTCGCTTTAATTGAATTTGCCAATTAATGTCTATGAAACGCCGACGGAGACGACGACGCCGACGATGCTAACGAAGTGGGTGGGGTTAGATCTTTAAGTTGTAGGCTTAATTAGTGAGAGCACTAAGGTTGCTGTGTATGACTGTTTCGAAAATTTTCCATTTAAAATTGCAAATTTCTAATTTATCATTGAAAGTATTTACGAGTTTAAGCTTTAATTTATGCGATCTTTCACATTGCATAGCTGATCAAAAAGAAAATACACAAAACTGTCAGCAAATTGGTTGAAGTCTTCATTTTTTTTTCCTCTTACTTGAACTGTAGAAAGTGTTGCTCGTCTGAATTGATTGAATTGCAAAAACCCAGTTGAATCTGCTTTGATAAATGATAGGCGCTGCTCGGTCTTCTATTTCTTTAGCAAGCGTTGAGCAACGAAAAGTTTCACTTTTATTATATATCTTTTTTTTTTTGTATCTTGTAGATACGAGTATCTTTATTTATAAAACTTCACGTTTGCTTGATTTTTGAAGCGATTAAATGTAATGTTTGATCGAAAAGGTGATCTATTTGTATTTTTTTTTTTTTTTTTGCTGCTCATTGAAAGTGAACGGTTCGCTTTCATTGAATTAAATTTAATTTAATAAGAGCAGCACGTGCTGTTTTTTTTTGTGGCAGTCTCTCATGACAGCTATCAAAATACATTGAAAAGCAGAAGAATCGTAGCGTAGCTGTGTGACGGTTGCATCACAAAATTCGCTTTCTGAAAGTTTATTCAATGTGAATTCAACCATTCTCCACTTCTCTTAAAAGCGATCAACCACATATTCGAGCTTCAACAAGAAGCATCAGAAAAATTGGTCAGCTTTGCGGCTTCTATTACCCTAAAAGGCAAATCAGAACATGGTCTGTAGCTAATACTTACTGCCTTCGCGAAGTAATTTCGAAACTATATTAAATATATTTATTTCCTTATAT
Organism: Leucophenga maculata; assembly: GCA_035044805.1. Lineage (NCBI taxonomy): Eukaryota > Metazoa > Arthropoda > Insecta > Diptera > Drosophilidae > Leucophenga > Leucophenga maculata. The sequence goes on from JAWNNP010002436.1 coordinate 1,478,361, forward strand.
TTCCCTCAGATTTTTCCCATATTCTGACTGTGCATAATTCTCATAGATATAAATTAAGAACTGCAACTCAAATGTAACTCACTAAATTATTCGTTCATTAGTTCATAGCACACACACAGTTTCATATGATTGTTTCGCGTGTGGTCCTTAATTAAATAAATGATTTAGATCTTCGAAAGACAAAAGGGTTCCAGTTCGAACTAAGCACAGCCAGTACCAAATAGAGTTGTCAGAAAGAACCCTTTTAATTAATACGCACAGTTTTTTATCGTTTAATTTTCTTATTTTCTTTTTTTTTTTTAAATTGTATGTCACAACAAAAAATTAAAAAAACTGAAAAACTTTACAAACAAACGAGCTGAAGACAAATAGACCCACATACCCGCTTAACACACTCGTTTGCAGCAGCGCCTTATCTCAGTTAATTTATGGCTTGGCTTGGTATATACTTACTCATATTCTATATACTCGTATATGAATTAGTCTCCTGTATTGCTGTGAGTCAATTTGCGTCAACATCCTTCGAACGACAACACAAACAAATAAATGTAAAATTTAAACAAATAAGCGTTTCAGGTTACACTTATCCACTTATTATTATATTTTTTTTCTTTTTTTTTTTGTGTTCGTGCATGTTTTTTTAAGGGGTGTCACTTTCACTGTTTCTGTTGTTTAGTTAATAAATGTGTGCCACGCCCTGGTTTTGTTTTTACTTATTTCACTTTTTACAAATACGTCAGAAAATTCTTTCCCGCATGCATCAAAACCTCCAACGTCATGCGTGCATTTATAAAAGAAATTCTTTCAGAATTTTATGAGAGTCATTTGCAATTCTTAAAAAAATTGATTACCATATCGTTTTTTTTTTTAGACCATACAGAGTCACAGAGTTCGCTGGAAATTGACTTGGAAAATATTTAATTACTTCGATTAGTTTGAATGCTTCGTCAAAACGCGTTTCAAGAAGAATAAGTTCAGAGGAATTGTAATATAAGGAAAACATATATTGGTCAATTAATGGTAAGGAAATTCTTCTAAAAGAATTACCATAAGCTTTAGAAATCTTTAGAAATTTAGGAGAGAAAGGTATATTTGCTTTGATTGACTTTTTACGAGTTAAAAAATAATAAAAGTTTAATTAAAAAGAACTCATTTGAAAATTTTTCTTGAAAATATATTTTCACCACACATAATTTCACCATGATGTGATGAAATACAATACATAAATAGTATTTTCGTGCTTAAATATTCGCTCCTATTTAAATGCATGAAATATTTTGTTTCAAAATACTTTCACCATATAAAATTTTACCATGGTATGATGAAGTACATAAGTAATATTACTCGTGCGCATTTGTTCGCACTGTATTATTTGATTGGAAGAACTATTATGTTTAAAAATATTTTCACCATATATAATTTAAACATTAAGTGATGAACTTAATGCGCTTACTTATTCGCTCCATTTTTACTATTAAAATGAATGAAATATTTAGTTTGAAAATATTTTTACCATATTTCATTCAACATTGTGTGTTGAAATGAAATAATGTGGTATTAAAATGGAAGAACTGTTTTGCTTAAAAATATTTTCACCATATATAACTTCACCATAGTGTGGTGAAGTACATATATAAGTACTCTGGTGCTCAATTTTTGGTACCTTTTTTTTTCTATTGGATTGTATGAACTGTCTGGCTTACTTTGGCTGTATGCTTGCGGAATTCAATGCTCATAAATTTTATACGTTTTACACAATTTGAATATTAATTAAAATTTTGGCACCCTATAAAGTATATCAAATATTAATCAGCCATGCATGAGTTAGTAAAAGCTGAAACTTCTCCTTCAGATCTCAATGAAATTTTTTTAAAACATGTTATGGCAACTAGTCGGCATATGGGTGTAGAAGGTTGTCTAGAGACATCACCGCCTATTTTAAGATTTATTTATGGCACACAATTATATTAAGAGGTAGCCCAATAGCATTTATTTTGTGAATTTTGTAAGAGATTTTTTTGTTTCCAGCGATGTTTTGAAATTCTGCAAATTTTCAAACCGAGCAAAGCCGAGAAAAAATCTTCAAGCTTAAATATTATACTTCTAAGAGAAAAACTCTACAAAGAATTTAAAGTGTTTGAGTCATATAAGAAATCTTCTTTTCAAATGAAAAAAAAAACAGTTGCCATTTGGATTGCATTTCTATTGAATAGAAAATCAATTAGCTTTAACGTTCAGTGAACTTCATACGAAGCCGATTTATAGCGCTTACTTGGCGTTTGTTGTCTTTCCATTTTTTTCGCAAAACCGGATTAAAAACAAATTTGGTGCCTTGAATGCGCCAAATTATAAGAAAAGTAAGCAAACCAAACCAAATTAAGCCAAAGTTAAAGTTTGCATGGAGGAGTTTTTACAGTTTTTGTTTATTTATTTAATGTACTTCAAATGCACGATAAACAATTAAAAATCCAAAGTGTGCTTTGACAAAAAAAAAAAATTCATAAATTTTTTTTTTTTTTTTTGATGCTGAAAGCGAAATTAAACTACCAGGCGACCTTGAATTACGCGTAGAACGTTGAATATATTTGAGCAGCAGACGCACTTGAAATTGAAAACCGCTGACATACTATATCATATAGAGATACTATGTATCTATTAGATACTCAGCTATATAATATTTTTTTTTTTTTTTTTATATTTTGTTTGTTTGTCTTTTTTAATAGTAATTAATGTTTTATATGTGTTAAATATTATATGCTACTGAAATATAGAATTTCGTTGATGTTGTGGGAAGTTTGTGGTTTGCCTTTGGTCGTCAATTTTAATAAGTGAGACTTCGTTGGGTGTGTTCAATGTGATGACCCAGCTGACATCTCAAACAAGTTGACATTAAATGTAGTTAGGTACTACTTACTCGATATATATATATACTTATTTGTTTACTAATATTTTTTATTTCTTTCTTTCTTTATAGGTAAGCCATGCCACTGTGCGAAATCAAGTTGTAGAACATATATATATATTTCTTAAACATATAATAAAAATTTATGTGAGTAACTTTCACTTATCAGTAAAATTTTTGCGGTCTTATATTATCTAAACTAGTGTCATTAAATATTTACTCTTTATCAAAATATTAAGCAGACTTGATTAACATTTTATGGCTGAGAATAACAACAAATTACTGATACGTTTGCAAAGACTTTAAATAAATTAGTTAAAAATAAAAAAAACATAAAAACCATAAATTTACTAGCCAAGTACTACCAAAAATAGAATTCTACAATAGATAAAAAGCGTATCTTGTATCTTGAACTTATATCAATCTCAAGCTAAAGCAACAAAATCTATTTTTGGATCTATTTTGGCTAATCAAGTCTAATTATTTAAAGTAATATCTAAAAAATATTTTAAAACTTCTTAGCCTGTTTTTCGCTCTCCAAATAAATGCATTAAATGAAATCCTCTTCGTCGCTTTTGCTGCGCCACTGTCAATGGCCAGCCATATTTTGTTCATATTGTTGCAAAAACTTTGTCAGATTGTTAGCTCAGCTTGTTTATGGCTTTCGCTCCAATTCTGGAACAACAAAGATGACGAAGAAGAACGCTACCGCATCACTTGCAGCTATAAAAGCGAAATGTTAAGAAAAGAAATAAGTAGATACTAAATATATACGAAAAAGATACGAAACAACAGACAGACAGATTCTAAAGTCTTGTTCAGCTCGTCGTTGCCATATTTATCGACGCTGACATTTTACGAGTATGGCACAAAACACTCCGCATATTACGCGACGTACACCAACCAACACAGACAGACGGACAATCGTTTTGAACGTTGGAAAAAGTTGCATTTTACCGAGACTGCAACGACGACGACTACGACGACTTTGAGTGTGTCCAAGTATCTGGTTTATGTTCTTCGTGGTTTGCTTACATTCGCTTTCTCCTCTCTACTCTGTAAACATATAGCACAAGCTGCAGTCATACTGCCGATATTGTAAAGGGTGTTTTTTTTTCATGATTCTAAGTTAAGCAATGTATACACACAAATTAATGGCATGAGCCAATTTTTTAATTATGAAAGTTGATTTAAAGCTGAAAAACTTCATTCTAGAACTCGAAGTTTCTCGAATATGTTGGCTTATAGGACTGAAATAGATGCTTGGAATTATTCAGATTAATCTGGCAGCTGACAAACGGTTCAATTTCTTTTCCTTTTATAAATGTATCGATACATTAGAAGTGAGTACATATTTCATAAGGCAACATCCTTTTGGAACCTGCACTGCATAGAAGATTCTTAGTCTGATAAATTCATGCCGAAGACCAATTGGACAAATATGATAGAAAATTCTTTAGTTCCTATAATTTTTAAGTACTTTTAGTATTGTTTAAATATTTTTCTGGTACATTTTTAGTCCTTTTTTCTTAACTTCATTCAATGTTTTTTAAGGGTTTATTATTTTTATATAATTTAGTACTTTTTAGTACTTTTAAATAATTTTTGGAACTTGTTAGTACTTTTTAATTCTTTTAGTATTTCTTTCTACTTTTAGTACTTTTACTACTAAATATTTTTCTGGTATATTTTTAGTCCTTTTTTCTTAACTTCATTCAATGTTTTTTAAGGGTTTATTATATTTATATAGTTTAGTACTTTATAGTACACTTTTATTACTTTTGAATACTTTTTGGAACTTGTTAATACTTTTTTATACTTTTAGAATTTCTTTCTACTTTTAGTACTTTTACTACTACTTTACTTCTTCGTACTTTTTACAACTTTTTGCACGTTTTATCTTTACTTGATTCAATGAGCTATTGGAGCAAAATACAAATTTTTTCAGTTTCTAAAGTTTTTAGTATCTTTTTAGTACTTTTTGTTGAATTTCAAGTACTTTTTCTTTATTCTATGAGTACTTTATGGAACTTGTTACTACTTTTTTAATACCTTTTTAGCACTTTTAGTACTTTTTAATACTTTTTTACACTTTTAATGGGATTTGACTACTTTTTTAGTACTTTTTGCATAGTTTAGTACACTTTTACTGCTTTTAGATACTTTATGAAACTTGTTAGTACTTTTTAAAACGACATTACTTCAATGAAAATAGAATTTTTTTTATTAGTTTATAGAAACTTTTAAGTACTTTTTGCTAGAAACTTTAAAGTACCTTTAAAGTACTTTTTGCTACTTTTTTAGTACTCTTTAGTAATTTTTGCTACTTTTTTTAGTACTCTTTCGTATTTTTTTTGCTAGTTTTTAGTACTTTTTTCTTTACCTCATTCAATGTTTTAACGGTTTAGTATTTCGTAAGTACTTTTTAGTCCTTTTTCTACCATACTTGATTGAATGAGCAATTGGATAAACAAAAATATGATATGTATATATTTTTTCTACTCTGTCAGTACTTTTCGATTTGTTCCAAAACAAAGTTTTTCGATAAAAAAGTACTAATTAGTACTTTTAGTACTTTTTAGTACACATTTCGTACGTTTTCATACACTTTAAGTACTTCGAAGCATTTTGAACTCTTTTAAAATCCTTTTACTACTGTTTAGATCTTTTTAGTACTTTTCAATACACGCTTTAATACGCTTTCACTTTTAGTACTTTTAAACATTTTTTTAGCACTTTCAAATTGCTTTTACTAGTGATAAGAACTTTTTAGTACTTTTAGTAGCTTTTATTACTTTTTAGTACTTTTCACTACGTTTTAGTACTTTTTAGTAATTTTTACTACGTTTTAGTACTTTTTTGTACTTGTAGTACTCTTTTAGTACTTTTGTTTTAGAAATTTTCGAGTTGTTCCAATAGCGAATGAATATCTATTGAACTTTCTTCGCTCGAAATACGAATATTTTGCTTATTGCAAAATCCACTCTGAGACTGAAGTGAAACTCATAACTGAACAAAGTTTTTCGATTAAAAAAATCGATCAATTTCTGCTAGAATTATGTATGCAAAAAAAATTAATTTGCCTTATGCAAAAAATACCTTTTGAAAAAACACCCTTTCAGAATTTAAACTTTGTAAAAACAGTGAAAAAACGCAGATATTTTATTACAATATTCAAAGTGTTGTCTAAAAAAAAAAATTTAATGGTCTAGAAAACTACAATTTCCATATACCCTGCACTTAAATGTATATAAGTGACAGAAAGAGCTCTTTTTCGGTTCAACTCCCATTATACATGGAAAGTGCAACGTTGATCGAAGCTATTTCACACCTCAGCTCTGTGTAGACGATTCTGTGTAGTCTGATGGATATTTCATTTTTCTCCAATTATGAATTCGAACAGCAATTGTATAAATAAAAATATGATACATATGTATTTTTTTTTTTTCATACTATTAGTGCTTTTTTTTAGTACTTTTTAGTACGTTTATAGTACTTTTTAGTACGTTTTTAGTCCTTTTTTATTTACTTGATTCAATGAGCAATAGGATACATTAAAATGTGAAATATTTTTTAGCACTTTTAGTACTTTTATTACTCTTTTACTAATTTGTAGTACTTATTATAGCTTTTTAGTACTTTTTAGTGCTTTTTAGTACTTTCAATTATATTTTTTTACCTTTTTGAGTGTTTTTCATATGGAAAAGAAAAATGTATTATAGTATATTTTTTATTACATTTAGTACTTTTTAGTACTTTGTTGTTTAATTGATGCAATGAACAATTGGATACAAAAAATTATATTATATCTACTTTTAGTACTTTTTTAGTACATTTTGAGTACAGTTTTAGTACTTTTTAGTACTTTTTAATATTTCTCAATTCTATTTAGTACTTTTTTCTTTACTATACATATGACATATAATTTTTTAACTACTTTTAGCACTTCTTAGACCTTCTAGTACTTTTAGACTTTGTAGTACTTTTAGCATTTCTTAGTACTTTTAATAACATTTTAGTATTTTTAGTACTTTTTATTACTTGTTAGTACTTTTTAATACTTTTTCGTAATTTTTAGTACTTTTTAATACTTTTTCGTAATTCATAGTGCTTTTTTCTGTACTTTTTAGCAAATTTTTTTCTTTATTTGAAACTATCGGCATTGGTAATTAAGATCAGCTATATATATTTTTTATGATATATTTTTTTTTTTACTATTTTTAGCAGTTTTTAGCACTTTTTAGTATTTTGTTGTTTACTGGATGCAATGAGCAGTTGGATAAATAATATATTTTTTAGTACTTTTTAATACTTCTCAATTCTATTTAGTACTTTTTTCTTACTATACATATGACATATAATTTTTTACTACTTTTAGCACTTCTTAAACTTTCTAGTTCTTTTAGACTTTGTAGTACTTTCAGTATTTCTTAGTACTTGTAGTATTTTTAGTACTTTTTATAACTTTTTAGTACTTTAATACTTTTTCGTAATTTATAGTGCTTTTTTCTGTACTTTTTAGCAAATTTTTTTCTTTATTTGAAACTATCGGCATTGGTAATTAAGATCAGCTATATATATTTTTTATGATATATATTTTTTTTTACTATTTTTAGTAGTTTTTAGCACTTTTAAGTATTCTGTCGTTTACTTGATGCAATGAGCAGTTGGATAAATAATATATTTTTTAGTACTTTTTAGTACTTTTAAGTATTTAAAAGTACTAAATTGTTTTAATAATTTTTTAATCTTTCTACTGTTTAGATGAGCTAAAGTTTGACAGATGAAAAAAATTCTACACATAATTCTACTTCTGTGGTATTAAAACCTCGCCTAACCTATACTGCATATAAACACTTTCAATTAGAAAACGAATTTAGTAAAATTTTTAACCAATAACTTTCGGTGTAAATAATTTTTATATGCATTCACATAAAATGTTGGGTGATATCTTGATTATCGTTGCCAACCAATATATAACCAAGAAGCTTCAATATAAACCAATATTGTGCAGGGTATAAAAGTTTCACATTTTATGTTTTCGCTTCTTTATGCTTTCGGTTGTAGTTTTTATAGCAGTTTTGTGCCATAGTATAGCCAATTTATGGTCAGCGGATGTGCGTAGCTTTAACAAAAGCCAACAGAAAAAGCCAGTAAGGCTATGCTAACAAAGCGACATATACATAGACAAAGTTCCTTGACATCTTTGGCCCAAAAAAAAAAAACAAAAAGGCGAATAAACACGCAACAAAAATGTTGATGAGTAAGCAGAGTCATAGTATTTCCTTGCTAGTTTTTTGTTTTTTTTTTTTGCTTTTCTGCAGTTTGACCATAGCAGATATTTATGTGGTCAATGATCCTGAAACACAGCTACGCACAGATGGAGATACAAAAGCGATGCCGCAATGAATGGTGATTTGAAGAAGCAACTGTAATGCTGTGTTTTGTTTGTTTTATGCAGTCAGCTTATTTTTTTGAATGAAACAGATTTGCAAAGGACGAAGCATATAATCCATAAAAATTTTGCAGCCATTGTTTGACTTGTTTTCTAAGCTGCTGGAAATATCTTTAAAGCCTTTGTTTAAAATTTTGAACAATGCGCAAAATCCTAAGCTGTAATTAAATAAATTTCTGCTTCAATATATATTTTTTTTTTGCTTTACAGAATTTTCAATTAAAATTCTATGCCATACAAAATCAACGGATGTTGCCGATTCAGTTGAGCTAAGCTGGCACCGATTTTTAGTCATCAGCGTGATTATCATCAACGAAATACAGTCAACGCCATTAAAACAATTAATATGCTTGTTGTGTTCTTATTTTTTTTCTGCCTTTTTTTTTTTGTCATTAATCCATTGTATATGAAATTAAATATCAGAGTTACCTTTTTTAGTACAAATTCGTATTGTGGGCGCACATTGAGTCTGCCGGGACTGACAATGTTTGACAAAAGTTGGCATGATTCTACAATATTTAGCACACAAAAAAAACAAATAAAAACACGTGGCACAAAACTTTTCGTTTGCAAATTGTTTTCGCTAGTTTTTGCTTTTTTTACTATGACTATTTTTCCCACATTTAGTTCCATTTTTTATGCTTAGAAAGGCGAATGAACTGCTTAAAATAGCACAAAAAAATTATAAAAAAATAGATAAGCGTGCTAAAAAATAGCCAACAATTTTTTTAAATGTTTTTGGTGGAAAAGAAATGATTTTCTATTCCAAAAACCTAAAATTCCTTTCCAATTATTTGTACAATGTTGTATAAAATGCATCATTTCAGCTGTCAGGAAACAAAACCAAAAAAAACATCACTTGAAGAACAATGCTCGGGAAATATTAAAAACAAATAAAAGTATTTAGTTGTGCATTCCATTTACTTGATTGTATTGTTTGCATGTAATGACAGAGAGGAGATGATGATGATGATGATGTGTTGGTTGTAATGGCTGCAGAATAATTAGAGAAAGAGCATTGGAAAAAGGAACATAGATATATAGAAATTAATTTAAAAACATTTATGCCAGCAGCAGTACACCAACAAATGCTTTTACGGCTCAAATCCAGGCCTTGAGGTCATTGAGAAATAAGTTCTAAAGCTGAGTTCATACAAAACTTCATTTCTATTTTATTATTTATGGCAAAAATGATTGTGCCCTAATGAAAATACCAATTCTGTAGAATTGATTAATGGTTTGCATGCCATAGAAGATAAAAATATTTCCATTTCGTGTATTTTAAATAAGTCATAATTCATGAATGTATGAAAACTGCGGTGAATTAAGAATGTTGCCTACACTTGTTCTATATGGAAATTGGGTCATGTTTCAAACGAAATAGATGAGGCAATTAATTAAAGGTGATTTTCGTGTTATGATTAAGCATCATTTTTTGCTTAAAAAAAGCAAACGCCTAATAAATGCCTGAGTCTTTAGAGCATCAATTTCTATGGTTAGGAAGTGGTTTAGGAAGTTCAGATCGCCCAAATACATGAAATGATATTTAATGATCGGAGTATAAAAGTGCCAAAGGTGACTGAAGCTGTTGATAACTCAATTGAGCGAGTACACCACATTTTACATGCATATTAGGACATGACTGTTCACACTTGAACAGAAGTACAAACGTGTGACCAATCCGAACGAGTTGTTGTGCCTTTTCGTAACCGTAAATGAAACATGAATCCATTACATCATACCAGAAACCACGGATGCACACTAGGGTTCGGTTTATTTAAAAAAAAATTCATGCCGTAACTAAAAGTCTCAGGGTCTAGAAGGAGGCGAATCAATTACATTCAGAAAAAAAAATCCATAAATGCGACTTTTGTATCAAGTTGCCACCTCTAAGTTTTACATTTCTTTGTTTGAACCAAACTGACTATTTTTATACCCTGCGAAGTTTGACAGAGACGTTTTTATATGTAGGCCGAACCCACACATGGTACTTAACTTAATACTTAAATTGGACTATGAACTAACACCCCTTCTAGCATATTCTACTAATTTAAACCACTTTGACTATTTCCAAACCTAAAGAAATTACAAAGCTGTAACACATTTGGATCGGATGGTGCTAAAACTGCCAAAGTAGCAGAATTTGTCTAAAACTTCTTCTTATTGTTTAAATTTATGTTCCACTTCAATGATGCTGCCACACAATCAGTGTACCATTTTAAAGATACTATCTAAATTACACCACTGGCGCATATAATTGTCAGAAATTTACAAATCTAATCTCTAAGACTATTAAATGCCAAGACAAGAAGATTTCTATTTGCCTCACCCACTTGCGCTGTGCAGCTTCACAGCAGCATGCCACAAACACCTGCAAATGCAGATACATTGTGACCTCAGACTGCACTGCACACTACACTATAGTACACCCCACTGTTGTATTCCTGGTGTGCAACCAGATTGAAAGATTTTCGCAAACAATGCCAGCAGCAAGGCAACAGAGGCAGTAGTAGCAGCAGGAGATGCGTTTCAAGAGTTGTATAGTACAAATACCAGGCACTTCACAGACACAAGGACTTGCATTATTTATTATTGCAAGCAAGCATGAAGGACTTTTGCTTTGCTTATTGACTGAATGCGAGACGATGAAGAAGGTCTTTGCCAAGTCAGTCAGTCAGTCAGTCAGCCAGGCAGGTAGTCAGGTACGTTCCACAAAGTAGCAGGAAATGCAATGCATTAGCTACAGGAAAACAGCGAACAGAGGTGCTAAGTTCATTTGTGGGGAAATAGCACTTGAGGCCAAAGGATGCTAGCTATATGCGACCAATGCAAGGTCAAGTAGCTGCTATAAATGCTAAACATGAAGCAAAGCCAGTACAAGTGCGAAATATTGCCATAGACTTCCACTTCTACACGAGACACTTCACAAGTTCGATAAGTGTTTGTGCAGACCGCCCGGCGTGCTGTTCGAGAGAGTGTGTAGTGTAGTGTATTGTATAAAATATAACAATAGAACTTTCTCACTTTTAGCATTTATATGCCTAAGGTTAGCTGCAGGTGTTGGACGCTGGGAATTCCCGCACAAGTACAACAAAATACAACAAAAAGGCAAAGACAGGTCAAAGTGTGTGTGTGGAGGCAGGCAGCCAACCATTTTTTGCTATGCATTAAATTTTTAGCATTTTCAGTTGATTGAAAAGCAGCTTGACAGACAGACAGTCAGACGGACGGATATTTTCAATCGTCTAAAAAAAACCCGCTTCAGCCGTGAAATTTCACACCATAGCCCAGCGGGTAAGCGATTAACAAAGTATTAGTTCTGGCTGCTTAAAGTTAAAGACGGATAATGCATATTTATTTTGGCTCAACAGGACTTAGCATAATAATAATCTGACGCAGAGATTTTTACAGCCTGCTGTGTTTTTGTTTGATTTTGTGCAATACTATTTCTAAGAATTTATACTGAAATCTTTTCTGCTTTTTCTAAATGTCAGCGCAACTATTGGCCTATAAATTAAAGTAAACATTGCAAATATTGCATTAAAGAACACACCTTAACTTTTGCTTTAACTGGTCTTGCCTTTTTTATATTAGTTGACACAATCGTCTGCTCTTTAGCTAAAGTATCTACAAACTGCTAAAGTATCTTGTACTGCACTTACGACTTCTATTATCAGTTGTTGTCATTAATTGCGCAAAATGTTGCATTAAATGTTACACCTAATTGGAATTATCTCTATGAATATATATATACAATATATATAGACATCATTTTAATGGGTCGCATGTGTGCACAAAGGCATAAAGCTTATCGCCTTCGAATCAAATCGAATCGAATAATGTAAATAATATATTCTAATTGCTTCATTTTTTTAATACAATTTTGTTTCCGCATTGTGTATAACTGTAAACATATTGCACTTTATTGTTTAAAGATAAATCTTTGTCTTACTGTAGATTGTTTATGTGACAAGGTGAGCTATTTCATTGGAAAGCTTACAGCAGCCGAAGTAAGAAGTAATACATCAACATAAAGAACAAAGGTAAACAGTGTGCAGTGGCTTAGTTCGATAGTTAATTAAAAAAAAGGGGTAACGATGTAACTTATTTAATTCTGAGATGGAAGACAGATATCAGCTAACAAGTCAAGAGATTAGCCGGAACAAACATTGGAACAGATAGACCAAAATTAGGATCTGAAGAAGTAGTAGGATAATAGAAATATTCAAACCTAATGGATTTATTTTTTATAGTCTCCAACTTCTCATTGTTCATACGGAAAAGCAGACAGACTTTATGAGTCTATTTGCCATAGTTACTTACTAAGATGGTCTTCAACCCTCACTCGGTCATGGCTGCATTAAGAAAGGCGCACCTGCTAATGTGCCCGGTCGTCCTCCATTACGTCGTCCACCAATCAACTTTGGGCCCACATGTAAACCATGCGTGCTGGACCTCTTTCATCATATGTCATCCTCATCAAATAGCTCTTACAGATTGCGGTTCATACGGAACCTAAACTACGAAGAATCTTTCCCTTGAACACTTCCAACCTCGCTCCGTCGGATTCATTTACAGTCCGCGGCCTGCAGTAGGACCGGGAGTATCAGCATCTTATATATCTTGATTTTCTTCTTTCGAGAGAGGCCTTTACTTCTTATTTGCTTACTCAGCCCAAAATAGTATCTATTTGCAAGCGTAATTCTTCGCCTGATCTACAGGCTGACGTTGTTGTTGCTGGTTATTTTGGATCCAAGATAGACGAAGTTTTCTACAACATTAAAGTTGAAATTCTCCATCGTCACAGAATGTGCAAAATGCAATGACTGCATGCGAGAAGACACCAAATACTTCGTCTTGTCCTCATTCACTGCTAGAGCCATGAGCCGAGCATGTTTTTAAATCTCTGAGAACTCTTTGCTCGCCGTTTTTTTGTACCAGCATATCTTTCTTTTGGAAGATCGAGCCCGATATGTTCTGTATGTACGGGCATTGGCGTTGGATGTATTCCATCAGCAGATTAAAAAAATTGGACGACAGCGCATCACCCTGCCTGAAACTTCACTTGGTATCAAAGTGATCGGAGATGCTTTTCCCCACCCTAACAACGCTTTGTGTGTGTGTTAGCGTCACCATGCAAAGAAGAACAATCTTTGCCGGGATACATAGTGCAGACATACGTATCGGTATGTAGAAAGCGGCTTCATAGTCGACAAATTGGTGATGTGTGTCTTTTTCAACTCAAGGATGTTTTACAGAAATTGTCGTAAGGTGAATATTTGGTCAATGATCGACCTTTTTCGTCTGAAACTGAATATTGTCCTATCAGTGAATATGTATATGGCTGTAGCCTAATACTATATCCCATGGAAAGAAGACTTATTCCGCGGTAGTTGGTGGTCTCATTTCTTAAAAATAGGACAAAGAACACTGAGATTCCAGTCATTGGGTATGCGTTCATGGGACCATATTTTGCTTAAAAGTTGGTTCATACTCCTAACAAAATCTTCGCTGCCTGTCTTGAATAAGTGACCTAGCAGCCCATAAGAACATGCCACTTACTCATTTTTTAGGAGCAGACCCTAATATCGTATCATCATTAACTGATGGTTTCGGTGTCATTCCTCTATCGGCGGAATTGTGTGCTTCATTACCTCCTAGTAGCTTAGAAAAATTACTCCTCCATAATCTCAATTTCTTATTTCAGCATTAGTCTAAGAGTTTTATCATAAAACAGCACACTTCACTCGAACATTTAAAATAAGTACTCAATTCTGTAGCTATTCATTATAAGCGATAACGCTTATTTTTCACGACAAACCTCTCAACGACCAATAAGTGACAGTTTAATGTGGAATGGCGCAGAATCTTTGAACCGATTTCCTTGGAAGATGACGCTGAATCGACAATTAACGTCAAAGAGGTTCGTTATCGCGTATGGTTATGATTTTTTGTATGGCATTTGTGATTGTGGTTAATGAAATGGAGTTTCTGAATTTGATGACGTCAGACTTTTTCCTGTGCTCTAATTTGACAAGCCACAGATTCTCGCAAAAAGGTTTTCAATGAATAGAGAATTTCAATACGGTACAATTTATCGATTTCACTTTCCTGATCGTGGAAACTAGAACAGCTCTGTTAATATTTTGTTTTTTAATTCAAAAGTTTCTTTTTAAGGTAAAAAAAAGCGAATATTTTTTCTACAAATAGTTTCACCAAATCATGTAGCAATAATTCTTCAACACTACCACACAGCTTAGCACAGTTCAAGAATTGGGGTCGTAATTGTTTATAATTCTTTAAAAAAAAAAAAAAAACAATTTCTCGGCGTCATCGACTGACTGCAATCTGTCGAGTTTGACTGTCAACAAGTATCGATTTATTATAGCACGGTGCAGCAAACCAATTTACACAAACAGACAAAACCCAACAAAACAACACAAAAAAAAATCGAAAAAAAATACGATTCAAGCTGCAACATTCTAGCCATGTGAAGCAATACTCCCGTATTTGTGCGTGAGAGTTTAATTAATTGGCTACGAACTATTTACAAACTTCGAGTGCATAGCGTTGGCAAAGAGCTAAGAAGCAAGAAGATGTGTGGTGCGCCGGTTAATGTAGAAGGGAAAGTTGGAGCATCTAAATTTAGAAACTCATTTTTGTCAGCGCCCCATTGAAGTCGAATGAGCAGAACAGAAATTGCCACAAAATTTGTTTATTTCCTTGAAGCAAATTTTCTTCTGCAATTTGAAACAAGTGCGGGAACTGGCGACAAACAGGTCGATTCTCAGTTTCGGGAGAGTATAACCCGCACAGCTGCTGTTATTTCTGGCAACTCTAAAAACAAATGAAAGCAGGCAAGAAAGATGTTCGTGCCACAAACAGGCATTGCAAATCGAGAAATAATATATGCAATATATGTATATGTGTATATGTATAAGGGGGCACGTTGCTTATTTGAATTTTTGCAATCATTATTTTTACACACCAATCTTGTCAAGTCAAGCACTGCGAGCGAACCGGCAGCACAAGTCAGATGCAGGCAGACGCCAAACTTTCGACCCCTTTTTTGACGCGCGAGTTCATTTGAATTGTTTGCAAAATGTTTAAAAGTGACAAAGAAGACAATTCCGAGATTATGAGGCGTCTGCTGTTTTAAATTGGAGTGCTTGTATTTTTTTATACGTCGATGGGGTGTTCACACTGTCTGGCTGTTTGCTATTGTTTGAAATGCAGATGGAATGCTGTTAATTCTGGTTAATTAATTGAGCTAAAAATGTTTTAAAAATAATTTTAAAATACATTGCTTTTATGTACAATATCTCCCGAACTGTATGTAATACGCAATTAAAACCCATGCCTAATAATTTTATTACCCGCAATTTTAAATAATCTAATCCTTTCAAAACTATAAAATTCTTATATATGTACACTTTATATTGCCAGAAAAATATAATGCTTCATAAAGTGCACGAAATTAATTTTCCCGCCCATTAAAAACCCATAAACACACAACGAAAAAATTAAGACTGCACATAATTTTAAGACCACACAATTAAATGGAAAATTTTCTTTTGAAAATGAGTGCAAAGCATTCGAAGAAGAGTAGGGTACATGAAAGATTAGACGAAATTGTTTGCAAGTATTTACTAGGAGAGAAAAACAGCTGCAAAAGGAGCGGAGACCACAGGCACAGGCGAATGAAGCACGAAGAAAGGTACTTCAGTTGCCTTTTGCGCGACAAAACGTTTATCGATAAATGGCGATAAGCCGGTAACACTTTAGAAATATGTGGTACAATTCACTTTAAGCGATAAAATCAAAGGGAATCAGTGTAGGCTGGTTTGTATAAATTTTGTAGAAGGTTTGATACAAAAGTTTCGCTGCCTTCAAAATTAATTTGAATTGTTTTTCCAGCATTTTCAATTATTACCAGCAACTACCATTCGTTCATACAAAAGATCAACAATTGCTAGCGTACACTGCCATGCTATATTATATGGCAGCTCATTTAGAAGCCCATATATGTATCTCATTTAGATTTGTTTCAAATTCCATCTGCTTTAAATAGCACCAATCCAAATTTCCCAACTTAAGAAAAAAAATTATTATACTCTTAAAAGTACTCTGTCTAACACCGAAAGTCCCATCAAAATCGGTTCAGCCGTTTTGTAGCCATTTTGAGCCTATCTTTTGACTTTTTGCATCCCATATTTATTATACGGTAAACTAATATGTTAAAGATTTTATTTCCAGACTGTAGCTATTAGAAAGCTTATGTTTTTAAACTTATGCTCCTAGCTCCTAGCTTGCTAAATACGAAAGATTACAAAAATATTGATTGAACTTTTCTGTAGTAGGTTGCTTATAGAAGTTGGAACGTATTTTTTTTCTCTTCAAAATATTT
This sequence comes from Leucophenga maculata, assembly GCA_035044805.1. Lineage (NCBI taxonomy): Eukaryota > Metazoa > Arthropoda > Insecta > Diptera > Drosophilidae > Leucophenga > Leucophenga maculata. Next base: position 1,495,125 of record JAWNNP010002436.1, read on the forward strand.
CTGACATTTATTTGTATACCACTGTAGCTAATAGTGGAAAGGGTAAAGTTGGAATTTCTTTGTTCTGAGTGATTTTTTTGGGCCGAGACCTGGTTTGTATTGCCGCTGAACCCAGCTTTAAGACGGTCCAGTATTTATAACTCATTCAAAAATTGTGCAATGTTTCTGAAATATTACTAGATTGTATATGATGTAAAATAGGTTTAGAAAGACGGTTCAACTTTGCAGCCAGAAGACATATATAACAAAATATTAAAAAAAGGAAAAAAATGTTGATTCGGTGGAGCCTAAACTTTAATGCTCTTCACTCAAAGTTGAAGACTACCCCTAAAAGTAGGATGGAATACGCCACCAAATAATTATGTGAAGCATTTTATTACAAGAAACACCAAGTAGAAAGGTGGGTTCATATAGGGCCTAACACCAAAGTTACAATATATTTGAAGCATCAGTCCATAAGAAGGCACCCTACCAAATTTTAGATTATGTTGTGCGCATTTAAAAATGTTATTTTATAAAAAAAACGTGTATATTTGGTTCATAAATTACCCTAAAAATATGGAAGTGGCGACTTTATCTCACTACAATATCCTGGCTACATATCTTAAAAGTTAGATTTAAAAAGTTCCAAGAACTTCCAACCAGACAGATGGCCATGTCTAGATCGAACTATCTCACCGAGCTGATCAAAAATATATATACTCTATGGGGTCTATGATGTCTCCTTTAATGCGTTACAAGCGTAAGAGCCAACTGATAATAAAAATTTTAAACTATATTTGTTTTTGATATTAAAACAAGGGTGATAGGTTGTGTGAATGATGGAAGCGAACGATTATATTGTTCTGTTTGGCAAGTCGGTTGGATGAACTCTCTGGAGCCTCCTTCTTGCACTTACTCCGTGATTATGTCTCCCTTTTAGAAGCCTTCGCCAAGCCGGTTCGGTTGATTTGCAAGCTTGACAAGATATGCAGCAGCTTGGCGGTTGATAAGGTTGATAAGATCTTTTTCAATATCTCTAGTGCGTATGTGACATACCGTAGCAGACATACCACGCAAAATTTGAGACTGCACTAGTCGTATTTTATTGAGGTTCGACTTTCTTGCTATGCCGTATACCTGAATACCATATTTTCAGTTGGGTGCCAGAATAACACTATATATGTTCGTGTTGTCGGTAAGCGATAGTTTATTCCTTTGCCTTGTGGCGCCTAACTAACTCAGTTATGTAGCGCTGGAAAGTTAGACGCTTGTCCAGAGTGACGCCAAGATACTTGTGAGCATGCTTCTAAGCTAAGAGCTCTCCATTTAAGAATACCCCAGAAGAGGTGTATTTTCTAAGAGTGTATGTGACTGATACACACTAGTCAACTGCAGTGTCTTCTGCAAAGGTAGCAACAAGTAAATTGTTTGTGTCTGAGATCGGTATGTTGTCGGCTGAGGGAGTACGCCATTGAAGCTTAAATTTGTAAGGGGTATATATAATCATCTCAGGATGCGCATGCGAAATTTTATTACGATTAGGCGTTTAAACAACCCAGAAAGTTGGTCAGATTTGTATGGCAGCTACCCCAAACAAACCCATTTTTTTTACACATTTTAAATATAAATATGTATGATCCATCCAAATTTCAGTATGATCAAATATTAAGAAGACGTGACAGATGAACGTAAAGTTTTCCATCATATTAGAATACTAGCATAATTTGTACTTGCAATTTTTCACCATGATGTGGTGAAATAAAGTAGTAGGCCCATGCCACTTCTTTGTTTGTAGTATATAATTGTGTGTACTCGTTGTTTAACTTGCTTGCTTAAGTATTTACTAATTATTTGTGCATATAATTAGATAAAAATATGCGAGATAAACTATTTCATAATTTTAAAGACAAAATAAAAATCAATTCTAAAAACTTTTAAATCAGTTCTCCTTCAATCTTTTTTCAACTGTCAGCTAAGCCAGTTTATCTTTGGCTACGTCTGTTTGTCAGTTGGCCAATTAAGGCTTAACATTGACATCTTCTGCTTGTGCTCAGTCGCTTCTGTCACTGCTGGTCGATATTTTTCAATGTTAGAACCTTGACCTCACTCTAGAAAAAAATAATATTTGGACAACATTTAATTTCTTTTATACGTTTTTCTTTTAACGAAAGTTTTTTACGGGTGTGCATGTTTTTGGAACGCTTTGGAAAGACAAATTTGAATATCATTTTGATCGCTTGCACGCATTTGGTAGGAAGATAGATAGGTAGGCGCGTCTTATGAATAATTCAGAACATTTACCATGCAATATAGAAAATATCCGAAAATGTTTGCTGTAGTTGGCCAAATAAATTGGAAAACTTGTATGCATACATAATACTAACAAAAAAAGAAAGAGTAAAAGTCATAAACAAATTAATTGAATTTCCGGCAATGTTAAACTTGTCTCTCAACTGAACAAAACTAAACCATAAACTGAAGAAGTAGTCGTCTGCCAAAGCAATTAAAAATTGTATTATTCAATTAGAACAGAAGCCAAACACAAGACAACAAAATATTGTATCGCTGGAGACTTGTAACTTGGAGTATAGAAGCAATAGAAATTATTGAAGAAACAGCAGCTAAGCGAAGTTTCCATAATAATTGTTGTGAACGAACGGGAAGTTGAATAAAATGTGTATTGAAGAAATAGTAAACAAAATATGCCATAAAATAAATACATAAATTAACTTCATGCAGCTAGACTACCAATTAGAAAATATAAAGATTGGAAAAAGGAAAATGCATTTGCTTAAATGGATGCAATAAAATTATGAATGCATTCGCCACATGCGATAGCAATGCAGCAGACGAGATACTCCAAATTTGGATATATGAAATGGGTGGAGAACAGCAGAAAAGTTTTCAACGCATATATAGTATTTTTTTTTTTTTTTGGTTGGTTGGTTTCTATTTTCACTTTTCAGAGTATAACTTGAAATTAAAATTAAATGGTGCACGTTTGTATAATAATTTTCAACTATCCAATATTATTAAAAAAAAAAAGAAAGAAGTTTCACTGAAACTAAATAGAATCTAAAAATGTTATAGACTTCTGCCATCTGGCTGTTTTGCAATTGTATGTAGCCGTTAGAAATAATATTCATAGACCCCCAAGGTTACCCCCATTATGGTCGGGAGTGATAGAGGAGTCTATATAAACATGGCCGTGTGTCCGTCCGTATGAACGAAAGAATCTCGGAAACGGTAAAAGATAAGAGACTTTGTTCTTTTTGCATTCAACTAGGACTTCGCCGGAATTTCAGAGAATAAAGTGATTGAACTTACCATATCATAGCACATTATTTGTTCTTCTAGTTTCTCAGGCTATGGTATCATCACAATCTCAGCGCAGTTCCATTGTGAAGAAGAAGTTGCGAATTGTCGTGTTAAAAATCATTGTTAGAAACAGTATCTCTATGCTTGGAAGTGCTTGGACTGTACTGTCGAATCCGTCATACTTACCTTAATTGCATTCAACCTTCTCTCCAGCTTCCGAAAACTTGAATGCCAAGTACGGAGAGATCTCTCCATACCAGGTCATTCGAACGCCCGGTCGTCGTCTATTTCGGCGTCCACCAATTAAGTTTGGGCCCTCCATGTAAGCCATGCGTGCTGGAGCTCTTTCACCCATTCGAATGAGGTAACCAGCCCATTGCAGCCGCTGGAATTTTATGCACTGGACTATGTCAACCTCATCGAATAACTCGTACAGCTCGCGGTTCATACGGGATCTAAACTCGTCACCGACTCTAATTGGGCCAAAAATCCTGCAGAGAATATTCCTCTCAAAGACTTTCAACGCTGTTTCATCTGAATCAATCACGGTCCTCTGCACCATACAACAGGACCGGGAGTATCAGCGTCTTATAGATCTTGATTTTTGTCGTTCGAGAGAGGGCTTTACTTCTCATTTGCTTGCTCAAACCAAAAAAGAAATCTGTTTGCAAGCGTGATTATTCGCCTGATCTCCAGGCTGACGTTGTTGTGGCTGGTTATCTTGGATCCAAGATAGACGTAGTTTTCTACAACATTGAAGTTGAAATTCTCCATCGTCACTAAGCGCCCAAGACGCGATGACGGAGTGCCTGAAGACACCAAGTACTTCGTCTTGTCCTCATAGACCCATGAGCCGAGACTGTTTTTCTATCTCTTGAAATCTCGTTTATCTAGCCGATTTCTACAAACCATTCATCTCCAAAAAACCCTTCTTTTATGAAGCGCATTTCAACATTGAAAGGTTGACATCATTCTGTTATTGAATTGTTCTAGAGGGGTGTTGCTGGCGTCGTGAGAAAATCAACCTCATGTATATTTCTCCAACAGCATCATCACAGTCGCCACTATTTACTATATCCATATCAAGATGTATTCGTTCGTTCAATAGCTTCTCGAAAGTTTTGATGTCTGCATTGTAAGGCAAAAGTAAGCATGAATTGAGACTAGTAGAGATGCCGAAAGTTACTACGAAGTCCAGAACTGCTAGCTGCATCTGTGGGCTAATACTGGGACTTCACTTAATATCACTTTGCACAGTTCACGGCCTCTTTGATTGTCCAGTCTAGAACGCCACCAAGTGTGTTTAGCATTCAAGTCACCGCCTATAATAAACAAGTAAGGAATTTACAGTCGGGCGTAACCGACTGTAAGAGGCCCTGTACCAGTTCAGCTCGCCTAATAAACACATTAAATGTTTCCCGAGCATATGACCAAACGCATGACCACTTCTCACTTCGCAAATATGAATGAAAAGAAAAGGGGGGTTAGTCAAATTCAATTGCTTATAAAATCGTCATTTATTATCCGATTTTGATTAACTTTTCGGATTTTGGCTAAGAGAGGCGTTATCTTTATACTGGTGTACTCATTTGATTTTGTGGCGAAAAAATTTTTAGCCTTGGGGGTGATTTTTTGGTGAAGGGGGGAGGGGCAAAATTTTGAAATAAACTTGTAAAATTCCGGAACAGTCCTAGTCGAATGCAAAAAACACGAAGTCTCTATCTATTACCGTTTCCGAGATCCTTTCGTTCATACAGACGGACAGACGGACGGACAGACGGACATGGCTATATCGACTCCTCTATCACTCCTGACCATAATGGGGGTAACTTTGGGGGGTCTCCGACCATTATTTCTACCTGTTACATACATTTGCACAAAACCAATAGGCTCTTGTACCTTCGGTACAGGGCCTAAAAAGAACAAAAGGAGGACAATAAATTGCAGCATTGATAAAATCCTCCAGGGCAATACGTACCGTATTCGAAGCAGTTCGATTGGCTCTTGAGGCTTCTATTTAATAGTGTTTTTAACAAATATTGCTGCATCTCTAAACGGTCTATCTACAAGATTATTTGAACAAATAATGTCATATGCGAAAATTTTAAAGGCTATTAAAATGAGTCACGCATCCACTTGGTTGTTACCAGCAAAGCTCTCCATTTCATGCTGGTGTTTCGCAACTCCATTCGCATTCCAAGTACACAACTCTAATGGGAGAGAGTCCAAAAATATTAATTATGTAAGTAAGATTGTGAAAGTAAAAAGTTCCATAAGAAGTTCCACAAAAAGTTTCATATAAAAAGAAAAATTTATAAATTTTCATAGAATTCTAAACGAATTCCGAATACTTCCGAGCAATGTCGGCAACGCTGGCGACTTTATAAATATTATGACGCGTGCATTTTTAAACGCACAAACTGAAGTTCGTTTTCCGCTTCGAGTGTTCCAATTTCCAATTTGATTTTACCAATCCAATCACTTAGCGACGATGGGGAGGAAGCATTTATATTTATAAGAAACTCACGCTCTTTCGTACTTTATAGTCCACTCTACTGAACTACTGCATCGATTGCTCTAGGCATTTAAATTGCATTCGAAATGCTTTTATGCATTTCAGTAAATGCTGTACGGACGGAATGCTTAATGCAACACAAAATTTTCGGTTCATAATAATCTCCAAAAATATTTTAAAAAATATTTTTCTTTTTATTTTCATTTTAAACGGGATTTTCCAATACTTTTAAAAGACTTGTGCGCTATAAATTACTAAACGATTTTTGATTTGTGCGTTTTTTGAAAATTGAGCACAGCAGAAATAATATTTTAGAACATTTTTCACCATGTTCCATGTTTTCAATGTGAAGTTCACTGTTAATTTACGAAATTAATTTCCCAGCATTTTCCATGTATTTCATATTATATACCCGACAGACATTTTTGTTATATAAATTTATTATCGCTGTAAGTCGACTGAGTCTGCCAGTTGCGTAAGTGTTGGAGGAGAAAATTAAACTCAAATGAAAATATTGATGGCGCTGTTGATTGTTATACGAGTGTACTCAGTCTACAAATTCATTAAAATAGCAAAAATGAAATATAACAAAAAAATATATAAATTATAACACTCTTCTTGTTCATTGCATATCCATGAACTATGAAAAATAATATTTGTAAGTGTCGCAGTCAATTAGACAACTGTCGTCGAGTGAATTAATAGAGTGGCACATTTTTACATCATGAAATAATATCGACATGTGGCCGTCCCGTCCGCGTATTATTGTCATATTTTGTCGTCGACACCAACTCATCTCGCATGAGATGTCTTTGTTAAGGCGCACAGCTGAACAAAAAAAAAATTTAAAAAAAAGAGAAAAGAAAAGTTATGTCGGCACGTTTGGTGCTAAGAAATCGAAATTATTATGCAATGGAAATCATTTCTATTACAGCATGTGAAAAAAATTACTGTAACTTGGATCGGAGTTTTTATGTATCTTACATATGTTCCTTTCAGAAATATTTGAAGACCTGAATTATATTATATTTTGACTGTATTTTCCAGAGATCACAATGGAGTCTTCAAAATGTTTTCATAATTAATACCAGCCTCGTTACATCATGTATTGGTAAAGCAACAAAAAGGCGCGTCCTTTTTTCCAGAAAATTAATATAATTGAAACTGATAGATTTTAACAGGTAATGCCAGCATATTAAGGCTGCTTCTGCCAATACCGAAGCTCCCTCTTTGTGCTCCTAATAGGTGAGGCATCATCGATTTTTTCGATGCATACCAATTCTCCCGGTGCCATTTACATATATGCCGAAATAAAAGTAGCCTAAGTTTCCCGTAAAAATCGGTTCAGCCGTTTTGGATATTAGCCGGAACCAACAGACTGATAAACAGGCAGACAAAAATAGGGAAGGAACCCATACTACATAACCCATTTTTCACAATTACCCCCTCCCCATATCGGTCAACAACCGCCAAGACCCCACTGTGACCAATCGTGTTATTTTGAAGACAAACAAAAGCTACTGCGAGTACTTTTCTATATTATTGCAATCAAATATCGGAACGCACCAAGATCAAATAGGAGAGCGATTGTGACTGTTGTTGTGAGAAAACTATTTTTTTTATATTTTTTGTGGAGAGCTATGCCCACATTTGAGCGCTTGTAAAGTATCTTGTAAGTTTTTTCTTCGAATTACACATTTTGTGATACGTTTTCCTCGAAACTATTTTCAACAGCCTGCAGCTTCCAATTACAAACAAAAGAAAAGGTATTGACAGCTGATGATGACGAATACAAACAAGGACAAGAAAAAATTTATAAGTTATCTAAGCCATTTGTGCGCTACTTTATTATCCTGCAACGCATAACTCATATCACACTTAGACTGACAGATACAAAGGCTTTAAAAAAACAATTCCCTAACCGACAAGAGTTCGTCAAAACGTCAAAAAAAACCTCACCAAACAGCCTTCAAAGTTAGACGCAGCATTGATCTATCAACATTTCAGGATATATGTATATATATATCTGATGCAGCGGCGCTAGCTGCTGATAATAATAATCACAGTTGCTGGCGCTTGTCTGTCCGTCCTTTCTTGAGTATCTCAAACATATGTGCCCACTTGAAGTCGCAGCATGTTTCGTTACTCTCGATTAACGTTTGCCGCAAATCAGACCTATTGTATGTAATTAGAAGGACGCAATCCTGTTTGCCTTTATACACTAGCATACATACGAGTATTTGCGTCTATTCAATTTGTGTTCCCATTGATGTTTTCTATTTGTTTGTGTTCCAATTTTAATGGGTTTTCGCGTGTACACAGTGGCCCAATTGTGCGCCGCCTTTAAATACATTTTATTTACTTCTGTTGCGACGTTGTTGTTGTTGTTGGCATTGTCCTTGCGTGTTATTTGTTTGATTTGTGCATATGGAAAGTACAGATTTTCTGTCTATTTGCTTGTTTGGAAACACATGGGGTCTATTGCATTCATATGACTCAAAGAGTTTTCCGTGACAATTTGTCATTTCAAAGGTCTTTTAGAGGACCACCAGAACATTGTTGTCGCTATAAGCTTTTTAAATACTGCTTGAAAGCAAAACATGACACATGCTAAGTACTTGGGAAAGTCGCTTCTGACGTCAGCTTTTGGGGAAAAATCTGTCGCAAATTATTTGACACAGGCAAAGTTTAATTCTAAGAACTTGTGTAATATTTTGTCTCAAGAACACGAACGCAGATGTTGTTGTATAAAAGTTTTTAAGACTAATTAATAAAATCTAGGTGAATGCTGTAGCGAAAATTCTAAATTAATACCTTTGGACTTATAGTATTATTATTTTTTTTTTATATTTTTTTATGTAAATGGAAAATGTATTTTTATATGCAAGGTGTGATTTAAAAGTTAAGAACAAAGCCTAAAAGAGAGGAGAAGTGGCAAGAATAATTTGATTATAATTCATCCAATGACTCCATAGTTTATTGATTTGTGTTGGGAATTTAAAGAGTTTTTTATGGAGCATATTACCATACTTCAAAGCATTTTGAAAATATATATCCTAACTAAAATATAACCAGTACCCTCAATGCGTGAAGTATTTCCACATTTTTCTTATGCAACATTTTAGAGTACGCCTTTTCAAAACTTTTTTATGTCCATTCCTGAACATCTTCAAACACTTCTTGTACATAATTTTCATTCGCATTAGTTACATACGCACAAATTTACATGATTTATATTTGGTCTAATTTTAGCATAGAGATGGGACAACTGATATGAAATTGTCGCTGAGATTCTTATGATATATCTGAGTGGCAGCAGGGTCGCATTTAGCTCAATTTATCAATTAGCACGTGGAACGAAATAAATAAAGATTTTCCAACGGCAAAGTGTGAAGTTATTTATCAGCAGAGAAAAACGGTGAACATTAATGACCAAACAAATGTTTGTGCAAACAGTTTTAATTACCTTAAAGACCAATCTCTCAGCTCTAATGATAGACTTTATTTTAAATGAATAATCTAAGATTTATCTAATTTATTTTTTCGTTTATTTTCTTTTAATTTTAGCACACATCAGCAACTTTTTTCCTGCCCTTAATGAGTTCAGTGCGCACACTGTGATACGCCCCCAAGTGCAGCATGGACGTCACAAGCGCAGCATACAGAGCACATTGGATGCTGAGGTAAGTTTACGAAAGTATACGAAAGCAAGGACATTCTCACTGACTGACTGACAGACTCCATGTGATATAATTTAAATGCAGCGCATTTTATGCTTCATTAAAACGTGCAGATGGAGAAAATTTTGTGTAGTTTGGAGTTTATTTTTATAGGTGTAACTAATTTGGCGCTCTCGGAAACTTTAACACAACACAAGAGCGCAAGGGAACTGTAATATTTTGTGTGTATGGAGGTGACTCATATAAGTTTATTACTTAATTTATTAAAGAAGTAAAGAGAAGTAGATAAGTAGTAAAAATGTTGGTAAGACAGTTTTGGCTTAAACATTTTTAAGATCCCCAAGAAAGTCCCTATAATACTATATAAAAAAAACCGAAAATTAGCCTTTATAGAATCTTTGCATTCAGTTTGGTTAAGGTAGCTTCTTTAAGGTAAAAATAGATAATTTTGGGTGCACCCAAAAACCTAACGTTTCTTTGGCATTGTATAATCTTTAAGATTATAATGACAAAATTTACAAAATATGGATGCAAATTAGGCCAATACGTTTAAAATAGAGTACCTTTTATCGACACATTCTTTTATTTCTTCAGTCAGAGCTTTAAAATTTGATAAGAATATTTACTGTGTAGGAAGAAGATTGACCAAATTTAGTGTTCCTAGCTAAGCTAACAACAACAACAGAATCTTAACAAAAACTAGACAGATAAAGGGAATATTCTTAGGGGAGATTATGTCCAATCTAGATGCCTACCCAGATAGCAGAGTTGGCCTCTTTCAGGTATTGAAATATCATCATAGTAGAGGTTCACAATATCTTTACTTTTCTTATGATGAAAAGATTTTACATTAATTACTTTAAAATTTATCACATATATGTATGTAGATCAGCCAGTGTAAATAGTATTATGATGTAGTCACAAAGTTTACAATGCTTTGAAGAAGGCATTGGACAGGTAATATAGTATATATATATATATTCATGTTCAAGTGTAAGCGTGAAGAGTATTTAAGATTCATTACCACCGAAGTTAACGAAGACTTCTCTTGGTTTTTTCCATTTTTTGTATTTGCGAACATTTATATGGATTATTTTCTATCTAAACTGAACTTATCGGTAAGCTAACCAATCACCAATGACGAACACCCACAGAAAATCCATACTATTGGAAACCATCAAGTACAGTTGAAAGAAAATTATTGAACGCTGCGATAATACGTACAAACTAATATAAAGGGACAAATAATGTAAAATATTTTAAATCTCTAAAACGCGAAACATTGAGAATATAAAACTAAATCTTGTCGACTGGTCAAGGTTTCTTTACCAAGTTAAAATTTGAATGTTTCATAAAATTTCTTTATAGAAATTAATTATAATTTTTTCTGTAAACTATCTCGTGTAGATATTTTTAGTTTTTAGTGCCATAAATTAAATACACCTGAGTCCTGCACTGTATTCTACTGAGCAAGGCAACTGACAGGCGACATAGAAACGTTCGTTCGCGTTGAACTCTTTTATCTAATTAGATTTAAATAACGAGCGACAACATGGACACAATACACATTTTATGTGCAAATTCTGCGCCTTGTTGCCATCTGCTATGACTTGGCTTCGCTGACACATTCGCAAACACGCCCACCAAAGTTCACACTGCTTGGCAAGCGGGGCGGGTATTAGCGCGCGTGTGTCCTCGCGTTGAAGGTGTCATCAGTACGGCGCGTTGACTACACGACTATATCTAATATGCATAGACAGACATAGAGATGTGCTTGTCAACTGCTTGTATGGACGTGTACGTGTATGTATCTATGTTATGTCTTTGTCCTGAAAATGTGTCGACCGTTTAAATAAATATTAACACAACGCCTTTAATTTGCATGTGGAAATGAAATTAAAACGCGTGAAATCATGCCAACCTAAACCACAATATGAGAGGAACAATGATGTTATTACGAGAGGAGATTAACTGATGATTTTTAAAAATTATACATTGATCATCTGAATATATAAAAAGTTCTATTGTCACCGGAATCACACGTGCAGCTTAATTTGATCTGTAGAAATCTGTTCAAATTGTGCCAAAAAAATAGAGGGACAGACAGACAAGAAAGCAAGCTAATAAAAACGATTTAATTAGCTTTTTTATAAGTATAAATTTGTATACTTAAATTCATGTTTAAGTTAAATAAACTATCAACCGGAGATGCAAAGTAATCTAATAAAAAATGTTAACAAACTTTGATGACCTTGTATCGATTCCATAAAATCACTTTCAGCTGTGTAAACATTTCCGAACATAGTTTGGGAATCTCCTTACTTAGTAAACTTAGTAAAAAAAAATTCAAACTTTAGGCCAGTGAACTTTTTAGGCCATTGATACAACGATGCAATATTTAAATCTAAAACCATTAAAAACTTATGCTCAAAGCTGTCAATTTAAAATACCTTGCATACATTTAATGAACTACCCTCGTGTTAATGACGATGATGATGATGATGTTGTCCTGTGTTGCGACCTTAGGCTCACATTTCAAATATATAAATGTATATATTCCGCTTATTTTTCGCTATACTTTAATTTAATGGGTTTTCTATGTGGCTCGCCTGACAGTCACAGTCACATGTGTGTTGTTAGCCTTGCACAGGCACCAGCTGGTGTGGCACAGACCTGACAAATATTTAGTATTAAAGAAAATAAAATTTAATAGTGCAATTGTACTACATACCAAAAAACGATTATTTTCTCCATTTCCAGGATGGTCTGCATGCATCACACATAACACTAACCTTTACGCATGCTGGTCAGCGAGTACAAATCGATCTGCATCGCAATGATCAATTACTGCCCGATGAGCATTTTTTGCGCTATCAAAACTCGACGAGCACAACGTCCAACGGTTACCAAGTGGTGCGGAATTTCACAAAGACTGAGATGGATTTATGTCACTATCAGGTAAGTTCTAATGGACGTGACACAATTTTCAAATATTGACAGCACAGTTGATTTAATGGATTTGTTGTTGTTTACTTTCAGGGGAAAATACGTGGCAAAGCCGATTCGTATGCGGCAGTGTCCACCTGCAGCGCCGGTGGCATTAGCGGTGTGGTCTTCGATGGCGTTGAGACTTATTTTATACATCCGAATGGCGAGGGCAGTGGACGCCTGCTGGACGACCATTATCTACTGCGGTGCGTATATATATGTACATAAAAACGCTCCGGCAGCTGCCTCTGGGGTGTTAGCTTCAAATAATGAATTTTCTAGCTTTTCATTTTGTTTGCGCACGACAGCGCCGCGGTGTTGTGTCAATATTTGGAGGATGGCATTTAAGTGGCCACCGCAAACAAGCAAATATAGCTTAAATATTTCTTGCTTATGGCAAGCACTCGTGTTTGGATTCTTCTATTTCGTCCTCCTGCCGCACTTGTTGCTTGCGGCATTTCGTTGGCCTTTTGTTTTTACTAATTTCCGCTTCTAATTTGTTCATTTTCATTTTAGCAGGAAATATCGATTACAATTTAACACAATTTATTGTTTTTCTCTTATTTACAGACACTCGGATATGGTGCAGAAGAATGCTACTTGTGGTTATGATGGCCATCACGATAGTCATTTTGTGTCCGAAAATGAGCTGCCGGAAGTGCAAATTCCACAGCAATTAGATGGCTCGGAATTCAAGCGCATGTTAAGAGTAAGTTTGGCATTTAATTCATAAAATACGCAAAGTTATAAATCAAATGTAAATAAATAGAAATTCGAAAATATATTGTTTATCGTGAATGGAACAGCGATTTAAGGCATCTTTGACACGATATCAAATGATTGGAAGGGGGAATTAAAATTCATTTACCTTACATATAAGACGATTTAAAAGATTATACTATTTGCATGATTAAAGCGAATTAATCTTTATCAACAACAATTTTTAAAGTTTATCCGTACTTAATGTCTACTGTAAGTCCAAAACTAGCGATCTAAAATGTTTGTTTATCCGGGCTGAAACAGCCAAACCAAGTTTTACGGGAATTGACTGTTTGTAGATCTTAGAACTAAGAAAATAAGATATTTTGATATATAAGAACCGATGTTGCTTAAGTTTGGTTAATTTAGAGTCCCTCTGCTCTTTATATGAAGCAACGTGTAGAAGGTGCTTTAAGATTACATAATTAATTGCCTTAATTACCTATGCCCCATTTTGAATAAATGCTGTTCATATATGCAATCACAATGGTTGAATTTGCTATTTGCCCCATTTATTTTATGCATTGATTAATTTTAACAACTTTCTAAACAGTTTAAGCGCTCCAGCGATGAGGGCAATATTATACGCGGCCCGTACAATGCCAACAAGCATTCATCCTACGTGGAGCTGGTCATTGTGGTGGATAACAAATTGTACAAAGGTTTCGGTGAGAATAATAAGAAAGTGCATCAGCATTGCAAAGATCTGGCCAACATAGTAAATGCGGTATGTTTTTATATTTAATCATTTAATTCCAAAACTTATTAAACTAATTTCTTTACACCACTTCGCAGCTTTATGTGCCTCTGAATATTTTTGTTGCGCTTGTTGGTGTCGTCATTTGGAATGAATCGAACGAAATTGAATTCTCCAGCGATGGCGATGTTACATTGCGTAATTTTCTCAATTATCGCAGCAATAAACTGTTGCACGAACATCCAAATGACAATGCACAATTGCTGACTAAAGAACAATTTTCCGGTGGTGTTGTCGGCAAAGCACTAAAAGGACCCATTTGTACCTATGAATACTCCGGCGGTGTTTCGATGCAGCACAGTCAAATACTTGCCGTTGTGGCCACAACAATGGCACACGAAATGGGTCATAATTTTGGCATGGAACACGATTCGGCTGATTGCAAATGTCAGGATGAGAAATGTATTATGGCTGCTTCGAGTACGGCTGTTGTGCCGGTTCACTGGAGTAGCTGCAGCATTGATCAACTAAATATAGCCTTCTCGCGCGGCATGAACTATTGTTTGCGTAACAAACCCACCAGGCTGTTCGAATCGCCGCAATGTGGTAATGGTTTCGTTGAACCCGGCGAACAGTGTGATTGCGGACTACCGCAATACTGTGAGAATACCTGTTGTGATCCGTACACATGCATGTTGCATACGAATGCATCTTGTGCAACGGGCGAATGTTGTGATCTAACGACGTGTCGTCCAAAAACTGCGGGCACCACATGTCGCGAGACCGAAAACGAATGTGATTTACCGGAATATTGTACCGGCGAGTCAGAGTATTGTCCGGGTGATGTGTACAAACGTGATACAGAAGAATGTGATAGTGGACGCGCTTATTGTTTCCAGGGCAATTGTCGCTCACATGCAAATCAATGTCGCATACTTTGGGGTCCGACGGGCGATAACTCAGAACATTGCTATTATAAGAATACAGATGGCATACGCTCGGGCAATTGCGGCTTAAATCGTGTAAATTCGTCGTACGTAAGCTGTGCATTGGAGGATATCAAATGTGGCCTACTACACTGTATGCACTTAAACGAACGTCTGGAATTTGGCATGGAATCGGCAGCAGTGCTTTCGCATTCGTATGCAAGTCATGGTGGACGCATTGTTGCCTGCCGCACTGCTTTGGTCGATTTAGGTTTGCAGAGCACAGATCCGGGCCTAACACCGAATGGCGCCAAGTGTGGCGATGATAAGATGTGTGTAAATCAAAAGTGCCTGACATTGGAACGTGTGCGTAAACAGGGCTTGGGTGCCAAATGCCAAGAGGATTGCAATGATAATGGCATATGCAACAGTCGGGGCAACTGTCACTGCAATATTGGTTCCGGCGGTTCAACCTGCAAAATGCCCGGCTATGGTGGCTCTATGGATAGCGGTCCGGCAACCGATCCAAATAGTAATTATTACCATTATTTTACTATATCTCTACTAAATTAACAATTTTTATTTTTCTACTATTTTACAGGTCATATGGCCTTCCAGCGTTTCATGTATATTTTCTTCTTCGCGGTCATACCATGCATGGCCGGCTTGTGTTATCTATTGTACTACTGCCGTAATCACAAGTTCTTAGTCGGCAACAAATTAGCCGAGAATATGTATGTATCTACAACGTCATCTACAACTTCTAGCAGCAACAGCACATCTCCTATGTCTGCTTGCCATTCCCATATTTCTTCTACTAGTTCTAATAATACTACTACCTCACCTAAAACTACAAATAAATTGAATAGTTCGTCTTGTGCTAAACGTATTGAATGTAAAACAAAAACTGATATCACACGCGTTCTTGCATTACCAATAGAACACACAACACTATCCACAGCACCACTACTACTAGAAGCGGGATCACCATCAATTACAACATCAACAACACTACCTAGATCAAAACTTGTAGCTAATAATAATAACAATCATTCGAATACATCATTAAATAAGTCAAATTTAACAATGCACAAAAGCAAAAGCAATTATGAATTTAATATAACAACACATAATAAATCAGCAGCGACACCGTTCAGCGTTAAGCGCAATTTAAGACCAACAACACCAACAACATTATATAATAATAACAACAACTTAACATCCAGCAATAATAACTTGCACAATATTAAAAAAAAATTGGAGATAACATTGCCACGCTTGCATGCCACTACAAATCCTTATGCGCTAACCGAGGGCGCCGAATATATACAAAGCGATAAGTCTAGGTCGGTGCCTAAGTATGGTGTGCTACGAAATAAGCAAGAAAATAGCAGCGATAAAATAAAGAAATAATACATAATATACACATACAAAAAAATATTGCTGTGCGCTAAAAAATCGAAAAAATATCTAACATTCCACACGCTAAGTGCCAGTTTCGCAGTAGCGCGTTATTTTCAAGTTAATTTAATTCAAGTTTCATATTTATTTTCATATATGCTTGTCACTTTAATTGTAGAGTTTCTTATTGAACTTGAGTTTAAGTTATTCACGGTTAATTCGCCACTATGAAACTGGTTCTATATCAAGTGTATCTGTACAGCTTTAATCTGTAAAATGCATCTTATATTGTCTGAAAAACGTCCTTATATGTACCTTATTTGAGATACCGTTTATAGCTTTGATCCTAAATTTTTATGCAGTAATACGCCTAAATGAGTCCGTTTGCATTAGTTTGTTTAAAATATAAATACTAAGAAAGCGTGAACGATTTGATTGGCGGCAACCCTTTCTAGTTTTCCGATCCGGGCCTACATAAAATATTTTATTGTGATTCACACAAGATATAAAAATTTTTGGGTTTCTTATACTCGTATAACCACAACATTTTTTAATACAAAAACTTAGAAAAGAATAGCTGGTTTGTGCGGTTTGCCTAGTCCTTCTAGTGATCCGTTGTGAACCTTTATGGAATATTTTGTTAGGATTGACGTAAAATACATCAAAATAAGCGTTTCTAACTGATTTAATAGCAACAATAAATATTTTCATAGAAAAACATAGATATGTCGGACAGATTTGTATAGGGCTACCCCTTTCAGTGGTTCTATATATAAAGTTTTGATATATATGAAATATAAATGAAAAATTCTGTCTATATTCGTCTCGCATTTTTTGCGCGTTTTATCAACATATTGGAGAAGCCCTTATACTTTCCACCCTTTAGGCTCCTTGTATGCAACATTTTACAGAGTGAAGTCCATCAGAAACTCTTAATCTCAAGTAAATCTGCCAAATTTTATCGCACAGCGTGTAATATTAGAAAATAAATATATTGATTGCAATTATGCTTTTGTGCCTTAAAAGAAAATGACGTATTTATAAGTTTTTATTTTACTTTAAATAAGATTTAACGTAACTGAGCCTAATAAGATTTGTAGACTAGGTGCTTGCGGATTAATTTATTATATATATATAAAAGATGCAAATTGATTTTAGAGGCGCTATATCATAAATTAGTAGGGTGTCTAAATGCAAGAGGCATATATGTGTTTAAAATGATTTTAATTTACAAATTTTAATTACTTTTGAACATGAACCTCAGTTTACTTTCATAAACTCAAGTTCTTATTTAAAATTAAAGAATAAAACTTTCAAGATTCTTAGAAAAATAGACACTCTAAATTTCACCATGTTATTCCACTTAAGACAGATTGCTATTTGCAGAAGCTTTTGAAACATAATTTTGAAAATTATAAATCCTTCCTTTTCCATTCAAAAAATTAGACTAAGCTACAATCTCTGCATATTAGGACTCAGTTACACAATAAATTATATATTAAACTGTTTATTGGCACTGCCTAGTATCTTCGTGTGTGTTCGTATTTAGTAAATTAAGTATTGTATCTCATTGTTTCTGTTATATTAAATTAAACTACTTTTTAGTAATTGACTAATTTTTGGTGTCTGTTTCACTTAATGTTTTTTGCATGTTGCACCTTTTCTTTGGTTTTGGCATGTTTACGTTTTTTTGTTGTATTTTCTTTAGCATTTTATTTTTTTATTTGGTTGTGGTTTAATACTGCTTCTTCTTCTTCTATTGGTATGTGATTTAATTATTCTTTTATTTTTCTACTATTTAAAATAAAAACTAATATATTTCCACATTTACAGTTTAAAATCTGCAAGCAACACAAAGCAGCCACCACCACGTACACAACATGGCAATGGACCAAATGGCGGCGCCGCAGGCTTACCCAAATCAACGCCCAGCAGCACAGATGATATGAACTCGGCGCTGCTTAAGTCGCCAAGCGATTCGAATGATGCCAGCTTAGGCATGTTTGGTAAATTCAAAGGTTTTACGCTGCGTCCACTAAACGATGCCACCTCGCCGTCGAATAATTTAAATGCACCCAATGTGGCGTTTGTGCAGCCCACAGTACAGCTGGATACAAGTGGTGGTGCACCGCAGCGGCTAGCGCCGCTACCGCCAGTTAGCGTGAAGAATGTACAAGAAAAGGTGTCGAAAATGAATGGTACACTGGGCCGAAAAGCAACAAATCCTACTGCACCAGCATTACCGCCACCAAATCCTGGTTCAACAGCGCGTCCCATAATATCAATGCCTGTGCTGGAAACATCTACAATGGCGCTGCCACTTAAGCCTATGTCAAATGGTGATGTAACGCCTATTAGAGCGGCACCTGGTGTACCAGTAACGCCGCCGGGTACACTAAAGACAGCACCAGCACCACCAGTGCCATTGCATAATGATCCGAAATTAAATATCAAACGCGATGGTACCATACGACGCATTGCCTCGTTCCTTAAGAAAGAAGAAAAACCCGCAGCTAAGGAGAAGACTTACATCGATCGTGAGAAACTACGTAATCTGGAAATATCAGCACCCATACCGGTGGCACTACACACAGAGTCATCGAATTCGGATTCAGAAACAACACCGCGGGAAGAGGAGACAAAGAATCTAGTTAAACGTGCACAATCCATGCGTTCACCCACTAAGAAGACTAATGTGCAAAGCTTCGGTTCTATGCGCTCACCACCCGGTCTGCCACGGCCGAAAAGTATTGTTAACGGCGCTGCAGCATCACGTCCGAAATCGCCACCACCACGTCCACCGCCGGTGCTTAAGAAAACCAATTCAACTACTTCGTCCGGCTATCAAATGCCATTGGCCACTGCGAAATCCAAACTAGAAAACAATTACGACGACTGTGAATTTGTCGAGCTGCCGCTGCAAAGCGTCAGTGAAACTGTAGCCACAAGCAAACGTTTAAACGAATCCAGCGATGATATTTATGCCGTTATAGATGAAATACCACCAGCAGCGCAAACACTCAAGCGCAGCGATCTTGTTAGCATTGCCAGTAATGGCAGCGATATGGGCCTACTTGGCGAAATTGTTAATGAAATTGAAAAACGTAATGGTGATTCAATATACTCAGCCTCTTCGACATTGGGCAAAGGCAAACAGACGCCAGTGGAACAGCCAAAAAGTCCACAACGTCCGGCGCCGCCAAAACCAAGCAAAGAAGTGCTGCAGGCAGCAAAGTCTACAACACCGCAGCCAGCAACGACGACGACAGCACCAACCTATTTACGTCCAGCACCACTAAATACACCAGTGGCGCGTGTTGCACCAACACGCTCGGATATATCACCGTCACGTGCATTCTCCAGTTTCAAACCAGCACCGGAAGGTACCACAACTACGGGTGCCATTTCAGCAGCAACAAATGCGCCGAAAACAAATCGCAACTCAACACATGGCAGCACAGCAGCCGCCGCGCAACATCGACCGAAATCATTCACAAAGACAAACAAAACAACACTGCCCAGTAGTAACGCGGCGGCAGCAGCGCCTTCGGCTACTATACAAAAACCGAAGCCACTCTCTGCCAAACCATCGTTCAGTAGTGGCGCCGGCGCAAAGCGTGCAACTGGTGCGGCAACAAAAACGTCTGCAACAACAACAGCCGCGTCAACGCGTGTCACGCCAACGCCGCCCACTATAAAAGCAACGAATATTGCCTCGTTAACGCAGCGTTTTGAAAAAGGCGCCAGTAAATAGAATAGCAAATAGCAGTACATACTTGACTTAGTTGACAACAGTTTTTTGCAGCGCGGCGCGAAATGCTGTTTTTCCATAAATTTTAAAAGTTTGCAGTAAAATTTTTGGCAGAATGTCAGTCACTACGAAACCCCACAAGTTGCTGCCTACGCTCATGCATCGACTTTTACTACGTTATAATTTAATTATATAATTTAAACGCCAAAATGTCCATGCGCCGAACTGAAGATTATGAATTATTTAAAAAAAAATATTTATTACGCTTTCGAAAAATTTATTTTAAGTTTTTAGCTGTAAAAATGTAAAATAATAGCTATATTCCATTCCTTTTGGACATATTTCACGTTTATATGTATAATTTTTTTGTATTTATATTAAACAAAAAATTACTAATTTAAATAATTTACTCAATTCTAATTTACCTTATTTGTTTTTAGTTATATGAGTTATGAAATGCATCTCAATTATATTTATATACAATTAATTATATTCAAGTCTATTTTGGTTCGCACTTTCGGCAAGATTCTGCATAAGCTATTTCGATAACGTTTCAATAACTGAAATCGATATTTATTTATCGAGTTCAATGTTGCAAAATCTTCCCAAAAGTAAGAATCGAAATAGGTTTATTAGTTTTTAAAACAATTTTGTTTCTTTGTTCAAAAGAATTTTAAAACAATTTATAATGGCAGCTATTAATTAGTAGTATTGAAAATATTTTAACGTAAATATTAAATCACACATATTTGCCTAGTAAAGACAGCCGATTTAAAACGAGCGCATTTTAAGCTTGATTAGTTAGTTGTATGTGATGTACTATGTATATTTTATGTTAGGAAATATGTTTTTGTATATAAAAACCAAAGATCGAGCATAAACAAAAGGAAAAAAAGAAAATAAAACCGAAAACGATAAATCACGGATCTGTTTCAATATGTGTACAGTTAGTAAAGTATTTAAGTATCGAAGATATGTAATTAAAACTAAACAAAATAAAACTATTTAAAAAATAATTACCTAAACTTAACGCGCAATTCACATAAATTTCTTGGTGTTATTATTATTATTGTCAAAACATACTCGTAGGTATATAAATATATTAAAAATCAAAAAAAATGTTATTTTTGCATTTTACGAGAAAAACAAATAGTAGCAATAAATAAAAGAAGCAGAAGAAAGATCGATAATTAAATAACAAACCGAGTCACAAAACGAATGCAGCCCAATAATAGTTTACGAACGAATTGAAATGCAAATAAATATTTAAATAGTTTATTTAAAATTCAATGCTAGAAATGTTTCTTTGGTTTAAATTCGTCTGTGTATAGCTTTAAATTATTATACAAAACAAAAAAATAAATAATATTAAAAACGAACTTTTTTAAAAAATAAGAAATATTTTATTGCTTTGCGAAGAAAGGGTTACACAAGCTTTTGAATAGCATTTAACAGCAGGTTAAACGGGCTCCAAAATTTCCCCCGCATTGATAGAAACATGAGACTGTTATGATGTCGGCGAAGCGGCTGAATGCATGACAAATAATCAGCAGAAGTTCTTTAATCTTATTAAATGGTTTTGAAAAATTGTTCGGGATACGCGGAGATATCGATAATAATCTGTTTTTCCTAACGATTTCGGCGGCAATACACATTTAAAAGTCTTTGACAAGTATTCCTTCGACCAATCTGTTGTGTTAGATTGTGTTGAAGATTTCCATGCCAAACCGTTCTTCGAAGTCTTGCGAATTGTTCGAATTATTTATAACAGACACTAGTATAGAATCTCTGATTCCGCGCATAAGCTGATATTTGAGGTGGACTTGGATTAATGGGCTTGCGTGTATTTGCCTGACCTACCCAAATCTATCACAAGGAAATGAGATGTACTTTCTCACTGAAGTATAGCAGTTGTATGCAGTACAAAGCAATTATGTTATCTTCCTACTTACGCCAGCAAACAAAAAGGAGGTACGACGATGCGAGTCCTGCTCTATAACTTTTTGTTCACATATCACTTGCCCCTTGAGGCACTATTAATGTTGCTTTGCTATGCAGAAGCTGCCGAAGAGGTGCCGAAGACCTTAATGCAAAAGTCAAGAGGGTCAATCACTTGTATTAGGCACTGGATACATCGCGTCCACTTCGCCCGCGCCGATTAAAGCCAAATTGTTCACACTTGTCTAATGGATCTTAATTCTCCTGATTCTATTATATAAAATGTTATGTCTGTACCTTACACGGTTGCAAAGATATGATAAATTATGTATATAGTTTATATGGTGAGCGAAGAATCACCCCCTCTGATTCGAACCTAAAATTAATAGGGTTACTTCTCCCAATCCCATTAACTTGTATATCAAATTTCATTTCTGTACCTCAACCTGCCCCATTTTTCGAGAGTGAAACTTATTTCCCACGATGTATTCGATCTTATATATAGATGTAAAATATAAAAACAATTTTAATATGTATGGTTGTTATGAAGAACGTTTATTTTCAAAAAAGTTGCTAAAATATAAAGTTGTTCAATGCAATAAAATAATTTCACCAAGTTTTTGAAGAGCCTCCTAGTATCCAAATCACGGTAATTTTAACTGTTGCATTTATTTTGGCTATGTATGATAGGTCTATAAAGCAATTTTCAATTCGGTATTTTAAAATTAGAAAGATACTTCTAAAAAGATGGGCGTGGCTAGAACCACTAGCCTTGTCTAGTGGAACTAGAATATCTAGAAATGTTTAATGTGGTCTTAGATGCTTTTTTTAAGGAGTTACAATTCATTGATAAAATCTCTTGGCAGAGCAGAGAGCGAGAGCATACATACTTACCCTACGCGAGTTAAAGAAATAATAAACTTATCAAGCTTACCTGAGAGCAGAGACTTTCCTTGGGCATCTATGTTTGCATTTTCAATTCAATATATTTCAACACAATTTTTTTTTCTTACGTGGAATATACCCGCACATTTGATCAGAAGCCACTTTTAAATATGTACACCACTTCTTTAATATGATCTGCAATAAAAAAAATCATATTTATATTAAATCTTTAAATTTAAACTAAACTAATTAGAAAACTATAAAAATAAATAATTCTTCTAAATAATAATTTGAAAATTTTTGTTTCTTTAATATTAACAAATGAATTGTAAGAAATAAACGTTAAGAAAACACATAAAATACAAAATTCTCGTCAAGAAACGCGTAAGTTTCTTTTGATTTCCCTCTTTAAGGTCACTGATTTTTGACAAGGCGCCAGGCATAATTAGAAACTAAAACATGTAGTATGCAAAATAAACTTAAATGTAATATTTAAACAAAACTATACAATTAAAAAAAAATAATAAATTAATTCAAATAATATATGTATTTAGGAAGCATTGAAGCGAATATCCGCATTGCAGTCAAGTCGTTATTGTTGCTTATTGCATTCATTGATGCTGCTGACTGTTGGCGTGCAACTCATGCAGATAGCGTTCTTGCTCAGCACGTCGGTTCTTTTCAAGTATCAAAGCGCGACTGAAAGTATGAAGCATGTTTTATATTAAACAATCATTCAAAAGTACACCGAACTACTTACCGATAACGTTCGTAATAGCCCACAATGGTGCCAAGCTCTTGCTTAAACAAACGCACGAGCATACCATCGAAACCCTCAAGTTCTTGCAGACTGAACATATTAAACTGCAACATATGATCCTTTGAAGAATCCGCGCCCGAGTAGACAAGCAGCCAGTTAGGTATCTCTTCAAGCAAATAGGGATTAGCCGGTACTAATGCATTGTGTGCATGTGGCGGCGGTGCATAGATCGGTGCCTCCGGTCTTATAGCCTTTGGCGGTTCAGCCGATGTGGTGTAAACATAATAGGAAGTCAGACACGGATGCTGACGCTGACACTGGCCAGTGTACTGGTTCTCGTAGTATGTGCCGTGAGCTTTCGAAACAACACGACGCCAGCCTACAGGCAAGCCTTCACGTTCGAGCGGATGATTCCAGTGCGTTGTGTGCGCATTGTGATCAATATAGTATTTACGACCGTGCAGTGTATATTGTGTTGCCCAGCCAGGCGGTAGGGGTAGCTCCTCGATGAGCGATTGTTGTGATGGCACTTTTTGCAGTGAACCAATTGATGTTGCGTTGCTGCTACCCGGCTGTCCACTTGTCTGATGTGGTGTTGGTGCTGCACGGTACAGTGACTGTATTGAGGTAGATGTAATGCCACCGCTGCCACCTGCGCCGCCGCTACCAGATGAGCCTAAAGACGTCGTTGGCACTGTGAGGTGATGATTGGTTGCAATCGATGCTGCCGATGATGCTGTAGTATTACTATATATTGGTGATTCTGAGCGTAACGAATGTGGTGCACGTCCAGAAACACGATATGGATTCTCGTAGATGGGATACGAGTCCGAAGAGTAGCTGCCGCCCATATGTGCTGCCTGTGGATGTAGAAAGTGTGCCACCGGTGAAGGTGACTGCGGCCGCCGTTGCATTTGCATCATGTTGGCATAGGATGTGTCCAGCAATGCAGCGCTGCGTTCAGCATCATAGGAGGCTGCAGCAGCATGCGGCTGCATTGGTGGACGCTGTGTGGTGGAATAGCTACGATGAAAGCTACCTAAAGTTGATGCTGGCGGTGGTTGCTGCAGCAGTGGTGATGACTGTTGTCGCCGCATGCGTTCAATCTGTTCTATGTTCACATAGTTGCTGCTATTGCTATTGTGGCTTACTTGATTGTTGCTGGCGCGGAATTGTTGTGGCACATACAGTTCCGGTCGCCGTGGCGCTTGCGGGTGTTGCAATGGCTGTGTATGCTGTTGCTGTAGCTGCTGTTGTTGTGGTTGGCGATGTAAATTCAGCGGATTACCACGCAACGTTGAGGGGGGCAGTTGGCTTTGTGCACGTCGTGCATGATAATGATCCGGTTGATTATTGTAGTGTGTATCATTGCAGGTATACGTGTTCCGACTGGCGCTTGAACTACGCGGTTTGAACTCACAGCTTGGCGATGTGCTAGCGCAACGCTGTAATGACTTCTTTTTGGCGCGCTGATCTGCATACGACCAGACATTTATAACCGGAATCTCTGGCGGTGTATCCTTCTTTACATACTTTCCAACCACGCCCTCTTTATGTGCCTGCGTTTTTTCTTTCCGGCGCGAGAGCATCGTCGGTTTTCGGTTGCACAATAAAATTGTTAAGTAGTTCATGCAGCGCGGATCTTGGATCCCACTCGTTGTTGATGATGATGTATTCTTTCTTTGTTGGTTTAGCTTTGTTTGTGTCTTTTTCGTTGATTTGATTCGCATGTAAAAAATGCTTACTCACTGTGCTTTGAGTGTTCAGTGTACTTAAGGCACTTAACTAAAGTACACTTCGCACTTAGGACTCTTCTAGCTCCAGATGGCGATGCATCCTCGCTCAGCTGTTCTTTTGTTGTTAACTAATTTTAGATGCAATTGTTGCTACAGTTCAACCTGATTGTCGACGTTGTTGTTGTTGTTATTGTCATTGTCGGCCCGCAAAAGCGGCTAGTTTACACTTTATACTTGTTGTTGTTGGTGCATTTAAGCACTAGTCATACTTGTTGCACAATTGGAAAATACGCCTGTACAGTCTAATTTGTATAGCTATATTTAACGTATACATGTGCGATCAAGTGAGATGAGCATAAAAATTATGCGTTATACAGTACTGTAAACAGCTGTTAAAACAAGTTCTTCTTCTTGTTTCTTATTAGCAACTGAAAATATTTAATATAAATATTTATTTTATATTTAATTAGCTTGTTAGCTTTATTAATGCATTGTCGATAATATTCCAAAAAAGCAGTCGAGCCTTTTAATATTTTGATCTTATTATTACACTCTTTGGTAGCTTGCTGTTAGAATCTAATTGAAAGATCGTATGATGTAAAATGTATCTTTAGATACTAGGCTGTCGTCAGATTAATATGGACCCTTAGAAAAGCGATCAATATGTCCCCTAAACTCATTAATACAAGAAATGTTAGTGAAATTAATGTTTTAAGTAATTAAAAAACGAAAGGGTTTTAAACATTATTATTGATATGATCTTTGCTGCATACTGGAAGAGATAATATGTGCCTTCTGGACCTTTATTGCACAGTGAACAGACATCTGCACTTTTCTTTGAGAAAACATTGCAAAAGTTCACTTTTTTCATTTTTATTAAATATGTTCAAAACGACTTTCAAACTAATTGCTATTGCAGCACTACGTAACACTACTCAGGTACGACTGCTGCACGCGTTATTTACAACACTGAAATGAGTGCCGGCAAGGTAAACCAAATTCAGTTGTTTAAAATTGTATTTATCAAATTTACTAACTTAAATTAATAAACTGCAGTCACGTAGTTGGGTCCAGTGCGCCTTTAGCCAATATGATACAAAAACTAACAAAGAAACGGATGTGGCGGAGGCGCAGGATGAACGTGAAGAGGCGTCGACACCAGCAAAGCAGCGTAAAAAATCTCAGTCAACTCAACTCAAGAAAAACAAAACAATTTCCAAAAATACAACTACTGCCGAACCTTTAACGACTGATGATAGTAATGCAGATAATTTGGATTATTTTGCACCCAACACAACAGAAGATTTAGCAATACATACTAAGAAAATCACTGAGCTGTCCAATTGGTTGCTGCACTGCGATGCTATGCAACGCAAGCATCCGGCACAGCTGTGTCTTCTCACCGGGCCAAGTGGTGCCGGTAAAACAGCGGCGCTACTTGTGCTCGCCAAGCAAGCAGGCTATAAAGTGTTATCCTTTTCGAATTCAAGTGATGAACTTGAGTTCAGACAACTAGGTGACAGCAACGGCAGCGTTGACTTTGCGCGTCCACAACTTGATACGTTTAAGCAATTTCTTTTTGGTGCTTCGCGATTTATGTCCTTGTTGGAGTTGCATGAGAAACGTCTAATGCTGGTTGAAGACTTTCCTAATATGTTGCTTTCGGATGCTGCTGCTTTTGAGGAACTTTTAGCGTATGTATTTGTTTTATTTATTTGAATTAATTGTTGTCTTATTCACCATTTTATACAAATTGCAGCAAATTTGTTATTGTTGGCAGATGTCCGTTGATCTTTATTGTTGCCGATAGTATGTCACGTCGTCTGGATATTGCCTATAATCTATTTCCCGATGAACTGCGTCAGAAGTATGCTATAACGCATATTCATTTTAATGCTGTCGCTGAAACCATTATGCAGAAGGCAATGAAACGGCTGTCCAAACTAATGCAGGAACAATACACCGAAACGTACAAAACGCCAACACAAAGTTTAATTGATTCTATAATACTAACAGCTAATGGAGATATACGCAATGCAATGATTAATCTGCACTTTTCCACATTAAAAGGTGCGCCCAATATGCTGACAGAGCAGCTGATAACCATGAAAAGAGAACAGACTGCAGCAAGCGGTAGCAGCAGAGCAAGAAAGCCGAAAGCACAGTACAAATTAAAATCAATGGGCTTTAATAAATCGGTTACCATGTTTCATGCACTGGGACGTGTTTTCAATCCAAAGTGTAAGTAAAAACTTAAAAAAAAAGTAAACTTAACTTGAACTTCTTATATTTTATTGTTTTAGATACCGAAGATAAGAAACTACTGCATAGTCCTGAAGAAATCGCCGAGTGTTTTGCTGCCGAACCGAAAAAATTCACCGATTTTGTGCATGCCAATTATTTGCCGCATTTTAACACTGTGGATGATGTGCTGTGCTCTAGCAATGATCTTTGCTTAGCAGATCTAATGCTCAATGAATATCGTCACGATGCTGCAGGACTACTAGGTCTAACTCTTGCTGTACGTAGTGTTATGGTTGCAAATACAGAACCGCAGAAAGGTTGGCGCCCCGTGCATGGTCCTAAACGTTGTAATGTTAATGTACTGAAGGAACTTAGTGCTACGCAGCGTCAGCTGATTGGTGTGACGTCGGGTATATCGACGCGTGTATATGGCACGGATTATAGTTCATTTATAAAAATAATTTCTAAGCGAGAATGATTGTTAATCGTGAAGTCAATTTGTATTTGTAAAACTTTCCATGTAATAGTAATTATTAAATTATATAACTTGTTTAAATGGTAAATATCGGTTTTGCGATGATGACAGCATGTCGGAAGGCACAACAGCTGCTGTGATCTTGTCCTAATATGCAGAGTTCCCTCCATACATAGTTACATAGTTATTATAAAGCGTTATAGCCTTACATACAACTTTGTGCCTTCATATGACAAACACTTCGCCGCAAACTTGAAGACTATAAAAGATAGAGCCTTCAACTTCAATACTCAATGTTTTCTATTCGTTCTTCAGATAGGTTTTCATTAATGAGCTTGCTAACCCTTTTCTAAGTGGTAGTACCCATAATAATCTGCCAATAAAACACATACAAAATTTCTTGTTTTATAGTAACCAAGTCGAACTCGTCATAGTCTGGTGGCTCTATAATAAATCATTACCTGGCGTATTGTTTTCCCTCCACTAAGGTCGGTATTGTGTCCTCTATCGGCTGCTTCATCACCTAAGTTAGAGAAGTAACACCTCTCAGCAGTAACTCCATTCTCAGTGATTCCTGTGCGTTTGTAATTGGATTATCGTATTTCATCTCTGCAGAAAGTAAGTCAGGAATTAAAATGGGTTTGGTAAAGCTGAACGGCTGAAATGTTTCTTCAAAATTCACAGCAAAAGCTTTGACTTATTGCATATTTCTTCTTCACCGTAGTAGCATGGCTTTTTGTATTTTGAGTTTCAAAATTTCTACAATATTATCCAAGTCAACTGTGGAACGAATATGAATATTTAATAAAATATCAATTTGGAATAATGCGACGTTCGTATTTGTAATTATTAGCCGAGCAATCGTATGCGATGTGATAAGATTTTAGATCATCGGTATTCCAGATTCTTAAAGTATTTGTAAAAGTCCTTTTTTCCGAGAAGATCGAATAGACTTGAAGTATATAAAATGTCCTACGCTTTTGTTTATGTGAAATTGCTGTCACTCGTGGCTGTTTATGTACCTCTTACGTTAAATCGTAGGCTTAAACGTTTATTTTTTTCTGGTTAATCAAAATTTAGGTCTTTTAGCGCTTTGCTTGATCTTATTAGAACAAAAAAAAAAAAAAAAACGTTGCTGGTCATTGAGCGCCAAATTTGTACATCATCTTGTTCTTTGTTGCCATTCACCATGTAAAAAAAGTTCGCACCAAAAAATACCACATGTAAAAGGGTGGCCTTTGCTGCAAATAATAACCGCCGATTACCAAAAAGTTCAAAATGTTTTGTTATCGTTTTATGTGTATTGAAAATTATCGACAATTTATTAACATAAAAATTAATTAATGGAATTCTCATTCAATTCAAGTTTTTCATTGATAAATTTTTGCAAGATTTGATTGGCCGCTTGTATATCCGGTTCTGCCATTAGCTCCGAGTGCAGCTTTACGTTCATAATTGGTGCAATAAGATTTTGTTTAACTGCACGTGCCGGCACGACCACGGTATATTCGCGTAACTTCCAATGCGGCAAATATTTAGTCACGCCAATGCACAACCTAATATTTTCATTGTCATCATTGAGTTCGTACAATTCGCAACCACTTTCCTCTTCCAATTCGTACGTCTCACGCGCGACTTCAGAATAATTAATTTTATTCATTTGACGGCAATGGGATGCGATAGGCTTTATTTTGGGATGCTTTTTTCTCTTGGTACTGGTGCACGGCGGTTCCTTCTGCGTTGAATAGTCCATAACTGCTGCAGTGCGTTTTTTCTTCGGCTCTATTAGTTCCTGCGACGGCATGGATTATGGTGTCATTTGAGGAATTATACCCAGCGCTTGTTTGGCTCTCAGAAATCTTAAAGCACGTTTGACGTCGTGGACGAAAAAAATTTCGCATGAAGCTAAAGGCTAGGGCTACTCTGTTATTTCACTGACTTTGATTTTTCAATGTGATTGAAAGAAAATGCATAGCAACTGTGATTAATTTAGAAAAGTGATTCATACGTGGATTTAGTGCCAAATTATAACTGTTTCTGAAAACTTCTGAGCCGTGAGTACTTAAAATTTTTCTTGAATTCGGAAAAGCATTAAAAGTTGGAAACGAAATTCATGTTTTCTGAGAACCAACTCCAAAAAAAGCTCTTAATATTGTTAGTTAGTGGTCAATAGAGTTGCTTATTTTTAGGAGGTTGACACTTGCTTTCTTTGTCGTTACTTCCTTGAACATTGAGAAGATGGTTGACCACTTTTATTGGTTTTCCTTTAAGGCAAGTCTTTAAAGGTTCAACTGCCTTACATTACTGATGTTGTTGCTGTTATGTACTAAAGCTAAATGTACTTTGCATCTCCTAATTTTTGACCAATAAAACGTCCATGCAGAACATTTATTCTTCTGTACTGCAACTTCGCAGAATTTTTCTTGAGTCCCTTTTTATTTATTGCCTGAGTTCTTCTGTTCAACTAATTCACAAATAATGTGCAGACCTAATGAACTGATTAACCTGTAATACTGCATCTGTCTCCAAAAACTTCTTGGGTTTGGCTAAGAGCCTTGCAGACAGTTTTTATTCAGATAGAAGAACTAATGATTTCATCTATCTTCATTAATAAATGCGCCGAATGTATAATAAAAAAGAAGTAATTAATTATTTATTGTTCAACAAAGAGCTAAATCTTATCTAACATGAAATGAATTTGAATTGGCGCGCAAAGTTTCTCGCTCAACTATCGATATTCGGAAAAATCGAAAATGCTTTTTGCAGTGTTGCAAAGTGTACTTTTGTCATGTCCAACACTTCAACTCAGCTGTTTTTACAAAACAAAAACAAAGCGGAATGTTGCAATAATTTTTGTTTAATTTAAACTAAACAAAAAATAAAAATAACTTAATTTAATAATGTTAATACGAAAATTAAAAAACCTGCGTTTCTTGGCCACGCGTGGCGCACACTCGCACTATCTGACAACGCCGATTTTTTATGTAAATGCAGGTTAGTTTCGTTTACTTAATTTCTGTTTAAAAGCCGGCAAAATTGTATAACAACAAAAATAAATTATTTTATATAAAAATAAAGCACCACATATTGGACATCTGTATACGGCTGTTATAACCGATGCAATGGCACGTTATCAACGTCTGCGCCAGCCAGACACCGTTGTGCGGCTCTGCACCGGCACAGATGAACACGGCACAAAGATACAACAAGCGGCAGCGGCACATGGAGTGCCCGTAGCGAAATACTGTGACAATATATCCTCACGTTACCGTGCAGTCTTCGGTGCCGCAAATATAGCTTATGATGATTATATACGCACGACAGAGCAACGACATAAGCAGGCCGTAGCGCATTTTTGGGTGAGTTTTGGTCATTTTATTATAATAAAAAAATATAAAATAATATTTCGAAATCCTTTGCAGCGCATTTTAAAATCAAAGCAACACATTTACTCAGCTGCCTACAGTGGCTGGTATTGTGTATCGGATGAGACATTTCTAACGGACACACAATTGCGACACGATGAAGCAACAGGTGCGCGCTACTCGCTTGAATCAGGTCATCCAGTCGAATGGACGGAAGAAACAAATTATATGTTTCGTTTGTCTGCATTTCAGCAGGATGTACTTTACTGGCTTAAGCAGGACACACGTATACGTCCGGCTAAATTTGAAAAAATACTGCTTGATATGCTGAGCGAGCCACTGCCAGATGTTTCAGTATCACGTCCAGCAAATCGTGTACATTGGGCCATACCAGTGCCGGATGATAATACGCAAACTATTTATGTTTGGCTAGATGCTTTAATTAATTATCTTAGTTCTGTCGGTTATCCGGATGAACAGGTAGTATATAGCCAGTAGTATCTTTATTGAATTTTAAGTTTTTGTATTACATTTTAGTATCGCACTTTTTGGCCACCTGCTAGTCAAATCATTGGCAAGGATATACTTAAATTCCATGGCATTTACTGGCCTGCTTTTCTCATTGCTGCTGGCTTAGAGCCACCACAGCAACTCTTTGTGCATTCTCATTGGACTGTCCAAGGACAAAAAATGTCAAAGAGCAAACAAAACGTTGTTGATCCTGTCGAAGCTGCTAAACTCTACACAATGGAGGGATTAAGATATTTTCTATTGCGCGAGGGTGTCGCGCACAGCGATGGCAGTGAGTATAGTATACACTTCTAAAATGTCAAATTTCGCTTTTGGTTTTTAAGTCATTTCACTATTTGTTTACGCGTTCCATTTGCAAAATTTGTTGCACGCGGTTTACGTGTTGCGGTTTCTGTTTGCGGCTTTTAAACACTGCACGCTCTACTGGTTTTAAGCAAATTAACATAATAATGAAACAACGCAAAGTAAATAATAATTTTTTTCCATTTATTTTGTTTATTTAAATTTGCGACAGTTTATACTTCCAAAATGTCCACCTCAACTACTCTTAAAAATTAAATTTTTTATCAATAACAAGAATATATTAGCTATTATCATGCCAATTACTCTTATTAAAAGTAAATAATGTATATAAACGATTCCCTACACCTCCTTCAGTATTCAGATTCTGCAGATTTTGTTTTGAACACAATTATGGAGATTTAGTTGAATACTCTGAAGAAGAAGCATGCCCAATAATACTAAATACATGAAAAAAGTTAATCACGTCGGTCAAAACCTCTTTGGAAACACTCAATTGGTATGTTTAAGCGCACCCGCCGTATTCACCAGACATGGGTTCTTCTGATTTCCACTTGTTTAGGTCGAGGAATCATGGCTAGTCTGTTGAACTAATTATTCAAATTTTCGCATACTGGACGAAAGTGAGCTGAATAGAGTGAAGCTTATGCATGAAATTATCTCAGAAGTCATTTGAAAATATGATTTGTATGCCTGAATATTCTTCAACATATGTAAAGATTCTGGTGACGTTCTAGAAATCAAGGAATCCAACGAAATAGCTTCTCGTTTAAAGTTCCCTCGAATATAATTTTCTTCTGGGTTTTTGTTCTATTTTGTGTGAAGGCCCAAATCTACTTTAGAAAAAATTTATTTGCTCCACTTTTATAAAGACTGAAATTTTTCAAATGTACCCAAAATTATTTTAGGTAGGTTTTGATCGGTTTTGCAACATGTGGCCGCGAGTTGCAAAATCCACTGCCAATGATTCTGACAACTCCTGAAGCGTTTGGCAGTGCTCCACACACAAACAGCAATGATTCAAATTTATTGCTTTCAAACTTTTTGGATTGACTCGGTCGATCTTTTTCTTCGAGCTTAAAGTCACCACTTTTAAAGCGAGCAAACTACTTCCGAAACGATGTTCAGATAGATAATGCTCGCCATAAACTTCCAATAAGGCGATCATATTTCTGGGCTTAAGTATGTAAAAAAAGGTAACTTAAACCCTGCTCGGGCGCCAAATGTGTATTGTTAAAAAAGGCAACAAATACTTTTTAAAATTTATTTTGTCTAAGCACTTTGGTAGAGCACCATATATCTAATCTTATAGTAGGCAACAAAAATTGTTTTAAATTGATTCTGTATAAGCACTCTGCTCGGGCGCCATGTGTCTGGTCTTGGAGTAGGCAACAACAAATGTTTTAAATTGATTCTGAACAGTCGCATAGAATAATAAATCTTAAGAAGTTTGGTTCATCTGTTCCCATAACCAATCGAATCAATGTCATAAATGACAGAGTTCTTTGGAATATAATATTTAATACACAGTCAAAGACTGGAAGACTGATCTTATAGAATTGAAACATATAAAAATCAAAAAAAAAAAATCGATTCTTTCTTCACTTTTGACTTCTTAAGCCGATTTTTCTTCGTATTTGATTCGATGGAGAGCTTCCATTCCACAGTTTGAGGCTTGGCTTCGACATCATATTGATAATACCCTATCTATTCACCAGTCATGTTGGAATATTTAAAGGTTTTCTTCTCTTTAATAAAGTATAACAATGTTCTCTCGACATTCCTTGAAATGTCTTACGAATGCAGTCCGGTTCATGTCTAAAAACTCTCACCAGAAACTTCATTCCTAAAATTAGAAGTTCTGGTGAAATTATCGAACCATGCCATATCGAACAAGAAAACAAAATTTAACTTTGAGCTCGATATCTTCGCTTCTATTGGACCAAATGTTCAATTTTAAAGATAAAAGGGAGTGCAGAGTATCTCAAAGCACACTCGATTGCTATGTTTTTTCTTGTTCTTTATTATTTATGGACTCCACAGTAAAATCATTAAATATTAATAATTAAAGCCAGCACCAAAGGCATAAAATAAATTTTGACTTTAATTTACCGACCAACTTTAATTGCGACTAAAAATTATTCATTAGTAATTATTAATGAATGTACAGAACAAGAAAATCTAAGAAAGGGCGAAATTTTTGCGCTATTATTTGAACTTAAAAAAAAAAGACAATTGTTAAAGTCATGCTGTGCTGATTTCACAATAAACTTCGCAGTGTGCATAAAATAAAAGGGGTTGGGGCTAACAACTATTCCTTTATTAAAATTTTCTAAAGAAATTATATATTTTCTTTTATTTGCTTTGCAACTCATATAAGATTTATAGTCGCCATGACGACTAAATTACAATGTTGCAGAAAAGGAAGATGAGGTGGTGAAGTTCATAATTGATATTTGTATCAATTGCATCAATTTATTTGACGAACTTAATATAAGATGCTATACAGCTTATGTATGGTTCAAAGGATATTATCATAGCCCACGCTTAATGTCTTAGTTTTTCAAATATTTCTCCTTTTTTAAGAAGCTACTCGAGTGTTTTTTTTTTTTTTTTGTTTGCTTGAGTTTTAACTTTGACTTCACTCATAGATTTAATTTGCATTTCAATTTTAAGCACAGCAGTCACAACCCCGTACATCTTCAAGTTCACATGCTAACCCAACTAATTCAGCTCAAGTTTATTTTCGGCTATTTTCTACTTCTCACAAGAGTAAAAATTTTCTATTTGCATAAAAACCCAAGAAAAACGACGCACAAGAAAAGTTTAAAGTTTTTCCGAGTGTCTGTCAAATATGATTAGTTTGTTTGCCTTACCGAAAAACTTTCGCAGCAGCAGCAGAAGTAAAAGTTTCATAATTTTCATGTATGTAGAGGAGTTAGGTAGGTGAGTTAAGAATATCCTTCGGCTGACTTTAAATGATTAAACTAACAAACAAAAATGATGAATGAAAAGTTTTGCTTTGGCTTTTTTTCGTTCGTTCGTTCGTTGGTTCGTTCGTTGTCAATGTTGTACGATGATGTTGTACCGTCTGTCTCCGATTTGACTTCTGACCTCATCAATACCAGGCAGTGCTGTAGATTGTAAATCCGCAAAGAAACCACCTCGCTGTGCGTGAGGATTCGCACATTGTTTGTACAGCTGGCTAAAATACAGCAAAAAAAAAAACGAATTGTTTTGTGTAAGAGTTGAATAAAAACAATACAAAAGTTCCTTGGCACTTTATTAAGAAAACATTAAGTTGCACTGACCCAGCTGCCTGCCTGCCTGCCTGTCTACATGCGAGTGTTTGCATTTTCGAGTTGGAAGCAAGTGTTAAACTTTGTTTGAGTCTTGCGGCTTGAAAACAAAATTTTTTTTTTCTTTTTAAGATCTTTCAAATCAAATTATTAGCTTAGTGTACGACGTTGAGAAGTTTTGGAATTTTGGTTAACAGTGTTGGATAATTGCAGCTTTTAGAGTAGCATGTGTCACTTAGTTGGATTAGGCTTTATATTAGCGGCGTTAATGGCATATTTCGTTGCTTTATTTTGACCTTTTTACCTTTATAGGTCTCGGTATTTGTATAAAGAAAGTTTCTTAGATACCATATAGTCATATATTTTTTTTTTTGATCAGCTGGATGAGACAAATCGAACCATATTGTGACTTAACTTCTTCGCTATGTAGACTTAAAAAAAAAAAAAAAAACTAAATCGAAGCTTTATTATGAGGATAATTTGATGTCAGTGACTTTTTGAATAAAATACATTTTTTTTAAGCATCTTATTACAACATAATCTTCTTTTAGCTCGATGCATTGAGTCCACTGTTTGTCCAATTTCTTTTATTCATTCCTTATAATAGATTTTCACTAGACAAAAAAGGCTTTATTCTTTATTCGACCCAAACCTCTTACCGCCCTGCTATTTCTTCAGGTTGGGAAATAGGAAATCTGCATAATTTGCTGTATGAGCTGCTATCGTAGGCTTTATTATGAATTTTTGCCATAGTGATTTATCTTGATGGAATCGAACTTTTTTCGCCCCCCAGATGCGGTCGTTCAATATCTAACCAAAAGTTCTGAATAATCTTCGCCGGTGATCGATGATCCTTTTAAGGTAATCGATTGTCTGGATTGTTCTTTGGCCTTCGGTGATACATGTTTTGTCTCTGACAAGTAAGATTGCGGCTGAAACATCGCCAAACACTGCTTTAAAATGGTCACACAGTTGCGCTCTTGATCGAGTGTGGCGTTTCTAACTAAATTAACTACAAGAAATTTTTTTTTCAAGCAAAAACTCAGAATGAGATGCAGGTTGGTATGGTTAGTAGGTTCCCTCCTTAAGTAGGGTGTTGAAAAAGGTAGAGCCGCTATCTTATTAAAAGGGCAGGACAATCGTTTCTACGAAGACGGGTTGTTGTTCATGAATGAATCGGGCTGAAATATTGGAAAGTTCAATAAGTTATTCAAAATATTTTTTTTTTTGATGCAGAATATTTCATTGTCATCGAGAAATATATTTAAATCTCTGTGAATATTTTTGTTGTATTTGTAGGGCCAACTAAGCTACCGAAGTCTAAGAATGTTCCGTAATTTTTGTGGAAAAGCTCACTTGGGTCAATAATGACTTCATCATCTATTCTAAGCTCTTTTTCACATTTGTTGCATTTAAATTTTGGTATAACCCACAAATATCTTATTAAAACGAACTCCAAGTTTTTAAGTGACTGAATCCACTTGTATATTCTCATCCAAAAAGTAATCAAAGCATTAAATAACATTGAAATCGTCAAATATTGATCCTTTTTTGTTATCTTCTTTAGCTGAAAAACGAGTTGGTTCATTCGTGGAGATAATAGTTATTATTTGTACTGAGGAATCTAATCTTCACAATTGCAATTACCACTCGATTAAACTATGTATGTTCCACGTTCTGGTTCTCTCGATTTCTTCTCTTTTCCATAGTTCCTTGACTACACTAAAATCAATATCACATTTCAGCCAGTTGTTTCAAAATTATTTTTTTAAGAGGGGAATACCAAACATAATATATGTATATAGTGGATGTAAGGGTTCTAAGGGAAGGGAAAGGGGAGGCCTGCATGAAAATTACATTCTACAGATTTAGGACCTGGAACATGCACAAAGAAAGTGCGTGCAGTCTGTTAAGATTTAAGAAACTGAACTATAAGAATTAGCTTCATTTTGTGTAGTAAATCATTCAGTCACACACTGACAAACGCCTCAGACCGATGAACTTGCTCTGGGCGAACATACAGAGCTCTAAAGGCAAGCCTATTACTGGGATTATTCTACCAAAAAAATATCTTTCGATTATTTGAGAGAAAGTCAGAAGTAAACGCTGCATTGTGATCCGGCATGTCAGGCACACTCAAAAGAACTATAAAGAAAAGTATTGTCTTATCAGGGAGTGCTTTAGCTGTTCTGATGTCAATTCCAAGTTCTTTAGCTGCTTCTTAATTTTGACTTTTGGGTGTCACTCGAAACCTCTAGACCACGTTCTCAGTGCCTGCCAGATTAAATGGTGTGATAGGTCTGTCAAGTTCTTGACAGAAAGCATTCGTCATTTCCTTATTTGTCCTGCGTTTATAAGAAGCTGGTCGACAAGTTTTTCTTCGAGCTAGTTTTTCACCCTAATTTATAGAACATTCATAATTAGCATATAGAACCTATGGCGACTACGCTTTTACTTCACCAACTACACATTCTTTGCTTTTAAAAGAGGCTGAGGTAAAGTGTGGCTCTCCACTAAGCGAGTGAGAAATCTGTATTAAGTCATCAACAGATCTAATATTGAAGTTCTGGCAACATCAACTTTGTACCATTTCGGTTATATGAAGAAATATTAGGACTTTTTGCTGCTGAGCAGTTTACAATAAATGCATCGAACTATCTAAGCATGCTGACCTTGTGATGCCGAACATGAATACTTGTATACGCTAAATGTACAACAAGATAGTATCTATCTATATTATATATGTATATTCATACTACAACAATTCTCAAAAACGAATCACTTCTGTTTGAAAAAATGTTCCAAATACTTTTAACATAAAAAAGCGCTTAGCAAACTTTTCTATAAACATTTTACCAATTGCTTACAAAATGTTGTATTTTGTTGCGCTTTATAAGTTTCAACTACAGCAATGACTGCCTTGCCTTGCCCTGCCCTTGAGTATATAATTTCATTTCAATAATATTCTCCAGAAGTTTATCTTATGATGAGGATTTGATTATGCAAATGAGGCATAAATGCATTCTGCTTGTACTGAATTAAAAGGCTGCCGCGCGCCTTGCTTGTGCCGGGCATAAAATAAATAGACAAACTCGATTTGTGTTGCCGCGAGCAGCAAGTTGCACGCTTTGCAAAATAGATTTTACACCAACTATTTGTCATCATTATGAGGATTATCACCATCATCATCATGAAGATGGAAACATGTTGGACCGCGGGGTGTCCGCCGCCGCCTATACATCAGCTTCACATCATTAAGTGCAAACATTTCATTATCAACTTAATTTTAAAGTGCTGCCTTGCATATCCGTTGTTGTTGTTGCTGCTGCCAACAGGACGAAGGACGATTGCATAGTTACAATAAAAATGCATTTAAAATTGCGCAATTGTCGCATAGTAGTATTCGTCGTAATACTAAAAAGGACGACGCGTAAAACAGCACAAAACTGCAGAAATGAAAAAATTTAAAAAAAAAAAGAAGAAGATTCCATAGAAAATGGAGAAATAAGTTAGCAATGCAAATATTTCTGGAACACATTTTCACCGGTGCTCCTCTGTGCTAACGACGTTGACCGTGTAAAACCTTTAATGGACCACAACTGTTATGCAAATGAATAAACTTTTGGTACGAAAGTTTTTCGCTATTTTAGCATAAATTAATTGTTTGCTATTAGGAGAGAAGGAGAGGTTGCGCTTCTGAAACTTGAATACTTGCCGCAACTTAATTGGAAGGATTCAATCATTTTGCTTTATTGCATGCATCATGTATCGCTGTCGGTAATTAAAACGATATAATAGTTGATATCGATGCAAACAGCAAGTGAAACCGTAACATATCATCAAGTCAGAGCTGCAGATAGAACGAAAGACAGACAGACAATCGATTAAGAACAATGCAAATAGCAGCAACAGCAACAAGGATATACGTACGTATCATAGCAACAATGAGAATGCATGCAGGTGAGTCTGCTGGGCGGATTACAGTCATGTGGGGGTGTGTCACAAGTGTGCCATAGCAGATGTAAATGATTGAAATGAAAGAGGCCCCGCAACGATTACAATTTAGTAAGTGAGATGATCACTGTTGCTGCTGCTGCTGCTGCTGCATCTCACTCGTTTGTTCTACAGTTTTATAGCGCCGCCATTGTTGGCTGCAATCAATAAATGGCATCGACATACTTGCTACCTCCGCATACACCCACATAACTGTCTCCCACACATACACACACACAGAGACAATGTTTCGTTTGTTCAACTGTCAAATTGTAATTAATTTTCAATGCTCATGTTTTGCTGCATTTCATTCCGCATTGATTGAATTAGATTACCTACCAAATGTATCATTAACTTCAATGTCATCTGCATGGGTATTATCATAATTGTCACAGCTTACCATGTACAAACCAGGAAAGGTTTTGTAGTCGCTTAAAGTTAAAATAATCATTTGAAAAGTTTAAATTGTTTCGAATTTTCGATTTTGTGCATATTTCAAATAAGCAGTTTTAGAATGGGTTGTTCAGAAACTGTTCTAGTGGAATTAAGTTGTTGTGCGTGGTAAACAAACGCCAATATGGCACATCTAATTTGGTGTATTTTACTTCTATACTAATAAATATTCCATAAAGGTTCTAATCGTAACGCTATAAGGGATAGCCTCCATACAAAAACTCAAGTTGAAATAGATATGCTCCACTGTCTAGTTGTCCGCATAAACAACGAAAACTTGGAGACTATAAGCGATAGAACTTTGAAGTTTAATAAATTGTATTCTCTTATTCTTACTTTGTTCGTACCTCCTTCTTGTTTGTTTTTGGTCTTATTAACATAAATTCTTATATTTAATATAAGTTTAGATCGGACCACTAGAAAAGGTACCCCCATACAAATTTGTCCCACGTTTTTAGGTTTTTGTATGAAAATAATTTTTTGTGTTTGGTTATTCAGTTTTAAAAACCAAATTTGGTGAATTTTCGAGGAAAAAATTTCATATCTTATTTCAATTCTAATAAAATAATCCATAAAGGTTCTAATCGGAATACTAAAAGGGGTAGCTTCCATAGAAAAATCGAGTCCATCTGTCTGGCTGTCCGTATGATCATTATGAACTTAAAGACTATAAAATATAGAGCATTCAAATATAGAACATTTGTCTCCTATTATATCAACTTTTTAGATAGCTAGTATTCAATGTACGTTTTAACCCCTTTCTAAGGGGTTAAAACGAACCGTTTAGAATTTTTGTATGAATAAATTGTGTTTCTGGTCCATATCGAACCAATTGAAGAAGTGATCTCTATTTAAAGTTTTGCCATTTTCCGGGTTTTATATGAAAAATATTTTGCTGTGCTGTGGTTAAGTTGAAATTTAATGTATCTTACATCTAATGTATCCGCTTTAAACATTTAAGGTTCAATGTGAGTATTGGGTATCTCGAAGTCGAGCACACTTGACTGCAAAGTAATTTCTTGATTTTTGAGAACGTATAAAAAAGCCAATAACGCGAGTAAAACATTATCGAAAAAAGTTGGAGAAACTCCCTATCATCTGTATACAGTCGTGGTTTGGTCAATTCTGCTCTGTAGACGGACTTTCTACCCTCCGCAACAAACCGACGGAATCAATAAACATCATATTACAATTCACCCTCTTGATTTCATTACCTCATTGTCAGAGCGATAGAAAGAGAGAGAGAGGTAGCCAGAGTATTAGGATTAAATAAAACCTAATCTTGATGCTCTAATATTATCGGACACTGCTGGGTACTCCAACTCCAAAAGTCCCTCCCATCAAATATATATTACTATATCCTGATTACGAACTTCCATAAAAAATATGATGTCTTACCGCCTACTAGGTCACAATGCAGTACATCACCTACCTTTTCACATCACAAAGGTGATGTCACTAGTATCAAGGAAAGTTCACGATGATTCGGAAGAGGCAACTACTCTTGGACCTAAAGATTAGAGAACTATTTAGACTACACGTTAAAGCAGAAGTATTAGTGATTCACGACTCTGTACCCATGCAACAAAGAGCAGGTCCACATTTTTCGTTTAGTCAAGTAGCTCCTAATGGACTTAACCTCTGCAGCAATACCAACTTGTTTTTTACCATATTACTGGACTCTACGAAATTCACATTACTTAGCTGCCTGGATAATGGAATATTGAGAAAGTCGAGCAATGAATCAGATAATATGGTCAGAGAGTCTACTATTGTCGACATTCTGCAAGGGATGGACCCGCTCGGATAGATTTCGATTGAATTTTAATCAATACGTAAAAGTTTGCACTAGTCAGGAATTAGAGACTAGTCAAGTTCACAGTCATTAACAGATTAGATACTTAAACAAGAAGTTTCAAGTTATGGGCGAGCAATGTAGTGCACATATAGTAGACGAGGCTCTGATTCGAGTACTCGTTTGTGCAGTCCTGAGATTTTGTGGGAAACATAAACAAATTAAATGAAATAAACACTTTAAAAATTTCTTGTACCATGTCCACGTTATCTGGTGGATATGATCTATATGGTGCTTCAAATTAGCTCGATGTTGCTTATTTTTTATGAGTTAATAGTACCATATCAAAAAAGTGAAGATTCCGAGGGATTTTTAGAATACCTGTTCTGTTACTTGACCGTTTGTTATCCTATTTTTCGTGTCTGACTAACAGCACCGAATTTACCAAATAGCGTAATACCTGTCTCGTCAATCCCGGTGTAGTTCCTAACTACATCATCCAGAACTTGGGTGATGTATAACCTTGCTTAGAGTTGATAATTCTATACAATGTATTACTTTCTTTTGATATGGCTTTTTTATATAACATATCTGAAGACTGTTGAGGCTGCAACTCAATAATCCGACCAGAATGTTACATTACCATTTCTTTCTTTATTCTATAAAACTTTTGAAAATACCCTCGAGCCTAGCGTTTATTAACATTTCCGAAACCCGCGCATTTGCGTTGAAATAACTTTTGTATGGATTTGGTAAATTTTGTTGCTCTAATTGACTTTCAAAAGTACTAATTTCCATAATTTACTTTCTGTTCGATGTACTCGATGGTCTGGCACGCCTCTGCATAAAACACGACCGAAGCGCACAAATTTTATTGAAGATTTTTTTTGGAAACAAAAAGCGAAAATAAATAAATAAAAGTTGCAATAAATTCCATGCAAATTTCGTTGAACTGCTCGCCAATGTATTCAACGTATTCCCAGCTGTGTAAACCTTCTTCACTGATATATTTTCTGCTGCTTTATTGGTGCTGCTGCTGCAGCTTTTACTTTAACTACTTCGACTTTCAGTTTGTCTACGGTGCTGCGATTTTTTACTGACACCTAAAACAGAAATTCAAATTCGCATTTCTCGAGCGCAACTTGAATGAATTTGCATGCGTTGTACTTGTTCAGTTTTTACGTGTTGAAGTTTCTTTGCGGCGGTGCGGTGTAAGCAAATGTTGCAGAATAAATTTACAGCACAGGTGTATCCTGTTGTACGTCACAAATGTATTACATTTGTTACCAGTCCAGAGTAGAGCAAGCAGAGTATAAAAAAAAAAACAAGAATAAAAAGCCAAAGCAAAAGTTGTGGCACTGTGTCAGTATGGCTTGCCAACAGTCGAACTTTGTAAATACCGCATCCTTCCAGCCAGCCGTCCTTCATGCTTGTTGCCTGCCACCACATCGAACAAATGCTGCG
Organism: Leucophenga maculata; assembly: GCA_035044805.1. Lineage (NCBI taxonomy): Eukaryota > Metazoa > Arthropoda > Insecta > Diptera > Drosophilidae > Leucophenga > Leucophenga maculata. The sequence goes on from JAWNNP010002436.1 coordinate 1,538,380, forward strand.
TTGAATTAATGCACTTCTGCATTTCGAATTTGTGAAGAAGTTTTACACAGCAGTTTTTCCCTTTTTTTTTTTTTATTTTCTATTTCAGTTTTAGTTGTGTAGCGCAGTGTTGTGAGCGGTGGAAGCAGCTGCTGTGGTCTCCATTTGCATTTTTCATTTTTTATTTTTCACCATTGCTGATTTTTTCAGTCCCGCGTGTATATATATATATCTGAGTATCTGTGTGTGTGTGTGTGTGTGTGTGTGTGAATATAACTGTTTGTGCATACATTAATGGCAAACCAAAGTCAAAGAAATCATCATCAAGTGGTAAAGTGTTATCCTTGTTATTGCTCTTGTTTTTGTTGTTGTGGTAGTTGTTGCACATTTGAGCGGTTTTAAATCAATTTCCTGTCGAGTGTTGATTTCCTTCGAGTAAAGTTGGCAAACTTTGTATACCCTGCTGTTATATACAATTTAAAAGGGATATTGATTTTACTTTTCGGAGATAATGTGTTACTACTTTCTAGTGACTTATTTTTAAAACTATTTTGCAACCGAATCGTATTAGAAATCAAATCCAATTTGGGTTTCAAAGTCAGTGAACTATATTTTATCAAAATCGGTTATATATTTTGGGCGTAGCAGGCTTTAAAAATTTGTAACATTTAAGAACTATTTACTTGCTTCAAACAGCATAATCTTTTAATTCGTTTTTGTTAGACAGTGAACTTTATTATATCAAAATCGGTTTAATATTTTGGCCGTAAATGGCTTTAAAAATCTTTAGTAGTTTAGTAATTTTACTAAACACAACAGTTTCACGTAATATTTTTTTTTTTTTGGGAGGTCTTTTTTATTTGGTCAAAATCGGTTGTATATTTTAGGCGTAATAGGTTTTAATAATCTTTAACAGTACAGTAGTATTTACTTTCCTCAAATACAGCATATTCACTTAAATTTTTGGTTGAAAAAGGTCTATGCAAGTCGGCGTACTATTGTATAGAGTTGAAGCTCTGTCACAACATGCGGACTCAGATCGGCTACACCAAGACCTAGTCTTGTATATTAGTTCCAAGCTGAAGGATTCTTAAAAGAACTCTGCACTTTTTTTTTGGAATGTGAACGCCGTCATACTGAATGACAGTGAGAGCCTCACAAGAGCAACCGCAATATATCATTCTGAATACTCGCTGATCTCTTATGTAAATCTCGTTTACGACTCGTTTTCTTCACGAAGCCCTTTCTACCAAGAATTTAAGTGGTTTCATGACAAACAAATATTTATGTAGCCCTGGTGTAAATATTCACGTAACACTGGTATCAGTATTTATGTAGCCCTGGTACCATATATTTATGCAGCCCTGGAATATATATTTATGCAACCTTGGTATAAATATTTATGCAGTCCTGGTATATATTTATTTATCCCTAGTAAAAAATATTTATGCAACTCTGGTACAAATATCTATGCAGCCCTGGTATAAATATTTATGCAGCCCTGGTGTAAATTGGTATGTAGCCCTGGTATAACTATTTGTGCAGCCCTGGTAGAAATATCTATGCAGCCCTGGTATAAATATTTATGCAACCATGGTATAAATATTTATGCAGCCCTGGTATAAATATGTGTGCAGCCCTGGTATAAATATTAAATTAGCCCTGGTGTAAATTGGTATGTAGCCCTGGTATAAATATGTATGTAGCCCTAGTAGAAATATTTTTACAGCCCTGGAATACATTTTTATGCAGCCCTGGAATAATTTTTTTTGGTGTGACTGGTATAATTGTTTATTTAGCTCTGTAAGTAATATTTATACAGTCCTGATATAAATTTTAGGCATCCCTGATTTTTGCAGCCTTGGTATAAATAATCTTGTAGCCCTGGTATATATGTATATACATTTATATAATTATTAATACAGCCAAATATTATTGCCTTGACTTCAAGAGTGCATAATTTCAAAGTGTCCTATGAATATATACGAAAATTTAGCAGCCCGGTAACACTTTTAGACTTATTCTGTTCTTTTGTTCGTTCCGTGCAGAGAATAAGATAATTTTGTTCATTCGTTCATAAATAACCCAACACTAGCTCACGGACTTTATATTTTAATTTAATTAATCCAGAGAAAGCTTCTGACAAAGATGGTGGTGATGGTGTGGCAAAAACTAAAACAGAGTATGACATGCAAAGTCGTCTCATCATACATCAGCAAGTTGACAGGGCACCACGAAGTCGTGCAACCTTCTTACTTGTTCTTTTTTTTTTTTTTTATTAAGTTGTTCCCTGTGCTGCTGTTAAACTTTGCTAACATTTTTTGTTTCATATTTTTTTTCTTTGGTGTTTCTTCATTTTTATTATTTTTTTTTTTATTCCAATTCGGTTTTCATCTGTAAAGTTGCTCCTTCTTAGCTCTGCTGCTAGTTTATTGCTTAGTCATTCACAATGGAATAAAAATGATTATTCATGCAAATTACTTTAAGTCTGCTGTTCGAATTAAAGTTGTTAACTCTGCAAAAAGTAGCAAAGTCAACAATTGATAATCCTTGAAGTTTTTCTGCAAAATACGAAAATAAAACTGAAGAGTGCCAAAGATAAACTCGTCTTTAGCATGTGACAACTTTTTGGATCAGTGTTCGTTGACTTCTTTTTACTTTTGTTGAAGTTTATGGTATGGAATAATAAATGATAATGATGATAAGAGACTTGTTGGTTTTTAAGAAAGTTTTACTAAGATATTTTGCTTACATTGACATTGAAAACTGGTGTCCTAGTATATATTGGAGAACATCCAATCAACTCCAGACGAAGTTGTATCGGTTTAGTAATACCTGTTTGTCTTCTCTGTCTCTTACTTTTCCTTTCAGAAATAATCTTCACTACAAGTGTTGCATTTATGTGGAGACTATATAGAATAAAAATGCATCATCACACGTATTGCCGATAGTGCGTTTGGCTTAAAGTTTCAAATCATCTGCATTCAAAATGTTCACTCGTTTCACTTTACGTTGGACATGTAGCAAACAAGTTTTCACAGAATTTACGAGTAAAATGCTTTTCAAAACTCCGTTTGCTGCATTAGGCAAACTCTAAAAGGCATGCAGACACGTCTTCCCATAGAAACACTTGTAAGCTTTTCCTGTGAGCGTTAAAACAACGCTTCAGAGCAAAACTATTCGACACATTGTACTAAGTTCAGTTTGGTGTTAACTACAACACTTCGTTGAATGTTTAAAAGAGGTTTGGTAAAAAAATAAATGTGACTTCCAGTGATGCGTGCTTTATCTCCTCAAATGCCCTTGCATGGTCACAATTCGATACTCAAAATAACAGAGTAAAATCTGGTACGTCTGTATGATGGTGGGACGCAAGCAGAGTAAGAGTGGGGTGATAAACGAAGGTTTTGGTAGCCCTTACACTCTTCATTACTCCTTATCTCAAAGCCGTCCCGGTGTTTGTCTCGATCCATCTTTCAATTAGCCAATTTATCCTTCCTTAACTTAAAAATTTATTCACAAATAACATATTCACAATTACTTATTACACTGTATAAGTATGCAACGTCGTCCCTGTTTTCGTCTCGATTCGCATTTTCTGACCTAAAGATTCACTTCAAAATGTATTCACAAATACCTTACACAAGTGCTTATTACTCTGTATAAGTTACTCTTAAAAGTATGCAACATCGTCCCCGTTTTTGTCAAGTTTTTCTTGTTTCTTTTTATTCAGCTGACTTACCCTACCGTTTATAAAAAAGTTCTACTTAAAAAATCGAATGTTAATTTTTTTTTTTTTTAAACAAACCTCTTAGACTACTTGACTGCAACGTATATTTTTCTGTCTCGTCACAAGCTGCAGCTAAACTGCAACTCAACTTTGCAGCGTAGTAAAACTCCTCAGGCATATATGCAAAATTGGAACCATGACATGACCCCTTGTCAGAGTCTGTCTGTGCTACACATAGTACTTTGTCGGAGGAGACTCTTCTGTTACACATTCACATTTTAGAAACGAGTTGTCGTCTGAACTGTCTCTTTTTTAAGGTCCTTCATTCTTCTTATTTTGAGTGTAATTTCTGTGCTACTAGCGCTTTGCCTGCTAAACTTGTAAAAGTTATTTGTGCGTTAAATTGTATAAATATTTCGCTTCGTTGCTACATTCAGACGCGTCCTTGACAGTTTTGCCGTAGGAATTTACACTGTGTTTGAAGGTGTTGGAAGAGTTAATGCAAGAACTTTGCTTCGACTTATTTTCACATTCCATGTATTCTGCAACTTTACCGATTGCTCTGTCTCTCTTTTGAAGTTGAAGGTGTAAAAGTGTCAAATGTTTGCATAGCTCGTGCCAAATGTGCGCAAAAAAGTAGAAATTTAAATATTTTTAGGTTTTAAGTTGACTTGAGTTTGCTTAAATTTTACACCTGACGTCAGTGTAGTAATTCTTTCTATACGATATGGCATATGTCATCACTTGGACTTGGCCCATTGTAATTCCTATTATACAGGGTTGCGCCTGGACTTCTGCGAATCAGCTCATCTCTAACAAGAATGTAAAGTTTTCCTCTTCTCTGTAGCCATACATATTTGCTGTGTATAGTAATTAAAGGTTTTTATTAAGCAATCTTTAAATAAGCTTTTCCGGACAGCAAGTGCGTCAAGCCGACGCACAGTGGTTGCTCCCATAGGCCAAAAACAAAAAAACTGATAACGGCAAAAATGTACGAAAAGTAAACAAATCGCCTCTAAAATGTCCAAGCTTCTTCATGGCAAACCAGATTTTTCTAGAAATCTAACGGGATTTTCTAAAAATAGAATTGAAGATGTGAACAGTTGCTCATTTGTAAAGCGCAGCTGCGCGCATCGCGAATATTTCACAAGTAAACCGAACTTTGAAGTGGTCAGATCATTATTTACGTGTTCAAATTAAAATTATTTGTAATGGATTTTGAAGTTGAAGGTATTTTCTATAAAATGAGATATAATTTGATATATTAATAATAATTATTGTTATTATTATATTAATGTGAACTAATACATGTTTTTTGCCTATATTTTGAACGTCTTTTTCATGTTTAGCTGAAGTTTTAGTAGTGATCCCACAAAATTCCACAATTTGTTTATATACCAATGTGTTTGTCGGTCTCCAAAGGTAACAAATGTGTAAAAAGTTTCTGCCAGAATTTGCCAATGTGCCTAATATCGTAAAAATACTAACACCATCTTAACTTTTTCAGGGTCAGTTTTGCCGTTTATTTACTTGTTATGCTGTTGCTCTGTCTTCGTGTGTCATGCTTGTGTTTACCTTTCCAAAACTGTTTGTTCATTTACTAATAGTTTTTATTTTGTTTGATATTCCCTTGCACTAAATTTCAATAGGTTCTTCTTATAAGTGTGTGTTTGCACGATCTTATATTTTTAATTTATGGTGCGGCGAAAAGGGAAGCGCCGCAGAAAGACAAAAAAATTTGATTGAAGGCCAAGAAGCGAACATCATAAAAAACGGCTATATTGCTGACATGAGTGAACTAGCAAAGCGAATTGGATACATATGTAAAAGGATTGTTACGTTTTGGTTAAAATACAATCGTACGAAAGCTTTAATTCTCAAAGTCAATTTGATTGGCTGAAGGAAAAGGAAACAATTCAGTTAAGCTGTGCCCCATCCACATCCAAAAGTTCTGACCGTGGACGACCGAAAATAGATTTTATGGAAGCTTCTAAGCGGACAAAACGACGAAGAATTGCTGAGCTATCACAAGGTGACGAATCTATGGCTGCTGTAGTACGCTTATGCAACTCATCTCAACCAACGTTTACCGAATTTAATGTGGATGAAGTCTTGTCACTCTTTCTTGATACAAATATGAGTAAACATCAATATTTGCTTTTTCGTAGTTTTGTTAATAGTAAGACTTCCTTTAATTTACTACCAAGCTACGAAAAACTTCTGGCGGCCAAGGCTTTAACTTATCCCGAAAATATCAGTGTCAGCGAGTCCGAAGCCGAAGTTGAGCTGCAAAGCTTGTTGGATCACACGGCGTTACGAATTATAGAACTTCAAGCTGATGTCCTTGAGAGCATTGATGATGATAGCGTGGTTGACTTGATTTTAATTGGCAAGTGGGGATTTGACGGCAGTTTTAGTCATTCCGAATATAAACAGAAAGCATTGAACAGTAACATTGATGATTCGAATTTGTTTGTGACTTCGTATGTACCACTGCAACTAATTACTCAGGAAAGCGATCCCCAGAAACACAAAGTAATTTGGAAAAATCCGCGACCGTCATCCACACGTTACTGCAGACCAATACGATTCCAATTCCAAAAAGAAACAACACAATTGACTTTAGATGAAGCCAAATACTTTAGGAACAAAATATCTGCGCTGGAGCCATATACATGTAAAGCACTAACCAAAAACATTACAATTACACATCGTTTGCAGTTGACAATGGTTGACGGAAAAGTCTGTAGTGCTTTAAGTGAAACATCAACTTGTAAATGCTACATATGTGACGCAAAGCCGAGCGAAATGAATGACTTGGAAAAATGCTTAAGCAAAAAAGTTCACGAAGAACATTATGAGTTTGGATTATCTCCGTTGCACTCATATATTCGATTTTTTGAATATTTCTTGCATTTGGCATATAGATTGCATTTGAAAACTTGGCGAATTTGTACCCCAGAAGATAAAAAAGCCATTAAGGATAGGAAAACACAAATTCAAGCAGACTTTCGCATCCAAATGGGATTACATGTCGACCAACCAAGAAGTGGAGGTAGTGGAACTTCAAATGACGGTAATACGGCAAGAAGGTTTTTTAGCGATACAAAATTGTCTGCTGATATAACAGGATTGGATGAACATGTTTTAAATAGGTGTGCAACATTACTGCAATGCATGGCATCTGGATATAAAATAAATACCGAAAAATTTGGAAGCTTTGCACTTGACACCGCAAAAATGCTAATTAAATTATACCCATGGTATTACCTTCCACCTTCAGTGCATAAAGTTTTAGTCCACGGCCCGGAAATTATAAATTATGCGCTTGTTTCGATAGGAGAGTTATCTGAAGAAGCTGCCGATTCCAAAAATAAAGACATAAAAAAATTTAGAGAGTATCATACTAGGAAAATGTTGACACAAATAGGGATTTATTTAATAGATTGCTCTTAAGTTCAGACCCTTTCATAACTGGGCAAAGAAAACTGCCATGCACAAAAAAAACAAAATTGTTAAGCGGTGTGCATTTGTTGCTAGATGAATAAAATACTTTTTATATGAATTCGTGATTGTTTTTACTTTTGGAGACTAAGATTTCACCAGCGTTCTCATTTACAGATCAAATATTAAATATAGGCCTTGGAAAAGAACAATTTTTTTAAAAGTTGCACCATCTTTTTGTATGGGAGCTATAAGATATAGTTCTCTGATTTTAACCAAATTTGGTAAGGATATATAAACCTGCTCCAAACATATAATCTGAAAGATTGGTTAAGATACCTTAAAAAACAAAAAAGTTTTTCATACTAAATGCTGATTTTTAACCGATTGTTCCTATGGCAGCTATATGATATAGACGTCCTATATGACCAATTTTTTTATCATATACTTAAAATATTTTTTAGATTTTTGGTATTAATTTCATAACGATATGTCCACTAGAAGTATTTTTGGCCGCGTCTCCATACAAGCCCAACCACTGTGCGACGGTGCGCATATAAAATTATAGTCTCATACCAATCCCACCGTACTATCCACCGTTTCACTTGGCTCCGATATTATGAAAAAAGCATCAGCGACCAACAATTTGTAATCATACATTCAACATCTCATCCTTTCTAAACAATATAAATAACATTTTTGCATCTCACACCTTTGATAGGATTCAGTCAAGTGGCTACCGCCCATTCAAAGCAGCCCTACCCGAATACATCGCTTGGACTTTTTACCTTCTCTGCCAATCGTGATACCAAACATGTACAGCACCAAATAATAAGGGTATAAGGTCCATTTTACAGACCCCCGACATTCATCCGCTTGGATTACAGTCAAAATGCTTCCAGTCATTAGTAACACCTCTGTTAGCTATTTGACTAAAGGAGGAATGATGGACTAACTTTGTTCAACCTAACCTAAAAAAGACAGGTCATATTGCATATTGCCTCGCACAATCAAGCGTCAGGCTAAAGCAACTATTTTAGAAAACCAAGTGTAAAAAAAAAGTATTCAAAAAGATTCGAGAGGACATCGCTTGGGGAAAGGCAGTCGCACCTGACTTGGTTTTGAAACAACCAATATCGTCCAAATGAAGTGACCGATGGAGGACGCACAATAACAGCATCCAAACGAATAAAAATAGAAGCGTTGACGGATGTCACCTTTGGTAATTGTTTGGCTAACGCAGATATGATAGTTAGTAGTGGGCAAAGAATGACCGCTTAGTCGTTATTTAAGCATTAGATTACAGCACCAAGGAAACTTCAAAAAGATATAGGAGAACATTACTTGGTCAAGCGGAAACAGTCTGTGGAAGATCGTCATATTCCAGCGCATTAAAGAATTAAAAAAAAAACTCTCAACATATTCGAAGTTTTTCACTGGGAGCGAGAATGACCATAAGAAGTTGGGCCTAATGACAATGAATAAAATCGGCATTAGCGAGAGTAACGTTCATGGTTTTGCGAGAAAGCCCGTACTGGACACCAGTCTGCTCTGATGCTTGTTGGTGTCAAACTAATGGTAATGGCATGCGAAGGCCAACAATTGGTGAAACTTTACAGTCAGAGTGGGGATTCTGACGTAGCCATTCGATAAAACAAAATGTCTGTTACACCCACAAAAGCACTGGAAACAATGCTAAAGTCAACCCTGTAGACATTTACGTGCGTCTGAACGCATGGAAAACCATCCAACAGATCTATGTGAAAGGAACCATGGTGTTAAAAAGTTGTGTACTTAGCTGAGTTTGCAGGCATTAGTTAAGCAGTAGCACGGATTACAAGCCTCCCGAAACCAACTTCGCACAAACACTGGATTCAAAAGACTGTGTCAACTGGATTAGCGCTCAACCCATATAATTGCTGATGGATCCAAAATTGATAATGCGCAGTGTCACACCTTAGATTAGAGTTAAAAACTAGCAGATCACTACAACATAATCCAGGCAGTTGTATTCGCTATATCGAAACCGGCAAAAGGAGCCCATTTCATGCACACCTCGATCAAAAGATAGAATTAAGATCGACAGCCAAGCTACGTTAAAAGCCTTGCATGCGTCTTCCTGTTCTTGCTCTCAGCATCTCTAAAACGGTGCAAATTTTCTTGATTCCGGCAACCGGATTAGGAAACACGTCATCTGTACCTGTCCAGAATTCACCGCAGCAAAATGAAAATCTCTTGACACACCCTGGCTTGCGTTACTAGACGAAGTGGCAATCAAGATGCCAAACTTGGCAAAACTACTACAGGACTATATAGCCTCTAAACCTTCACTAAGTTCCAACTGGACTATGTGTTACCTCATCCAAGAGGTCAACCGGCGAAACCTAACCATTAAACTGATTGAGAAGAAAAATATAGACTGCACATTTTCTTTCTGTGTTTCGACCACGTCTACGCCGCCTGTTCCCACCCGATGAAGAATACCTGCATTATACTGCACTTTTGTTGCTTCCTCTTTCGATTGAAGCGTCCTCATAAATGCGGAATATGAGATGTACTGTTGAGCCTTCTTCGGAGAGAATTGATGATCCGCAATCGAAATCGAAATCAATCGCATCTTCATTCGTTGGGTCTGTTGGATGTTTTTAGTCAGCAGATTATTTTACAAGTCGGAAAATAACTACATGCTCGGGATAGGATACATGTAACTGATTTTGAAGAATATGGAGATAGTTCTGTTTCTTCATTATTTTATTAGTTCTTACAAGCGGTTCCAATAAACTTCATATTTATATTCAGTGGATTGAATTACATAAAAATCATACTCGCTGCAGATCCACAAAATTTTGTTCACCCTTGTTACTGCAAATTTTTAGCAATTTGCTCAAATTCGGATTAAGCGTGTCGAAATACATGCCGGTAGGTGTTTCTATTCAAATGTTTATATTTATTTTGTCACGAATTTAATAAAGCGAGGAATATATCTCCTAACACGGATGTAAATATTTACTTTAGATACTCAGCAACAGCAGAGCTAAATAAATTAATACCAAAGTTTCTTGCTTCCCTGGACGCCATGTTGTTTCTTTTGTTCTTATTTTTGCAACGCTGTCGTCGTCGTCGAGTCCTTTTAAATAAGTTTCTAAAGATTTGTTTCAACTATGCCCTGAAAGCTTAATTTCATACAAGTCCATATAAAGACGGACTATCTCCATTGTCCGTCCGCCTGTCAATATGCCACCGAGTCATTGCAATTTATAGGCTATTCTAGCCAAGCATTTGTCCATGAAGCAATTGCTCTGTATTTCTAAATAGTAGGGCGTTTTGGCTGTTACTATGCATGTGTATATGAGTAGTGTATGTGATTTTATGTATCTGTGTTTATTTATTTTAAGCACAAAGTCAATGAAATTGCTGCCGGATGCTGGTTGCTGGTCCGCTGCCACTGCTCCTGGTTATTGTCGTCATCGCATCAACTGACATTTTACTGAGCATTAATGAATTTTATGCAGTAAAATTGCCCAAGGATCTACGGCTTGCTACAGTTGCTGCTGCTGCTACCGACAATCAACATTGTCATTGTGCTCAGTGCTCTGAGCTTGCCAAATGCAATATTTCAATACTCTGCATCGGCATCGGCGATGTTGCATCGCAATCTGCAGCAATCAAGTAAAATGTTCATTGTCGTTCTGTGGTCATCGCTGTGCGTGTTCCATGGTAAATTGCACATTTAGTGGCGATTAATTTGCATCTGTCGGACTCTCCTGCATACAAACGATAAGAACTTCGCTCGTAATTGGACCTTTCCGATGGCTGACATACATAATTGAAGCATCAAACCAAATTAAAAACTGTCAAAACTTCAAAAAATCTTTGCTTATTTATTTAAGCAGCTGAGAACGTCAACTGCTGACTGCTATCTGCATTTAAATAGATACAACTTTTATTTTACTATTTTAAGTACTTATTTTTATATACCCTACTATTACGCCATACTAATACACTTTAATTTATCCTTTACTTGCAGACTACAGCAACGTAAAAGCGCTGCGCATACTCAACGCCGAGCTGGCAGATACGCTGGGTAATCTGCTATCGCGCGGCTGTGCCAAGACTTTGAATCCGCAACAAATCTATCCGCCTTTGCATGCCGCACACTTTGAGGATATTATGCGTACGTCGGATGCTGCACAGCGTTTGAAGGATGCACTTCTACAGCTGGAAGGTAAGTGCGCTGCTGTGCTTTGTACTTGTCACTTTCCTGTGTTAGCAGTGACATCGTTGTTGGCTTTGTTGTAGTTTCCGGCGCTGTCGGAGTAGTAGTTGCTGCCTCATTGTTAGTGTGTAGCAGCAGCACGGAAGATGCCAGCTCCGGCAGCTACTTCCTGACATTGTATACATAGTAAATGATTATTTTTTCTTTTTTTTTCTCTATAAAAGTATTCCTTTCATGGTTTAAATTTATGCAGCACAATTGTGTTGGTCGCTTCGACGTCTTGCAGCTCATAAATCCTAGACTTGAATGCGGTTTTAGTTTGTGAAGGGTTTTTTTTTTAAGGATTAACTTTTAAAGTGTGCTGTGCTTTACGACATTTATCTTTAGTATTGTTTGATAAATCATCATAAATTTGCTTATGTCAATAAAGTTAGCGGATAATGTTGAGATAACCAAATATTTGCTAAATTTTCAAAACTCGATCTACTACAGAGGAAAAATACGAAATAAATACAATTTAATAACCAACTCTCTCATACAATAAAGATGGTTGTAACTTTTTTGGTTCAATTTCATACATGGTGTTGCTCTAGGATTGTAAATCCAAAATGTAGTGAAATCTACAAACGCATATCTAATAATAGCTACTCAGTTCTATCTACCGTAAAGTAAACATTGTGGCCTACAGATTCACAGAACATACCAGATTTTCTGAATTTTGTTGTCTACTCTCACAACATCATTTTTGAATTGAGAAGAACCTTGACTTTAGCTCTGTTCACTAGTCAATTTGTGTGACTGAAGGAGAAACCATAGAAAATTTTCATTTCAAAAACCAAAAAAAAATGCTTTCAAAACTAACTTGAGAATGGCATAAGCCAGAACATGTCTCTTAATAGAAGTTTGGGTCGGTTGAAGAAGTTTACATTGTGCCACTCACTTGCAAACGGCTCAAGCACCTCACAACCATGCTCCAGAGCAAACTGTCAGAAGGTGAAAAGCATCCTCTCAATTAGGGGTTGGTGCGCTGGGCTTGGGACCCGCTACCATAAAAAAATATATAACTCCAGTAAATACAAAGCTGAAGCTTCCGATTAGGATTGGATTTTCCAGGAGTTATTTAACACTGGCGACGAAGAGTAGGTTAAGAGTATGCACCAACTTTATACAAGATAAGGTCCCATGAAAGCATACCCAATGATTGGAATCTCAGTGTTCTTCGTCCAAGTTTTAAATAAGAAGACCCCGCTATATGGAATAAGTCTTCTTTAAATTGGATATACGACTATGTTAGTCTTGCTTAGTAAAAGGCTGAAGACTTATACGGATGCGCTTGTATCACAGTATCGGAGTGGCTTTAGACCAAAAAAGGCAATCGTGAACAAATCTGCAACCAATCCTAGAAAAGATCTGTGAGTTTCACAGACACACACACAGTTGACTTCGGCACTCCAATACGAAAGAAGATTTTCGACGCCCTGTCTGCACTAGATATCCCTGCACAGATCGTTCGTCGTTGCATGATGACGCTATCACACAATCAAAGCGTTGTCAGGGTAGGGGATTGAACGTCTCCGAACCCTTTGATACCAAGACAGACATTGACTTCATTGAGTGAGTAAGAGGTTCTAAAAAATTGAAAAACAGTCTCGGCTCGACGGTCTAGCAGTGATTGAGGACCAGACGAAGTACTTGGTATCTTGTCGTAAGCCGTCATCGCATTGTAGACGGTCTGTGCCGATGGAGAATTCGAATTAAAAATTGTAGAAAACTTCGTCTACTTTAGATACGAAATGACCAGCAACAACAACCGAAGATTCACGATTAATTTTATCTGTATTGCACAGAAATAGGTACCCTGACTTAATCGGATGAAGACTTGCTGTGAGTCTTTGAAAAAAAGACTCTTTTCAGAGTTTATGAAAAATTTAGAGTTGATGACCAGTTTCAGTATCTTATGAACCACGAGCTGAAAGTGAATATAGTCCAGCGCATAAAACTCCTTGGCTGGTCGCCTTATTCGAATGCATAAGGAAGCTCCAGTACGATTGGTTTACATGGACATAATTTATGACATTAATTTAAGAAATTTCTTAATTATGAAGTCTTACTTAGGTAATCGAACGTTTTATGTACAAAAAAATTAATAAATATACAAACTTTTCACGACCGACTTAAGCAATAATGTGGAGATAGCAGTTTTTGCTGTTGATGGCGCCCTCATCTACAAAATTCCGGCGAAGTCCTAGTCGAATGCAAAAAGCGGGAAGTCTCTATCTGTTACCGTTTCCGATATCCTTTCGTTCATACGGACGGACAGACGGACATGACTATATATTGTTTACTTTGAAGTGCACAAAATAGATGTTGATGAAAAATAAACTTCTTATAAAATTCAAAAACATAAAGTGCAAATTGGGCACATCTTCTGCGTAGTCTAATGCAGAGATGCAATTTTGAATGGAAACGGCTACTTCAAGTGTGCTGCAGATTACACCTTGAGTGCTGCTTGGCTTAGAGCGTTTTATCTACACTTTCTGCACATGGAGCACCTCCATTTTCTACTTTCCGCTATGCTAATAACATCGGCAAGTGCTGCACTCCATCTACATTGCCACTTGAGGCGCCACTCGGATGATGTGCTTGAGTTACAGTAACTACTTGGCTTACATAAAATTTGATGCAGCATATAATAACTAAATACATAGTTTTAATAACTTGTTATTTTCTCTCTCCTTATTTTCATTTCGCTTCCTTGATGGCGCCCATTATCTCGACATTGTTGGTGCATTGAGTAGCACGTTGCGCGCAACACTATGCGGACAACAATTTCTATTTGGTCGTGGATACGGTTATGGCGACATTGCATGCGGCTAATAACTTCTTCGAGACAATGCGTCCATGGGAATTGAAATCAACGAGTAGCAGCGACGGCGACGGCAACAATGTAGCTAATGCGCAAAGACTGGAGACGATAATCGCCATGACAATGGATACGTTGCGTCTCTGCGGCATCGTTTTGCAGCCGATAGTGCCGCAGTTGAGTGCACGGCTGCTGGACAAGTTACGCGTGCCATTGCAACAGCGGCTGTGGCGTAATTTGAGCGAAAGCTTTGCACATAGCAACGTGCTAGCAGCTAAACAGGATGCAGGACGTACACTTTCGAGTGATACAGATGCAGTGCTGTTTCGACGTATTGTGCTTAAGGATGAAAAAGCAGCAGAAGAAACAACAACGAAGCAGCAGCCAAAGAAGCAGAAGAAGAAGAAGACGAAAGACTCTAAGGACACTCAACAACTGGCGCAATAATATTACTGAGGATCTTAATAAATTTAAACAATTGTTTTGTGTTTGCTTTAGGCGCACGTAATAATCATAAAGATTTGTTAACGCTAAGCTGATTTATTTTTATTTGTTCTTTTAAGCAGTTATCCCTTTTTTTTTGTTGTTGTGTATTATAACTGCTACATAGATCCTTGCGACAAATCATAGCAAACATTTCGCCTAATCTCACGCTCATTAAAAGCCACTTAATTATTGTATAAGCGCAGCTGTGTGCCATTAAGCCTTTAGCACGATGCACGCCTCACACGCTTACCACTATCCGCAACATACATCATGTCTCTCTCGCTCTATGGTTAAATGAAATGGTTAAAGCGGTGGCGGCTTTGATGGCTGTCAGGCAAAGGCTGCCAGCACAGCTTGTGTTATTTATTACGCGTAATTGACAGCGTTTTGACTGTCGAGCGTAATTTATGACTTTGAGTTTGAGCTGTTGCAAAGCGAGCAAGTTGCATTACTAGTTGTCTGTTGTTTAGACATTTTGGCTAATTAGCATCTTTAATGAGCAGGCATTTTTGGTTCTACATGTACATATGTGCAGGATTTGACTTGATGGACTTCAAAGGTTTTTTAAAGTAAACATTAAATGGCTTAAATTGTTCTAGAATTATGTAAATTATTTAAAATTTAATTCATAAGCATTTTGCATTCAATAAATTATTAATGTTTAAATAATTTAATAACTATTCAAAACTTTTCAAACGCTTCCTGTAAATAATACCAGCAGTTGGCAGCTTGGCAATCAAGTTTCAAGTTGCTCTTTTCACAACGGATGCTGCTTAGCTCAACCGCAAAGGTGCGGGCATAAGCAGCTTAACACAAAGTGCTTTGCTGGCGCTGGCTACTAACTAACACACACACACACACACATACATACACACACAGTAGTTATAGTAGCGTATAGCACCTTCGTCTAACCTCAAGTTTTCCGCTCTAAGTTGTTTGAATAGACGGCTATAAAGCGTTTGTAAGTGAGCTTGTGAGGTTTGCAATTACTTTGTGCCGTCCTCGTTTTTTTTTTTATACTAAGAGCGTCCAGCGAACCAGCGTACTTGAAGATAGACTAAAATGTATTTTTAATGCGGTTGAAGTAGAAATGCATGTTTTGTAATGCGTTTTGCTACTCTTCTTTGCCAGCGAACTGATGAAGCGAGTCGGTTTTACTTACAGTGTGTTCAAAGTTTAAAAGAATTTTTCAGAAAATATAAAACTTGTTGCTGATAACAAAGATGTTTTATGATTATTGATGCTCCGCAAAATGCATCCGTCATAGAACTGGTTGCCAATATCTGATAAAAAAATCGTTCGTTATACAATTGTTGTAATAATGTCGTCATGCTTGGAGAAATGTAATAAACAAAAGGAGATAACACAGTCGCCACAATTCGTTTAAGCTAAAATAACCAGATCTGATCTAGCCATGTCCGTTCGTCCAAATATCTGATAACACACTTGAATATGGCAACAGGTTCTTAAGTGTTCATCAAATCTAAAATCTGGTTTTGATACTTTCACATTCGTTGAGGCTTCCCAAGTCGGTATGCTGTCGGCATGTTGGAAAAGTGTTTTTTCTGATTTCGCTGAATCTAGATTTCACTTAACTAAATATGCGGTCCCGATTCTCCTCAATAAACTCATTTATACATAAAGACAAAAAAATTAGATCAATATCATATTCTTTAATCATTATTCAAAGGTAAGTTTTTTGGTATCATTCGGAGATAAAAAAAGATCATTATGATATTTCTTCAAATCATTATCAAAAATTAAATTAAAACCTTCCAATTTAGACAAAAAAAGAAAAAAAACCGTGAAGATAGAGATAATAATGATGTGCATAATGTACTTAACAAAATACTAATTAGGTAGGTCCTAGGGACCAGTCATCATACTACTCTCCTTATCAATTTAGGGCATCGTCCTATTATCTGTGCATAGGAAAAAGTTCGGCTCTTTTTCATACATGCACAATTTTTGTTGATTTAAAAATAAAAATTGAAAGCTCTGAACAAAAAAAAAAACTCAAATTGTGGGGGAAAAAAAATGTTTGAAATCCATACTTTGAAAAAGAAAATGGGCCTAATTTTATGGTCATCAAAACTAAAGGTGTGTACCTAATTTCAGATCAATCGGTCAAAAAAAAGGGGGTACAATTTTAAGTACTTTTAAGTACTCGTTAACACTTATATTATTCGTTATATTGAAGTGAAAAGCAAAAAGTTGTATAAGTATAAAAATGTATGTAAAATCCTTAAATTGTGGGGGCAGTGTTAAAAAACATATAAGGTACTAGGGTCGTCAGGCAGGCTGGGCCAGTACTCGATGGGAGGAATTTCTTCTATAAATATATGACCCCGAGTGTCAAGGTTATTGACCCCGGGAGCCAAAGGTCATTGACCAATGGGCTCAAGATCATTGACCCCGGGGCAAAAGGTTATTGACCCTGGGGGTCAAGATCATTGACTCTGGGGGCCAGAGGTCATTGACTCCGGTGGCTAAAGGTCATGGACCCCTGGGGCTAAAGGTCATTGACCCTGGTGGTCAAGGTCATTGACCCCAGGGGACAAGGCTTAGAATAGTTTAAATAGCCAATGAGACAAACCCACAGTCATTTGTATAGGTACTGTTTTATTCGAACTTGTAGTGGGTTGGTTTAAGGGGGTTGCTAACGCTACTAGAGAACACTAAAAATGCAAATATCGCTTGCATAAAATGGGATTAGTATTTCCAGAGGAGCATAAGCAATGAAACCATGGAGAAATTTGAAAAATTATGCGTTCTAGAGAAAGTCAAAATATGTACAGGAAAGTGCGAGAATACTTTCTAGAATTTCAACCAAGCAAGACAACCTTAAAATCAATTTTATATCACCTACTGCTCCCATGCTAATTCGATGTCTTGGGTTAGTTTGGGAATATTCGAGTATTGTTGTAATTATCCAACTCCTGTCTGGACTAACCGAAATTGTTTAACTTAGAACAGATCATCCAATAGGTGTTACTAAAATTGTTCTCATATGTATCCCAGCAAGTGCCGGCAAGCGCTTTCAGCTTTTTAGGCCCTGTACCGAAGGTACAAGAGCCTATTGGTTTTGTGCAAATGTATGTAACAGGTAGAAATAATAATCGGAGACCCCCAAAGTTACCCCCATTATGGTCAGGAGCGATAGAGGAGTCGATATAGACATGTCCGTCTGTCCGTCTGTCCGTCCGTCCGTCTGGCCGTCCGTATGAACGAAAGGATCTCGGAAACGGTAATAGATAGAGACTTCGTGTTTTTTGCATACGACTAGGACTGCTCCGGAATTTCACAAGTTTATTTTAAAAACTTGCCCCTCCTCCCCCCTTCCCCATAAAATCACCCCCAAGGGTAAAAATTTCTTCGGCACAAAAAAAAGTAAGTATGCCAGTATAGAGATATAGTCCTTCTTAGCCAAAATCCGAAAAGTTCATCAAAATCGGATAATAAATAACGATTTTATAAGCAATTGAAGTTGAACGACCCCCCTTTTCTTTTCAGACATAAAGAAATGTTTTATAAGGCACTTATTCGTGCAGTGAGAAGTGGTCATGTGTTTGGTCATAAGCTAGGGGAACATTTAATGTGTTTGTTAGGCGACCTGCACTGGTACAGGGCCTCTTACAGTCGGTTACGCCCGACTGTGATTTTCTTACTTGTTGTTACTCGATTTTAGTGAAGCAAGAAGTCAAATGTTTTTCTGTTTATTTTTTTTTTATTACCAATCGGCTCACAATTATAATATGAGCAGGCAAAGGCTGATTTTTATTATTTTATGCTTTCGACACACTGTGCAATAAAGTCAAACGAGCGTATAAAATGAACTGTGCAACATGTGAAGTGAAGTAAAGAAAATTAACGTCCACATTTGTTGCTGTTTGCTCTAACTTTCCATTTTTAAAGGAAGTATTGATACTGATGGCAGCTTTTAAATGGAATAAAATCGAATATAATATGAAATAAAATCAATTATATTTTTTTTTATTTGGTATAGAGCGACATAGTTGGAGATAGCAAACAGACAGACAAACGGATATGACGATGCGACTCGCCGTGCACATTAGTAATATATAGCGGATACACATATACTATCATATATTATGCTTGCGTGTATGAAGCAAGTTCTGGCCCGGCTTAATTGGTAGTAAGGACTTGACTACCGACTGGTACACTCGGTCTAGACGGCGCTTTAGACTCGGATAATGTAGAATATTTAATTGAAAGGTTTGCTGGGTTAGTTCATATCTGTCTCGTACGGTCTAATGTATTTATAAATCTTAAAAGTAAAAATTAAGAATAAAAATTATAGTTTCCGAGATTTTGTATTTCACACTTTTGATGGACGGATGGACAGACGGATTGTATTAACCACGGGAGAGAGAAAAGCAATACGACTAACACTTGGATTGCTTGCTCGAATTTATTCACGCTTTTCTACATGATTTTTAGCAAAAGATTTTCCGTACTGATTACTGCTAAATTTTTATTGAAAATAGACAATTTTCCAGGAAAGCGTTTTCTGTGTCACACCCTTTTTTTTATTTCTTTATATTTATTTAAAAATCTATCCCTAGAGGGACGTTCATTAAGTTTTGTGGCAGTACATTGGTGTATAGAGAAACTTATTTTCTTTAATCTCCTGTCAGATACCAAAATGGTGGTCTGAATTCACTCTTTCTTCCTGTAGAACTGCTAATAGTTTTTGGAAAATTCTCGCTGTCAACCCCCCTTTAAAACCCTTTGTTTAGAGTGTTTTTGTTTTTGATTTTCATTTTTATTTTAGGTAAAAATGTAAGATTTTTGCAATTGTAATGAAATAATCCATATAGATCCATATCGGACCACTAGAAGGGTTAGCACTCATACAAATCTGTGCCATATCTTGGGGTTTTGTAAGAAAAATTTTGTATTTTGGTTTCGTTAAGCATGAAATTTTGTATATCTTATATCAAACCCAATGAAATATCTCACTCGGATCTAGTTAAGAATATATGACCGATATGAAGTGCGACGTGCATAAAATTATCCTTCAATTAAAAGTTATCAGTTGAACTTTAGTTCAATACTTGCTGTTTAATTTTAAAGCTAGGACATGCTCAATGTTAGACCCTTCTGTTATAAAAATCATTTTATCCCAAATTTACTTACAAATCCTGTCTCTGCTCCTAAACACAGCATAATGAGGCAAACTTAATTATGAACACAAAATGGCGTCAACTCACTTCACACGTCGTCAACGACAAACAACGGCAACAACGAAGATAAACAAACAATAACAAAAACGAAAAGTGTTGCCAAACAATTTATTCATTTTAAAATGGCGGCCGAAAATGCTGCTCGAAATTACTGCGGAAACGGAAGTGCAGCAAAGTGAGCTGGTCTGGTGTGGTGCGGTGCGGTGGTATGCGATGCGTTGCAATCTGCTGCACTCATCTGTGCCGTCAGATCGTAAATGCTTGGCTTAGAGCGGTTAGCGTAAATTAGCTGCTTTCATTTAAAGGTTGACTGCTCGCCGACTGTCTGTTTAGCTGGTGCTTTGGATGGGTGGCTCCAGAGCCTCTTCTATTGCAAATCTGCACGCAATTTTCGTGCAATTTGTGCGTTTTTAATCATGGCGGGAGTTCGTTATTCATGGCAATTTCACAAAAGCGCATAACTTCATTTTCATTCGAAGGGGGGCGCGCTCGTAAATTTCGTTTCTTGTTTATTTGTATAATTCGGCTGTTGTTGTTTTTGTTTATGTTGGTTGCGCTTGTCAATTTGTGCATTGCTCTCTCTTGTTAATATTGTTTTTGTTGTTTTTGTATTTTACTAATACGCTGAAAAATTTCGGTATGCGTTTTTGTGTGTCTGCGTGTGTGTGTGTGCCTGATATGATGTCCGCACAGCCATTTTGTTGCTAAATAGGAACACAAACAAACATTTTGCCATTTTCCAGTGCCAGCAATTATCGAAAGCGGCTTTATTCGAATTCTCATTTAAAATGTTTGCTCGGAACATTAAAGTGGTCTTCAATGTTAAAAGCATTCACATAGTCTGTAGTGTAGTATGATGAGCTATAAAAAATGTAAGCGTAAAAGTAGAAGAAAATGATGCACAATGCACACGTTTATGTTTTTGTTGATGGCTATATCGATTTGGGAAATAACACAAAGCAAAGGGAATCTTATACTACGCTTTGAGGTGAATCTTTAAGAACAAATGCTTGAAACAGATGAGTTTCAGCATTTGAACAAGAAAACTCAAGAATAGATAATAGCTCCAAGAAAATTTGGCCATAAAACTTGGAAAAAGAAGAGAGCAACTTATGTCTATGTAAGATAGAAAAAAAGTATACCCACTGCTTTGCTCTTTGAACTTTCTGCAAAATAATGAAAACTCAATTCTTTTTTTTTCCTCTTATATAATTGAAAATATTTGCGTTTATACTAAAAGATTTCATTATGGTTAATTATAATTTAAGTTTGAAACATTTTTATTCATTAATGAAAATGTTGTTCACTTATTGAATTTGCTTCTTAAATGATATTCTGACAAAGTCAGACAAAAACAAATTTATTGAAGAAGAAAGAGAAGGCAGGAAAATAGAAGAGAGAGAGAAACAGCGAGAATCATCAAAGCAAAATATATATAAAATTAATTAAAAATGGCAAAGGTTGAAAATGCAGCAGCGAAATGAATGACAAAAGCAGCAACAACCAGGGACTTGTAATAGTTAGCAGGATAATAGCTCCAATATATGCTCCATTTTTTTAATTATTTCTGAATCGCGCTACGATTCTGCCAGCTAATATTTAATTGCTCCTTTTTGTTATTTCTTGAACTTATATAGTCATGTCCATCTGTCAGCATATCTCTTACTTTCTATGATTGCCGGAATTGACTTGGAACCTGTTCGATATAGTAAAATTTTGTGTGTATAGAATTTCTCCCAGTTTTCATAATATATACCTGTGTTATCCTTAACGAACTATTATACAATATATCGCCCTAACAAATCCTTAGACTTCTAACAACTCCGATGCAGGGTATTATATAGTTTATAACACTCTATCTGCCGCATTGATACAGCACACCATTGTCCATGCAATGCTCCGCTCTAAGTCCCTGGAAACTGTAACAAAAACAACAACAACAACAACAACACTAATAGCCGAGCAAATGATGCAAGTAGCAGACGCGGCGTATACGCAATTTATTACTTTTTTTTTTTATTAAAATTGCGCGTTCACAGGCAAAACCTAAAGAAGCAACAACAACAACAACAATATCAACAACAGGACCACCAATTCATATACTTATACATATTGTGTATGTTTTTGTACTTTAAGTATATATAATAAGTAAGTACAACAAAAGCAACAAGCCAATAAATAGGGGAGCAGCGCGCATGGAAGCCATGTAGTGGCTAACGAACGGCCACAATACGCTGCTTGCCTTGTTAAAACTTGTTAAGTTTGCATTTAAAATTTAATTATGCACAAGCATCGTCGTAATAAGGTTAATGATTGAGTTTTAATGCTCTTTAAGCGTAAATTGCACTTCCCGGACTAGTCGGTAGCTTGGTCGGACTTCTTGCCACTATAGTTCCTGTGCATATTTATTCTTATTGGTTGGTCTGTTGGTCTGTCTGTCGGTCGTACGGTTGGTTACTTCAATGGTTAATGCAACTTCGCTTGATGAATTGCACTTCAATGCATCATTGTTGGCATTAAGCTGCGTAAATGAAATATTTTAACGATTAAGCCATGAAAATCGTAACACTTTAACGCATTTTTATGGAAATCAAGTAAGAGAAACAGTATAACCGAAGCTTTAATGCGCTTCAGAAACGTCGTAATCGAAGAAGAAAACAGTGAGCCAAACTTGCTCATACGAAAGTTCTTAAAGACAAAGTTTAATATGGCATGAGCCACCCGATATGCCGAGATTCTCAACATCTTTTCCATATAAGGATTCTCCATAACAATTTTATTCATTGCTGTAACGTTTATATTGGATGTTAATTCAGCTATAAGTGCTCTATTTCACGTTAATCCTTTTAAACTATTTCATAAAGATTCAAATCGATTCAATGAATACTGTAACCCCCACCAAAAGTCGAGTCATAATGAAAATCGTAACACTTTAACGCATTTTTATGGAAATCAAGTAAGAGAAACAGTATAACCGAAGCTTTAATGCGCTTCAGAAACGTCGTAATCGAAGAAGAAAACAGTGAGCCAAACTTGCTCATACGAAAGTTCTTAAAGACAAAGTTTAATATGGCATGAGCCACCCGATATGCCGAGATTCTCAACATCTTTTCCATATAAGGATTCTCCACAACAATTTTATTCATTGCTGTAACGTTTATATTGGATATTATTTCAGCTATAAGTGCTCTATTTCACGTTAATCCTTTTAAACTATTTCATAAAGATTCAAATCGATTCAATGAATACTGTAACCCCCACCAAAAGTCGAGTCATAATATATATATATATATATATATGTATATCCGTTTGTCTGAGCATCGACATCTTAAAAACTATAAAATTGAGGTCTTTAAGTTTAAATATTTAATCTCTGCTTCTCAGTGCGTCTAACTTGAATGATAATAAAATATTCCATACATCTATTTCGGACCACTATAAGAGTTATTAAGTGGTAGTCAACTACCAATCTATCTCCTTTCCTGGGATTAATTAAGTATAATTTTTTTTGTAGTTCAGACTCTTGCGGAGAGGAGAGAACCTCCTCATTCGACATGTGCATATCGTTATATAGCGGTGCTATATTTAGATTATCCATCGAGTACAGCTCGCATGGGAGAAGTTTCTTATGAACATGAACTAAAATTTCTGCTATTTTATAGCTGAATCTAAAATTTCGGTTTTGAATAATTTGCATCGATTCCCATCCATTCCAGCATCCTTGCCGCTTAGTGTCTTTCACAATTGTATGTTTATAGCAGGTTTTTTTTTTTTGATTGCTCCCCACTGCTCCTCGGAAGATACTCGGCAGATGAGGAGCGTACTGGGGATTTTGTCGCCACTGCATGTTGTCATTGACTCTTTGTCCAAGACATTCAGTTTTGGCACCACTTCCTTCAGCCACTTGACCGAGCACCGATCTTGACAATCGATAAGACTTTCGGGTAAGAACATGGAAGAACTGCTATGTTAATGCCTTTTGCGTACTTTTACCGCTGTTGAATTATGAGTCCTGCTCCTTTACGGTTCCTTCATATTTGGGAGTGTTACTTGGCGTTGGCATTGCCGGCTTCGGCTTCGACAAGTTGAACTCAGTGTTCGAGTGCTCTTTCTCTGGTACCACTTAAATCCAGCTTCACTCAGACCTTTCTTGAGTAGGTCCAGAAGGCCTGCAGGATCTCCATCTTCGGGCCGGTACAGTGTGCCACAACCGCGTTCTTTTTGCTGTGACGCAGTTTGAGCAGCGTTTCGTCGCCCTTCAATCCCTTAAATGTACTTCCTTCTTTGCTGCTCCTAAGGTTCCACAGATTTTCGGCGTTGATCTGCCCAAAAGGTTCTCGTTTCACTAGCTACTACGGCTGCTGCCTCCATCTGCCCACATACATATTTGCTCAAATTCGTAGCTCAGGCTATTGTCCCGGCATTGTAAACACATCGATTCCTTTTGTTGACAGTCGCCCATAATCCTTGTCGGTGCAGTGTATATAATTCTTTATACACACTTAGCGAACCTCAATGCTCACTGTTTGGTATCTCTAGTTGTAGGAAGAGTTTAATACGATTTCCATTTGGCCACTAAGGCCGTCATGGGACAACCTGGATTTGCGGCGAAAGTTGAAAGTGAAAATACAAACGAAGAAGAAAGTAATGTAACGAGTAACAGTCGCAAAGAACTGGGTAGTTGGTGAAGTTTTTTTTTTTCGAAGTAAACACCTTAGGCTTGCTAGTGCTGTAATGGCATACACCCGTTAATTGACCGTCCAAGGCACTCTAATGACTAACGCGATTCGAGAGTTGACCGCCTTTCGCATTTGGCTCGAAGTGTTGCTTAATCAGATCAATGTCTGGAGCAAAAGCACTCTCAGTGTCGTGGCCAATCGTTGTCCGCTATTGCGACCAGGGGAAATATTCTTGAGCGAAAGAAAAACATTGACAGATGAACGGATGGATAGGTATACGAAGAAACGAAGATAATTAGAACAAAGCTGATTGTATTCTATTGCGATTTCGACCTTTGTGTTGCAAACTTTCTGAAAAAATTAATATAAATCTTTATAAAAATTTAAAAAAAAAAATCGAGTCGCCAATTTGCGCAGAAAACTGTGTTTCCTTTAGCGTTTTGCATGTTCAATAACAAAATACCAAAAAGGATTTTATTTCCAATCTGCTTTGCTGCACTTCTTCAGCTTCTTTGTCTGTTGCTAGCGAAATTGATTTCTGCTTGCACTCAAACATTTCGACAATGAATACCACTTCTACAGCCACGATTGCGAGCGAGTATACTTTGATTTACTTCCTGTACGCTCCCGTAGATATTTCACTGCCAGAAATTTGCTGCTGCTGATGTTGTTGAGCATTTTCATTGCATTGTTGCTGGTGCATCCTTTGTTGCCTCTTCATATGCAATTTACGAAATTCGCGCGCAAAGCTCTTAAATAATCGCTTCGTGCGGAATTACACCTGCAGATACAGCTTCCGCTTTTCAACGCTTCCGTTTCTTATTCGCAAGCATTTTATTTTTTATTTTTATTTTTTATTTTGGGGCATGGAGCTGTGCCAAATGTGCTTGTTGCTGCTCCTTAACGTGTGCTGAATGAGTTGCTCCAAGTGCCAGAAGCAGCAGCTGTTAAAGAGGTTCTCTCTCTTGATTTTTGCACTCGAGGGGCAACAACGCCGAAAGTGTGGATGCAACGGATGTGATTTTTAATATATGTAAAGAAGAAGAAGAAGATGCATTTAAGTTGTACGTGTTCAATTTACTTTAGCTCTTAATTGCAGAAAAAGAATGCCAAGTACCAAGCAGCAGCAGCAACACAATTGCGTGAGAATTGCAATTGCAGAACGCTTTAGTTCTACTTTTTCATTAATCAGATTGTTTCATTGATTCGAATTTGTATCTGTCAGCTATGCACTTTGCAACGTTTGCTTGCACATCTATCAAGTATTTGGTTCCTGTTTTATGAAGCACATATTGCATTGGATTGGATTTATTGGAAATGTGTGAAGTATTTATATTTTGCTAACATTTTAAATTACATTCCACCATCAACGCCACAAGCATTGCAATCCGTTCTGCATCAATGAGTCTGTGGCAACTTTCCTTCTGGTCACATGAAGATATGCTGATTTTTTCACAGTCACAAAGGATGAGCCAACTAATCGCTTACCGCTTGAGAGCTTCCCATGTACTGAATATTGAATTCAATATCTAGCAATAGAAGACAAGGTAGCCGTGAACAAGCAGTTAGCGGAAAAGAAATGTTTTGACGAAAGCAATTTCTGTCCTCCCTTTTCCTTTTTTATTTCTGCATACTAATTCTAAGAAAATAGGGATGTTAAGAGAGGATCCAATGCTGTGAAAAATTACCGAATGCAACTTTTTATTTTCAAACTGGAAGATATTTCAAATCAAAGTCTCGTGCGGACCCCAGAGTATCTATTGTTTGTCCTATTGAATTAGATGACCGTCTATAAAAAATATCCTGTGTACAGAATTAATATATAAATCTTAATATATTCCACAGATTAAGCGCTTTCAACTATTTTGCCGTAATAATGTGTCGGACCAACATTTGAATCTGTATTGAGATTGTGTTATCCCATTACATGCATATGTTTCCTTAACCGTCAGTGGCTCGTTAGCATTTCTGCTTCTCTTCTTAGTTGGTTCCAAACTTACTAGTGCAATAGTCTAGGATGACTAATGCCTCAAACGCCAATTTAGATTTTACGGAGTTAGAATTAAATGTTTTTAAAGCCGCCTGACTTACATACCGTCTTCTGGTCATGGCCGCATTTAGCAAGGCGCGCCAGCTTCAATAATCTTGTGCGCGTTTTGAATGGCAAGTACGGAGGGATCTCTCTATACCTGGTTATTCCAACGCGTGCCCGGTCGTTCTCTATTTCGGCGTCCTCCTATCAAGTTTTGGCCCTCCAATGTAAACCATGCGTGCTGCAGCTCTTTTATCCATTCGAATGAGGTGACCAACCCAGTGCAGCCGCTGGAATTTTATGAGCTGGACTATATTAACCTCATTGAATCGGGACCTAAACTCGTCGCCGACTCTAATAGGGCCAAAAATCCTACGGAGAATCTTCCTGTCAAAGACTTCCGACGCTGTTTCATCTGACTCAATTATGGTTCATGCGTCTGCGCCATACAATAGGGCCGGGAGTATCAGCGTCTTATAGATCTTGATTTTTGTCTTTTGAAGATTTTTGTCTTTGCAAAAAAGCATCTGTTTGCAAGCGAAGTTTTCTACAACTTTAAAAATTAGCCGAGTCTTTTTTTCAGTCTCCGAGAACGCCTTGCTGACTCGCCGTTCCTGCGTACCAATGATACCGATGTCATTGCACGACAGAGCATCACCCTGCCTGTAACCTCTCTTGGTATCAAAGGGGTCGGAGAGGTTTTTCCCCACCCTGACAAAGCTTTGTGTGTGAGATAGCGTCGTCATGCAAAGACGGACATCTTTGCCGGGATTCCTAGTGCAGACAGGGCGTCGAAAAACTTCGATCTTATCGGCGTGTCGAAAGCGGCTTTATAGTCGACAAATAGGTGGGGCATGTCTTTGTTAAACTCACGAGTCTTTTCCGAGATTTGGCGTAATGTGAATATTTGGTCTGAAACCACACTGATATAGTCCTATCAGTAAATCCGTAAATGGCTTCTGCCTATTACACAATACGCGCGACGGAATCTTATATCCGATGGAAAGAATTATTCCGCGGTATATGGCGCAAACAGCGGGGTCTCCTTTCTTAAAGACTGACTATCCGTTAGAATAACATATCTCAGACTGGAAGATACTATTCCTAATGTTTTATCTTGTATCCTATAACTGCTCTACTACCTGTTCTACTTTCCGACAACGAACCATCCGTCTGACATGTGGCTTCAGAAGTACATAGAATCTTTCTGATAAGGCCTAGATTTTTTTCCAGATCATTTAATTGAAAATTACAGATCAAATATATTGCGGTTATTATTAGCTTCATTTCTCTTCACATGGTTCTTATGGGTACACCCTTATTTCAGTTGTATAGACATTTCTGAAAAGCGATTAACATAAATCGACATATTTTTGCATCTATATGAGATACGGGGATGGTATGTCACTTAAGTTTATACATTAGCAAAGTTCACGACTTGTAAATCAAATGCAACGATTCGATAAAAGTATTTCGCAGTTTAGAAAAAAATTTATACTCTGACTTTTTGTACCATGTAGCTTGCCATACCACTATAAGTCTTTCTTACTTCAAGGGGAAACTTTAAAAGGTCACTTTTACAGTAAAATATAAAATCCTTTAATAAGTAGGTCCCTAATATGCGTAATATGTAAATCATTTTGAATGGAAATGAAAATTGTCACAAACTATGCATTTTATGTGTTTATAATTGGAATATTTCGCTTCGTTTAAACAATTATTTGTAATTAAATTTAGTTAATTGTTTGCTTTAATTAATTTTTTTTCTTCAGCAAAACTGCGCAATGTGACAGAAAGATTTTTAAATCAAATGAAAAGTGAAATATTTGTGGATAATAATACATAAAACAATATGAAACTTTAAATTCGGTGACACTGAAGTTCTCATATCCTTCACAATTTTCAATTTGTTTGCTCAATCATACGGATTGGAAGCACGGAATTGCAGTTAATAAATTATTTCTAACAGTTGCTGGGTGCTCTAATGACAACGGTAAAATGGCTAAAATTTTCAAATCGAGATGCTCGCCATTGAAGTGTGAGCCATATACTAATTGGTCGGATTGGCAAGAGTAAGAGCCAAGGAATCACTGCAATTAAAATCTCATCTACCGAGGTTTTACAATATGTACTTGAATACTCTCTAAAAACATTTGTTAGGTTCTTGCCCATAAAGATCATAAAAATGCAGATGGGTTGGCAGGAATTTGGATTTTCAATACTTATGATAGGTTCGAAATCTTTCTGTCCTTAATTATGTTTTTAATGTTAAATGCTAGTTCGTCGCTAGTAATTATGCGTTCCATGACGGTAAGATCCTGCTGTCAATAACTTTTTCAAAGGAATTCTTTCTACATCGAAACAAGTCTTGACTTCACTCGTGTGACATCTCCAATACATGACCGTTCTCTATCAAATTCACATGGTTTCCTTTCGCAACGATTTCCTTTATTTTATCGACCATTATTGACGGTCACAGTTGTTGAAGGCCGTGCAGAACGAGGCATGTCTTCGACTTTGTTTCCCGACCATCCTTGAACTCTTTATACCACTCGTAAGTGCGCGTTTTTGACAGAGCAGATTCACCAAAAAGCTTTTCATTCAAATGTATCGGCACATAAATGGCCTTCAACCGTCGTTCGCTCATGGCCGCATTCAGGAAGGCGCATCAGTCGCTGTAGTCTTGTGCGCGCTGGCAACAATTGTTTTGAATGCCAAGTACGCTGAGATCACTTCATACCTGGTCGTCCTCTATTTCGTCGTCCTCTTATCAAGTTTTGTCCCCCGTGTAAGCCATGGGTGCTGGAGCTCTTTCATCCATTCGAATGGGGTGATCAGTTCAGTGCAACCGCTGGAATTTTATGCGCTGGAATATGTCAACTTCATCGAATAGCGAATAGTTAAAGCAGTTAATACGGGACCTAATCTTCTTCTCAAAGACTTCCAACGCCGTCTCGTCTAACTTAATCACGGTCCATGCCTCTGCGTAGGACCGGGAGTATCAGCGTCTTATATATGTTGATTTTCGTCTTTTGAGAGAGGTCTTTACTACTAATTTGATTGCACAGCACAGAATAGCATCTATTTTTAAGCCTGATTCATCGCCTGATCTTCAGGCTGGCGTTGTTGTTGCTGGTTATTTCGGATCCAAGATAGACGAAGTTTTAGACAACATTCAAGTTGAAATGTTTAGTCGCTATTGACCGTCCAAGCTGAGACGGTTTTTTAATCTCTGAAAATGCGTGATATCACTTCCTTTTGGAAGATCGAGTCCAAAATATTCTCTATGGACGGGCACTGGCGTAGGATGTATGCCATTAGCAGATTAAAAAAATTGGAAGACAGCGCAACACCCTGCCTAAAAGCTCTCTTGCTATCAACGGGGTTGGAGAAGTTTTTTCCTTACACGGACAACGTTTTGTGTGTGTTATAACGTCATCATGCAGAGACGAACGATTTTTGCCTGGATACCTAGTGGAGACAAGGCGTCGAAAAACTTCGTTCGTAGTGGCGTGTCGAAATCGACAAATATGTGTCTCTGTGAAACTCTCGAGTCTTCTCCAGGATTTGTTCTAATGTCAATATTTGTTCACTAAATTATCTTTTTTGTCCGAAGTAATACTGATTCGGTGCTACCAGTGCATCCGTATATTTCTTCAGCCTTTTACTCAGCAAGTCTGGCAGAATCTTATATACGATTTAAAGAAGTTTTATTTCACGATAGATGGTGCAAACACGAATAACACTGAGATTCCAGCATTTGCATAAAAATTGGTGCTTATTGCTAGCCAACTCTTCGCCGTCGGTCTTGAATAACTCAGCTGGCAGCCGATCAGAGTTGACCGCTTTGTTATTTTACATCTTTTTAATATCCGAATTGACCTTCTTATAGTCCGGTTGCTCCACAATAGTTCCATCATTAATTAGTTAGAAAAATTATTCCTCCATAAACTCAGTGATTTCTGTGCATCTGTAACCAGATTTCCATTTTTAACCTTACAGAAAGTTACTCCGGGCTTGGAACTTTTAGTCAGACGCTTGACGTTTTGATAAAATTTTCGATCTTTTCTTCTGTCACATAATCTCTTAATATCCTCAAACTCATGCTTTTCTTGCGTCGCTCCGTTTCTCTGTATATCGCTCTCTATTAGCTCGCGTTGCTCCCGACTGCAGAGTTCTCTGATAGGAAGCGTTCTTCTCTGCAGTAGCATTGCGACAACCCTCGTAGTACTAAGAGTTAGTCACAGGTTTTGTATAACCAAAGACCTCCTTGGCAGTCCTATCCATGTAGTGGGTGATAGGTTTCCATTGTTCACATATATCTTGAGAAGACAAGAGTTCTCCCGAAGAAATTGTGGCATCTTCTATATCACTTCCTTGCGCTGGTTTTCGTTGCGCTACATAGTAAGTACTTTTGTGCGTTACGAACTAACTGCTAAATAGAATATGCTCTACTTCACACTTCTGCAATACATATACACAGGTGAGTGCTTGTGAAATAAAAAAATCCATATGCAGCCATAAACTTCCGTTTCAATAATTTATGCATAATCACGCACTAAATCGAATTACTATAATTAAATAATATTGCATAGAATGCGCAAAAAGCAACAAAAACAACTCATATACACTACATACACAGATACACAGTATGTATGTGTGTTTGTATGTAAATTTTGCGAATTATTTCATTAACATTGTTTCGAATAAATTAAGCATATTTGGCATTTAATTTGCAAGCCTAATTAATTAGTAGTGTTTTTCATTTTAAATCCGACATTAATAAAAATATAACAAAAAGCAAACAAGGAAGAAACAAAAAAAGAAAAGGAAACAAAAAGTGAAGGACTTAATTAAACAATTTGTCAGACATGCACAAATTCAAAACAAATTGAAATATTTAACAACAAATGAAGCAATTTCGGCCTAAACGAGTGGACGCCACTTCACTTCATGGCAAAATAGTTGAACAAGGACGAATGCAAATAATAATTACTTACCAACTATGATTATTATTATGACTAAGGACTAGAACGATGGAGTATTTGACTATTTTGAAATCATTTTGCTTGAGCTGTTATTGTACTCGAATCACAGTTGAGCCTACTAAACTATTATTTCATAATTAATAAACATGCAGTTTGGGTTTTGTATCTTATTTATATATGTATCTTAGATATATGCATATAACTGTATCAACTACATGCAAATGTGGCTGTCGGCAATTGACAGTGGCTGCTAAATGTCAAAATATCCTTACGGCTTGAGTAGTTCTGAAGCACCTTAAGCTTATGTTTGCATTGTCGAGCAATGAAAATTGTTGGATATGATGTTGGCATAAGTGCGGGGCGTAGATATCTTAAGAGATCTTCATCTAACCGAAAGCTGAGTATATAGAGCAAATGCCACAAGTGCCATTCAAATGCCTAATGTCACCAATTTGTGTGTGTGCGGCAGTTTGGGAAAGTTGTTGGCTGAGAAATGTACAAATTACTCCGAATACATATAATCGACTGTCATACAAATACAAAAATGTGCTGCAATGCACAGGATTTTTGCTATCCTTCTAAATTTTAGTTTTTTTGTACAACGTGTATATCACACGAGGAAAACAGCATTGCATCATGGTTAATACCATCACCAAAGGCAGTCAACAACGTCGACAGATGGACCACCAAATTTCAGCCCAATGATGCTTTTGATCATTGAGGCAAATTTGGGCGGATACCTTTTGTATAGCTTTGTTCCATCGCTTAGCTTTTTAACAAAGTTATACGCTATTGTAGGTTCGTCGAATGGTTCAGTACTCCTTACAGAAAATTTATTCAAACTGTTGCTGACTCCTAATCGAATTATCCAAAAAAGGCGGAATATATGAACTCGCGAACGGAACACACACATCACTCGATTTAACGCGCGGTTTTACTTACGTACATACCAGTGTCCAAACGTGACTGTCTAAATTCTCATTGCATCTCGCCTGACGGTCCTTAGATATAATAATTTATATAATTTCTGTCTTCATATCATTAACTTAATATTGGCCCGATATCATGGGTGACAAACTGTTCTCTGTTCTCTTCGAATGTTTTTTGGTATAAATATTTATGCAGCCCTGGCATAAATATCTAAGCAGCCCTGGTATAAATATTTATGCAACCCTGGTATAACTATATATGCAGCCCTGGTATAAATATTTATGTAGCCCTGGTATAAATATTTATACAGCCCTGGAACTAATAATTAGCAGCCCTGGTATAAATAATTATGCAGCCCTGGTATAAATAATTATGCAGCCCTGGTATAGATATTTATGCAGCCCTGGTATAAATAATTATGCAGCCCTGGTATAAATATTTATGCACCCCTGGTATAAATATTTATGCAGCCCTGGTATAGATATTTATGCAGCCCAGGTATATATATTTATACATCCCTGGTATGCATATTTGTGCAACCCTGGTATAAATATTTATGCAGCCTTGGTATAAATAATTTGCTCCTCCCACTTCTTGCTGCTCAAAATGAATAAGATAAAATGGTACTGATGAAAAGTATTTTGCTCCTCCCATTTCTTGCTGCTCAAAATTAATAACAAAAAATGGTACTAACGAAAAGTATTTTGCTCCTCCCACTTCTTACTGCTCAAAATTAATAAGAAAAAAATGGTGCTAACGAAAAGTATTTTGCTCCTCCCACTTCTTGCTGCTCAAAATTAATAACAAAAAATGGTACTGATGAAAAGTATTTTGCTCCTCCCACTTCTTGCTGCTCAAAATTAAAAAGAAAAATGGAACGAAAAGTATTTTGCTCCTCCCACTTCTTACTGCTCAAAATTAATAAGAAAAAATGGTACTGATGAAAAGTATTTTGCTCCTCCCACTTCTCACTGCTCAAAATGAATAAGAAAAAATGGTGCTAACGAAAAGTATTTTGCTCAAAATTAATAAGAAAAAATGGTACTAACGAAAAGTATTTTGGTCCTCCACTTCTTGCTGCTCAAAATGAATAAGAAAAAATGGTACTGATGAAAACTATTTTGCTCCTCCCACTTCTCACTGCTCAAAACGAATAAAAAAATGGTACTAACGAAAAGTATTTTGCTCCTCCCACTTCTTGCTGCTCAAAATTAAAAAGAAAAAATGGTACTGCTGAACAGTACTTTGCTCCTCCCACTTCTTGTTGCTAAAAATGAATAAGAAAAAATGGTACTAACGAAAAGTATGTTGCTCCTCCCACTTCTTGCTGCTCAAAATTAATAAAAAAAAATGGTACTGATGAAAAGTATTTTGCTCCTCCCACTTCTTGCTGCTCAAAACTAAAAAGAAAAAATGGTGCTAACGAAAACTATTTTGCTCCTCCCACTTCTTACTGCTCAAAATTAATAAGATAAAATGGTACTGATGAAAAGTATTTTGCTCCTCCCACTTCTTACTGCTCAAAATTAATAAGAAAAAAATGGTGCTAACGAAAAGTATTTTGCTCCTCCCACTTCTTGCTGCTCAAAATTAATAACAAAAAATGGTACTGATGAAAAGTATTTTGCTCCTCCCACTTCTTGCTGCTCAAAATTAAAAAGAAAAATGGAACGAAAAGTATTTTGCTCCTCCCACTTCTTACTGCTCAAAATTAATAAGAAAAAATGGTACTGATGAAAAGTATTTTGCTCCTCCCACTTCTCACTGCTCAAAATGAATAAGAAAAAATGGTGCTAACGAAAAGTATTTTGCTCCTCCCACTTCTTACTGCTCAAAATTAATAAGATAAAATGGTACTGATGAAAAGTATTTTGCTCCTCCCACTTCTTGCTGCTCAATATTAATAACAAAAAATGGTACTAACGAAAAGTATTTTGCTCCTCCCACTTCTTACTGCTCAAAATTAATAAGATAAAATGGTACTGATGAAAAGTATTTTGCTCCTCCCACTTCTTGCTGCTCAATATTAATAACAATAACTAACGAAAAATATTTTGCTTCTCCCACTTCTTGCTGCTCAAAATTAATAACAAAAAATGGTATTGATGAAAAGTATTTTGCTCCTCCCACTTCTTGCTGCTCAAAATTAATAAGAAACAATGGTACTGATGTAAAGTATTTTGCTCCTCCCACTTCTTGCTGCTCAAAATGAGTAAGAAAAAATGGTACTAACGAAAAGTATTTTGCTCCTCCCACTTCTAGCTGCTCAAAATTAATAAGAAAAAAAATGGTACTGATGAAAAGTATTTTGCTCCTCCCACTTCTTGCTGCTCAAAATTAATATGAGAAAATGGTACTAACGAAAAGTATTTTGGTCCTCCACTTCTGGCTGCTCAAAATTAATAAGAAAAAATGGTACTGATGAAAAGTATTTTGCTCCTCCCACTTTATTGCTGCTCAAAATTAAAAAGAATAAATGGTACTGATGAAAAGTATTTTGCTCCTCCCACTTCTTGCTGCTCAAAATTAATAAGAAACAATGGTACTGATGAAAAGTATTTTGCTCCTCCCACTTCTTGCTGCTCAAAATTAATAAGAAAAAATGGTACTGATGAAAAGTATTTTGCTCCTCCCACTTCTCACTGCTCAAAATGAATAAGAAAAAATGGTGCTAACGAAAAGTATTTTGCTCCTCCCACTTCTTGCTGCTCAAAATTAATAAGATGAAATGGTACTGATGAAAAGTATTTTGCTCCTCCCACTTCTTGCTGCTCAAAATTAATAACAAAAAATGGTACTAACGAAAAGTATTTTGCTCCTCCCACTTCTTGCTGCTCACAATTAATAAGATAAAATGGTACTGATGAAAAGTATTTTGCTCCTCCCACTTCTTGCTGCTCAAAATTAATAAGAAAAAATGGTACTGATGAAAAGTATTTTGGTCCTCCCACTTCTTGCTGCTCAAAATTAAAGTAAAAAGATGTGTCCTTTCTTGCTGCTCAAAATTAATATGAAACAATGGTACTGATGAAAAGTATTTTGCTCCTCCCACTTCTTGCTGCTCAAAATTAAAAACAAAAAATGGTACTGATGAAAAGTATTTTGGTCCTCCCACTTCTTGCTGCTCAAAATTAATAAGAAACAATGGTACTGATGAAAAGTATTTTGCTCCTCCCACTTCTTGCTGCTCAAAATTAAAAACAAACAATGGTACTGCTGAAAAGTATTTTGCTTCTCCCACTTCTTGCTGCTCAAAATTAATAACAAAAAATGGTACGGATGAAAAGTATTTTGCTCCTCCCACTTCTTGCTGCTCAAAATTAAAACCAAAAAATTGTACTGACAAAAAATGGTACTAACGAAAAGTATTTTGCTCCTCCCACTTCTTGCTGCTCAAAATTAATAAGAAAAATGGTACTGCTGAAAAGTATTTTGCTTCTCCCACTTCTTGCTGCTCAAAATTAATAAGAAACAATGGTATTGATGAAAAGTATTTTGCTCCTCCCACTTCTTGCTGCTCAAAATTAATAAGAAACAATGGTACGGATGAAAAGTATTTTGCTCCTCCCACTTCTTGCTGCTCAACATTAAAAACAAAAAATGGTACTGATGAAAAGTATTTTGGATGAAAAGTATTTTGCTCCTCCCACTTCTTGCTGCTCAAAATTAATAAGAAACAATGGTACTGATGAAAAGTATTTTGCTCCTCCCACTTCTTGCTGCTCAAAATTAAAAACAAAAAATGGTACTGCTGAAAAGTATTTTGCTTCTCCCACTTCTTGCTGCTCAAAATTAATAACAAAAAATGGTACTGATGAAAAGTATTTTGCTCCTCCCACTTCTTGCTGCTCAAAATTAAAACCAAAAAATTGTACTGATGAAAAGTATTTTGCTCCTCCCACTTCTTGCTGCTCAAAATTAAAAACAAAAAATGGTACTGATGAAAAGTATTTTGCTCCTCCCACTTCTTGCTGCTCAAAATTAATAAGAAACAATGGTACGGATGAAAAGTATTTTGCTCCTCCCACTTCTTGCTGCTCAAAATTAATAACAAAAAATGGTACTGATGAAAAGTATTTTGCTCCTCCCACTTCTTGCTGCTCAAAATTAATAAGAAACAATGGTACGGATGAAAAGTATTTTGCTCCTCCCACTTCTTGCTGCTCAAAATTAATAAGAAACAATGGTACTGATGAAAAGTATTTTGCTCCTCCCACTTCTTGCTGCTCAAAATTAAAAACAAAAAATGGTACTGATGAAAAGTATTTTGCTCCTCCCACTTCTTGCTGCTCAAAATTAATAACAAAAAATGGTATTGATGAAAAGTATTTTGCTCCTCCCACTTCTTGCTGCTCAAAATTAAAACCAAAAAATGGTACTGATGAAAAGTATTTTGCTCCTCCCACTTCTTGCTGCTCAAAATTAATAACAAAAAATGGTACTGATGAAAAGTATTTTGCTCCTCCCACTTCTTGCTGCTCAAAATTAATAAGAATAAATGGTACTGATGAAAAGTATTTTGCTCCTCCCACTTCTTGCTGCTCAAAATTAATAAGAAACAATGGTACTGATGAAAAGTATTTTGCTCCTCCCACTTCTTGCTGCTCAAAATTAATAAGAAACAATGGTACTGATGAAAAGTATTTTGCTCCTCCCACTTCTTGCTGCTCAAAATTAAAAACAAACAATGGTACTGCTGAAAAGTATTTTGCTCCTCCCACTTCTTGCTGCTCAACATTAATAACAAAAAATGGTATTGATGAAAAGTATTTTGCTCCTCCCACTTCTTGCTGCTCAAAATTAATAACAAAAAATGGTACTGATGAAAAGTATTTTGCTCCTCCCACTTCTTGCTGCTCAAAATTAAAAACAAAAAATGGTACTGATGAAAAGTATTTTGCTCCTCCCACTTCTTGCTGCTCAAAATTAATAAGAATAAATGGTACTGATGAAAAGTATTTTGCTCCTCCCACTTCTTGCTGCTCAAAATTAATAAGAAACAATGGTACTGATGAAAAGTATTTTGCTCCTCCCACTTCTTGCTGCTCAAAATTAATAAGAAAAAATGGTACTGATGAAAAGTATTTTGCTCCTCCCACTTCTTGCTGCTCAAAATTAATAAGAATAAATGGTACGGATGAAAAGTATTTTGATCCTGGTAATTCTGGTAAAAATATTTATTCAGCCCTGGTATAAATATTTATGCAGCCCTGGTATAGATATTTATGCAGCCCTGGTATATATATTTATACATCACTGGTATGCATATTTATGCAACCCTGGTATAAATATTTAGGCAGCCCTGGTATAAATAATTATGCAGCCCTGGTAAAAATATTTATGCAACCCTGGTATAGATATTTATGCAGCCCTGGTATAAATATATATGCAGCTCTGGTATAGATATTTATGCAGCCCTGGTATATATATTTATACATCCCTGGTATGCATATTTATGCAGCCCAGGTATAAATATTTGTGCAGCCCTGGTACAAATATTTATGCAGCCCTGGTTTAAATATTTATGCAGCCCTGGTATAAATATTTATGCAGCCCTGGTAAAAATATTTATGCAACCCTGGTATAGATATTTATGCAGCCCTGGTATATATATTTATACATCACTGGTATGCATATTTATGCAACCCTGGTATAAATATTTATGCAGCCCTGGTATAAATAATTATGCAGCCCTGGTAAAAATATTTATGCAACCCTGGTATAGATATTTATGCAGCCCTGGTATATATATTTATACATCCCTGGTATGCATATTTATGCAGCCCAGGTATAAATATTTGTGCAGCCCTGGTATAAATATTTATGCAGCCCGTTTGTTATCTGATTCTCCTTGTTAACTTCCATAAATAGAAAAAGCATCGCTGCTGTCGTCAACGTTTTGCAGCATAAGCTCAAATAATCAGCAGTGTTGCACATGGAACGCTTCTTTAAGCTGATTAACAATGCTTCGCCATTCATATTTCTTCCAAGTTTGCAAGTAAATCTTAGTTAAACGTCCTAAATGATTCAAGTTCAGATCTAAGCGTTTTTAGATGTTTCGCTTATGGTGAGGTATGCGTTGGTTCGTTGATTATGGTTAGAAGTCAATGCAAATCTTGTATTGTAGTACGAATACCATAAACAGCGTAGGAGCACTAACCAAGTCACATCCTCATCTATCACATCTCGGAGCCCAAAGTCAATGTTTAGCATTGCCATTTACACCACTCAGTTCTGGCAAGATCAGTCTACAGGAATCCATTTTGAAGATTTGAAACATATCCTTCCTAGCTCAGACCGCTGGTTTTGTAGAAGCTCAGGAGGTTATCATTACAGACCTTCAGTTTTTATACCTATTGAGCAGGTTCACCAAGTTATTAACCATATTCATTCGAGGCCAAGGAGTTTGCAAAAGATTTTTCATCGACGTGGAAATAGTCTTTGACTGTGTATGTCATATCGTTCTGTTAGCTAAATCAAAGAAGCCTTACCGGCTCTATACTATTTAAAGCTACGTTCATACGAGGAGTTGCATCACTTCTTTGTTAAAGTGTTCGAGCATGCTTGATAGAAAATTTCTATGTGTAGCTGTTCTTTTTTTTTTATTTATACTCATTTTAATGACTCTGGTCGAATAATTTATCGCTTTAAAAAAATATTTTTATCTACGTAATACAATTCGTAGGCGTTTGTTTGACAAATTTATAATCCAAACAAACGTGCAAATGCACACCACAAAGTTTTATTCATAAGCATGAACATAATTTCTATATAATTTTAAAGTAGGTTGAAGTATTTTACAACAGAAATTATACAGCTTAATCGGCTTCCTTCAGTTTCATGTTAAAATTTTAATTAAATTCCACTAAAAAATTCTTTTAATCCTTTTGCTCATACCAAGTTGGCGACACTAAGCAGAAAAACTTATGTAGGAGTATATCAGATACTGCACAGGCGTACAGGACACATGTAAGCTGGTTACCGAAGCACGGAACAAAGCTTTAGAGCGGCAGCAGAAACAGTCCAACAATTAGTTGCCTTGTCATTATCCTTTTTAATGAATTTTCTGCATCCTTTCACATGCGGACCAGCACATGGACATGGGCATATATAATATTGTGGATGTACAATAGAACATATAAAGCGCGTCTTCAGTACACTGCAACACAGCTGCTTCTTTTTACAAATGTTTATATGGTATATTAGTTTTCTTAGAAAGTTTGTTACATATTGTAATTGGTTTTGGAGTGCAATAAACAAGTCCAAATGCCAAACTCTGTGCTGTGAGTTCAGGAATTCCAACATTAGAAATTGCCGAAGGTGTACTTAAAGGAATGATTCAAGGTGCACCAAAGGCTGTATTTAGCTTCTACACAGGTGATGAAACATGCAACTGTGCATATGAACCACAAAAAATAATCATTCAAAAGATGTTCGCGGAAGAAGCAAATTGAAGGAGTTGTTTTGTGTTTCATAGGAAGGGTAATTTATTTGCCAGAAATCTTCGGAGAAATTCGAAAACAATCGAAGAGGAGGTAAACCAATTTTACTTCAAAATCATGCGAGTTCCTAAACTTCAGCCAGCAGAAACGTCGAATGAATGGGTTGTCCAATGACGAAAAACAAATTACGTTTACGGAACCCGAAGTAGCGGTTGTTGCATTCAAAACGCTTGTTTTGGAGTTATCTCAATCGGTGTGGAAAAACTTCTTCAAAATTTTATTCAATCGCATGCAAAAGTATATTAAACTTCATGGAGAATATTTAAAAAAAACAACAATACCAATTTCGATCAAAAATTTTCTTTTTAGGGTCCCTTTATAAAGGGTACCAAGATTCATACAACCTTTACCCATCAATCAGTCGTGCTATATGGGCTTAAACACTCGAATCTATAAGTTTTAATCCATTTATTTCCTAAGAGGTTTAAGAGTGTGTAGTTGAAAGACGCAGCTTTGATTATAATCGGAATTTTACCCATGCAAAAGTTCAGTGGGCGTGGTCGCTTCTGGAACTAATTGTGCAGATTGTATCATAAAAACTAAGTTGCTTTCATTTCCTACTCAAATCGCATTAAGATAAGTGCTAAGAGAGCTTTTATCTTTCTCACATATAGGCCGGAACATTGACTCGCGTTCGATATTTATTCCGCGCTCTTTTAATGCGTTAGCTTGTTGACATAAACCGAGAATTAGCGTAGCTCTATATAGCCATAACATCTCTCGAGATTACATGGTTACTGAATTTCTCTTTCAATAGATCAACTGGTTAAACAGCTTTGGAAGCACCTATCACTGATATCAAGTTGTTCGGCCCTCTAGTCAAATGCAGTTATAAATCTGGGGCCAAGCTTAGAAAATATTCAAGTTGCAGGTCCAAGCATAAGGTGTTTTCTTGAGTGGTGAACCGCACCATATCGATCTATTACTGTGACCAAAGACGTTTATGTAGTCCATCGTTAGCCTCGTCTACAAGTCCATTTCAGAAATTATATACTGTATTTTCTGCCATTTATTGCAAAGCCCAAAGGGCATTTTAAATGATGTAAAGGCTTTAGTTCTTGAGTTAATTTGATCTGTGAACGACTTGGTATGGATTTTTTGAACTGAAGCACTTACGGTTACGGTATTCGCGGTATTTCAAGCTGTACGTTGTCACACTGGAACAGGAACAGGAACATTCAATTGTGCATATGTTCTCTCGAATTTATCCTTAAAAGCAATTACGAATAGTACTATCCAAAATTTAAGTAATCGTGAAACCATGAAGCATGTCTTGAAGCTTGATTGAAGTTTCGACGTGGACAGATCCTGACAAATATTAAATATTCAATTGTGTAAAAATAGCAGTACTAGGATGGAAATGGTGAGAAAAGAAAAAATTTATGGAATGTACAATGCTGGGTGAACTGATAAAGATTTCAGGTCGATGGAAACTGAGATCTGTTCGTTCATCAAAATACAATTGGAATGGATTTTTATAATCTGAAATGGAACTTTAAGGAAATTACTGATAAATTTCGGTTTAGTTAGATGAAAATTCTGAATATGTTTCTACGTATTTCTCATCAGAAAAAATTTTATAATTGCTTTAAAGCAGTGCGGTAAAATAGCAGAGCGACCTGCATTACCGTCAGTCTGCATTATCGACAACCTGTATTACAGTTAAACGACATTAATGACAACCTGCATTACCCTCAAACTGTGTTATCGACAAACTGCGTTACCGACAACGAACAGTTTGGCTGCTGCTCTTTATCGCGGTACATTTCGTAGTTTATTCTCATTCAAAAAGTGTACTAAAGACCGCAAAAGTTATCAGTTAAAGTTGACAGCGTACAACAAAGTCGCTTATGTCCAATTGCAACATTCTCTTACACATTTAAAATATGACACTAAAGCACTACAGCAGCTGTTTCGCCGAATTTAACATTTTCTCTTCTATCTTTTTTGTTGTTTATGTTTCGTTTTGTTTTTTTTCTTCTATTTTATTACAAATGGTTATTATTGCCATCAGGAAACTAAATAAATAACAAATAAAATCCACAAACCATAATGGCGGCTCTCATTAGTCGAAGCGTTTTATTTTATAATTTTTTAGGTCAAAAGTCGAGGAACTCTGATTGCGTTTATTAAATTCAGGCTGTCAGCACGTTGCACAGAGTCAACAAGAGCACCGACACTCTTCTCCTCCCCCAGTCAGACTGCGCACAATATGTACCATGAATACTTTGCTAATCTTTTGCAGCGTTTGGCAGCTTTGGACTTCTTGGACGACTATTATATAGAATAGGTTGTACTATGCATATATATGTACGGTCGCTTGGGGCTGTTTGTATTTGATTTTGTGTTTTTGTTTGTGTGTGTGTTAGTGTGTTTCAGTTTGTTTGTATTTGTGACCAAACATGCTACTTATGCTAATAGCTTTATAGCTTAGAAATTTTATACAGGCCAAAGTTCAGCTACAGTGTTTTTTTTTAAATTTTTTTTTTGTTTTTTCTGCTGCTGCTGTTATTGTGGTAGATACGCTTCAGTGAATCCTGCTTTATTCTAGCTGTTGCTTTTCTTTTATTTTTATTTTATTTTTATTCTATTCTGGTGTTTATATTTCATTATTATTTTCAACTTTGCCCGTCGCCATTTGCAATTTACTCAAGTTCTGACATAATTCCATTTTTATTAAAGTTTTCGCTGTTTTCATTGCGTTCTCTCTTTCTATAATTATGTCTGTCTCTCTCTCTCTCTCTCTGTTGCAAAATGCATATTAAAACAAATAACTTCTCTGTTAGCCAACTAGATAAACAAAAAAAAAATATTGTAGACAGTGCCCTCTAGATATTGAAGAACATATTGTGCCTCTGGTTATTTTAGATTTTTTAATCTTCTATATTTTAAGATTCAATGAAAACCTTTGAAGTCTTTAAGGATAATGCAAAAAGCATTAACATTTGTCAAGTCTAGACCAAAGTGTATATCGAAGTTGTGTATACTCGAGAGCATTGTTTTTTTCTTATTTTCTATTTCCTTGCTGTTTTGATAAGGGAACGGGCTATATCGAGGCAAATTTCCATAGATTTCAGTGCACTGACAAAGTGTGACATTGGTTGCTACATTTTTTACATATCTTGCATCAAATAAATAAAATCAAGCTCACCACATGAGGTCTTATGTAAAAAGACAATCGCGCGTATCGAACAATAGTGGCTAACTATACAAACAGCGGGATGTACCCCATTCAGATTATTAAGGACAAAAAGTAAACTTCATAACATGTGTTTTTTTTTAAATTTATTTATTGGTCGTCCTGTTATCTTGCAGACAACTTACAACCAATGAGTAAGAAAAGACGAAAATTAAATGTAGCTCCCTAGGAAAAATTCTGTCTTTCTT
Source organism: Leucophenga maculata (assembly GCA_035044805.1). NCBI lineage: Eukaryota > Metazoa > Arthropoda > Insecta > Diptera > Drosophilidae > Leucophenga > Leucophenga maculata. The sequence continues at coordinate 1,581,823 of JAWNNP010002436.1, forward strand.
CTGCGTTCCAAGAGGTGACCCCAGAGCATTCGTTTCGTCTGAGTGTGTATGTCACTGATGCACATTTGCTGAGGTTTATATCAACATTCCACCTTTTAGCCCTGTAGCATATCAGTGGCGTTGTACACGCATTCATCTCTGGCAAGAATGGCCGTGTCGTCCGCAATTGTAGCTGTGAGGGAGTCCTGGGGATCATCCATCGGGATGGTATGCCCAGCGGGCATGTCCCAAGTAATTAGAGTATATAAGGTATACTTCCTGTGCAGATTTTTTTCGTGCTCGACTCCACTCTTCAGAAAACTACTCAATAGCAAAAAAAGCTGTGGTGGGAGGATGTCTTTTAATTTGCATAATAGACCTGTCAAAAGCCTGTCGGATGTCCAGGTAAGCAGCCACTTCATATTTCTTTGCCTGGAACCCATCTAAGATAAAGTTCACCACCGTATTCAGCTGCTCAGGGGTTCCGTGTGCCTTTCTGAAGCCCAACTGAAATGGTTGTATCCTTTGGTTGACCTCGTCAACCGCTAGTCCACAGGCATCTCTCGAATAGCTTCGCAATAGACGACAGCAGACTGCTGGGTCAGTATGAGTCAACGTCAGACGGGCTCTTCCCGAACTTGTGTATCATAACGATTTGGGTCTTTTCCAAAGTGTTGGGAAGTGCCCAATTGTTCATGCTTTCCGCGTCCTGTTATCGAGACCATCTTCACATGGGGCCTTTCCATTTTTAAACGCTTAAATGTGGGACTGGATTTCCTCGAAAGGGATTCGATTGGCTTGGAGAGCCAGCTGCTCAGGACTGTCCAGTACCCTTTGAAATCTTCTCCTGCGACTTCCGGATGTGAACTGGAAGGGTTTGAATCTAGCCTGTGAGTGCTCGGCAAAAGTTTCCGCACCATCTTAGGGGAATCTGGCACAGCTTCCATCTGTTTTGCGAATAGGGAACTTTGATTATATTTGTCTCTCTCTCTTATATTTTTTCGTAAGAGACCACAGGGAATAGTTTGTACTCGCGTTCGGAGAATTCTTTACTAGGTATAAGTCAGTATCTTGCTTTTATTTTCCTGAAGCAGCTTTTTGATCCTGTTTGACACTCTGCGGTACACTCTATCCACAGCAGTGTTTCGCGCGTGAGCATACTCTCTTCTGAGTCTCCTCTCGAGGTTCAAGTTCAGGGTAAATTTTAGCTTCTTGCGAAAAGCAACGAGTTTCATATCAGGCGACAACAATTGTCATTTTAATGCCCTGGACTACGCGGGGAAATGATCGGATGAGAGTTCGTACTCTGTGCTGATGTTTAGTTCATCGGCTCGCAATCCGTTGTAGACAAAAAAGTCTATGGCATTTGGTGAGTGCTGCTTTGCGTAGGAAAAGTGGGTAGCTTGCCCGGTGGCTAGGATTTGAGCAAAGGAGGTGACTAAAGCTTCCTACAATTTATTTCTTCCGATGTTTGGCGTTGACGACCCCTCCGACTAAAAACGTTCCTAAAAGGCTGTTTGTGCGAATATTCCTTCTTCTAGATCATTTCTCAAAGATCTATAGAAGTCATAGGTGTCACCTACGATTTGTCTTCCGGGCAAATTAAATGTTTTAATCGTCGTTGCTCAAAGTAGGCAAAATAGGTCAGAAGGATTTAGCAATTTAGCAAAAAATGTTAACTAAATTGCTAAATCCTTCTGACCTTCAGAAGGAAACTTCCGCAAGAAATTCGACTAGCTTTCTGCCTAATGCAATATTTGGTACACTTGTCTCTAATATGGTTCTACGGTTCTGTACTTCTCGCAAAAAACTTCGTTCGGGCTTTTAAGTTAACATCAATTAGCTTGTTGTACTACTTGTGACCATATAGTCGACTATTTTAAACGGCAGCATTTCGTCTTTGACGAGAAAAAAAAATGGCTAAAAGAGTTATGCTTAGCCCATATATATTTTGGCAATCCTTGAATACTTCTACCTAGTTTAAATCAAAAGCCAAAGTTGAGCTACATCATAGCGTAATACTTTGATTGATGAAGAATCGAATGGGCACGTATACAACCAAAATATATCTTAAATCACAAGCATCTTTGAAATTCATACAATATATTGCTGGCATTCTGCACATTTAGCTTTAAAGACAGTTGCAGACGCAGTGCCAGATATCTGACAATAAACTCAATTTTGAATAAATTTGATGTTCAAATTTTATAGATATTTTAAACTATTTTCAATGCAATGTGTCGTCTGACACCTTCTGAACCTATCTTAACTTTAAAATTTCCCTAATCATATACTCAGACTTGTAAATTTACTGAATAATGCCTATGCGTTTGAATATTTCGTACGTTGAATAATTTTAAATGTAAATTTGAATACTTGACCTGCTTAAGCTGCCATTTTATTTTGCATATTTTCATTGATTATTGCTTTAAAATTTTGAGAACTTTATTAATAATTCAGCATATAATGCATACCTATACACTTGGCCAAATATAATATAAATGGCAACGTTTTAACTTGGCTTTTCCGTTTGAAAATGACTTTTTTCTTTGTCGTCGTGCTCGGTAATTATTGTAAATTACAGTTCTTTAAGTACTTTGGCAAATTAGCTTCAAGAACTTTTTCAAGCATTGACGCGCGCCGCGAATTTTATTGCCGAAACTTTAGAACGAGCGGTGAAAATAATGTTGGTGACTTCAGACGCAGTCCCTGCGATTATACGAGGGAGCTAACAGAAGTTGGTTGGGTAAATTGTGTTGAAAATGATGCTTCATGATGTAATTTGGATATTCACTGTTCAATGTGAGTTACTTAAGCCATAAGTGCAACCATAGAATCTAAACTTCCGCTTTATTGAGCCTTTACTCGTGCGTAACAGTTCGGCTAGGAATGTATGTATATAGGAACTTAACTTCCATTGTGTACACCTCAGTAAGCTTATCTAAGCATAGTCTCCCGAGTTCTGCAAGAGACAGAAAGTGTAAAATTAGCTGAACCCTAGCTAAGTGTTTTTCTAGAAAAGTGTTCACTTTTCCAACGTTGTAAGGCAGTGGCGCGCCTGAAGTTATGGTTTGGTTAAGTGAATTTCAAAGCCCTATACTTACAATGCCTAAATGATAATCTGTTAAGCGTTTAAGATTGTATATAATGTGATCCTTACCTTACATGTAGGCATAGGTATCCTCACAGTATTCTTTCCAAGAAGAATGTCGACATTGGTACCCAATCGGGCAAGCTTGTTCACTTAAAATCTAACCTCAATATCTCGGCTCGCAGGTATTCAGAACAGATTTTCTGATTCAAAGATTCGGGTGAAAGATACTCCGACACTTTCATCGATTTTCAACACCAATTTGTATGCATTTGAACCGATTTGTTAAGCACTTTGCAACTCAGCAGTGTGTACCTCCAAAACGATACACGGCTTTTTTTTTTCGTAACTCAAAACGTTCTGCATTCGTTGATGCTAAAAAATACCAAACTAGATATGTTAGCTCATATCTTTAAAACAGTTACAATTGCCAAGCAAAACATTATAAGAGCCAAATTTTTAACGTATTTCTTGCAAAATTTGTAGCCAATAATTCGTCTTGAATGAGAGGGACTCTTGAAATTGGTGCATCCTCGCCAACCTGAAGGTAACACAGCGCCCAGAAGATGTACCTCAACCATAGAGCTGTACTTGTCGCTTTCTGTTTTACAATGAGGTCGAGGGGCAATAAGTGAAGTCTAGTGCATGCTTCGGTGTGATGCTCTTTCACAGAGAAGACTGTTGACATTCTTATGCGGCCTTCTCCATTTTCGTCTTAGTTAAGCTTTTAATTTAAAATCGCTTTCAGGCATCTTGGACTATAGTTAATCATTTTTGTAGAAATGCCCCACCCAGAACAGACAGAGATGCCTTCTTCTCCCATGTGCCGTAACAATTGGTTAACGAAAGGAAGACTTCAATCCATAAATTTATCAGTGCCTTGGCATTAGCTTTGGAAAGAACATGGTCAAAAGCATCCTCAATGTGGAGTAGTTCAGCTACGTTCCCACTAGATAATAAAGTACAGTTTTCCTGGACTTGCTCAAGTCGCATGCTGGGACTTAGAAAGGAACATATCTATCAATCCGTCCAAAGTTTTTAATATAAATGATGATATGCTAAAAAGTCTTAAGTGTTTGTGGTTAAGTTTAGGGCATCCTAGAAAGACCAGATGTAAGCGTGGTAATATATTGTTTACTGGATTTGGGCTAAGAGTATGCAATCCAATTTCGATGATTTGTAAGAAAGAACTTTAAAAACAAGCCCTCTTTTTCTAACATATTGAGCTATAGAGAACACCCCGGGAAGTGTGCAATATTTAGCAGCTTAAGGGTTTCTTCATTGGATATTGTTCAGACTCTGTTTGGATCTTCGACTGAATTATTCTTAGACTCTAACATATCTGTGGCTGGTTCTATAGTACCACAGAAATAGGTCCATAAGATGCACCCTGCATTTGTAGTAATTGTTGATTGGTTAAAACAACTTCTGAGCTCTGGATAAACATGGACTTAAAAAAAATTGCAGACTTGAAAGCAAAATTTCTAATTAAAGTTCTAAAATTTAAATATTTTTTTTAAGTTCTCAAATGAAATTAAATCTTCTTGGACAAGTTAACTCATTTCAATTTCACATTGTACTTCTGCTTTCATTGTACTTCTAAGAACCTAATATATTTTTTTGCTAACTTTTGTTTGACTCCTCGCACAATTGATTTTGCATTTAAACTTTGATGCTAAACTGGAATGAAAAACTGTTGTAGACTGAGAATGGCTGAGTTTGACGTTTAATTTTTCAATTAATTTTTAAGATTTGTACAATAAAATGAAAATCAAAAGGATTATTCATCAGTGCTACTACATATACCGAGGCTGCCGCACTCCTGCCACTTATTATTATCGACTTTCGTTTCCCACTTTTTATTTGCCATGCTTACGCGAAATTGAGTTAGGCTACTCGTTATGCTTCACGCCCAACGGCAACGAGCTGTAATTGACAATAAGATTTGGCCCACTACGAACGATAACAAACAAGGATAATATTTACAGACTTAATCAATATGACCGACGGCATCGAAGGCGGTGCACAGATGTAATTCAAGACATCCATTTAGTGCGTGGTGTAAGCAGCGACTTCTTGCTTTACGCTGGCAACTAAACAAACAGTTTGTTGGACAAATATGCCGCCATTTAGCATTTAACACTGCCGAACATTGAAAAGGAGTTAACCATTGTGCTCAGTGTGATCAGTGTGCGCAATACTTAAGGACTAAGGACTCGCTTTATAAATAATTAGCCAACTTAATTAAGCGAAAATGAGCGGCAGCAAAATTGGAAATACTATAAATGCGCATGAATAAATAATAAAACGAACAGCGAACAAGTAAAATATCGCACCGAAATGTAGCAAATGTCCTGGGAAAATTATGCTTGGCACGAGCCACGATTTTCATCGTTAAAATCTGTGAAATTGCTGCCAGTTAAAGTTTGACTTTAAGCTGCAAATATTTGACTTGTGAAAATATTGACAGTTCGTTTGGTGAGTTTATTTTTGGCGCAAACTAAGCAAAAGCGTACGACGAAAGGCAAGAAGTACGAAGTCTAGTACAAAGTGTAGAGCGGTATACACACCCATTTTTATACCCAGCTACGTCTTGTATACTCTTAGAAGATAACTCAAACTGAAATACGTTTATTGCTGGCAAAAGTAAAACCAAAACCTTAAAACAAACAAAAACAAACAGGATTTGCATAGTGACGGATAAGGATTCGAAAATATTTAAAGGCAAAAAGTACACAGAATTAAAGAAAATACAACAAAATGTGTTGAAAAACAAAATATGCCTATGCGCTTTAATATCCTTTTTTTGTTTTACTCTTTAATATTTGCTGGTTATGTTCGTTTCAGTCGATTGTAGGAAAAGACTTTGGTGAGAAATATATGGAATTATTTTGTACGCCATGAAGCAAATTTCTACTTTTCCAGCAGCTCTTCAGGTTTCGTCAACTTTTTGTGGATCCACTTTGGCATAGTAAATGATTGCATGCTCAGAGAATCTTGATACTGATTTTTAGTTGGATTGTATAAAAAATAAGGAGCTTGTTTTAATATCCATACATACACAGACAGACGGACGGACATGGTATTAGATCACTCTGCGCTGATCCCATCTAATACAGAGCATAAGCTTAATGCCATGAGTAATCCATTTTTCATCGTCAGTCAGTCGTTTTTTGGCATTCTAGAAGCGAAAAATCGCCATTCGACGTTGCGTGCGAGTCATTCATTCGTATGTATACGTATACTCCCAATGATGCTGACAACTCCTGAAGCTTTTGGCATTAGTCCACATAGAGCGATGATTACAATTCGTCACCTCGAAACCTTCTGGGTTGTCCCGGCCTTTTCTTGTCTTCGAGCTCAAAATTCCCACTTTTAAAGCGACCAAACCACCTTCGATGCTATTGTTCAGATAGACCATACACGCCGTAAACTTGCACCAAGACGCAAACGTTTTTTTCACATTAATGTAATGAAGAAGAACTCTCCGCAAAAAGACTTTAACTGTTACAAAATTCAATCATAGAATCTAATTCCGCTTTGCGCTTACCAATTACAATTCCAGCATATCCAGGCAAATTACTGAAAGAGTTTACATTTCCATTAAAACCTCTAAAGGAATAACATATGGTGCAGACAAGTAAATTTTGCAAAGTGCTTCTGAAAAGTTCTCCAGAAATTTCGGTAATTCTTATAGTATCGAATGGCTGAAGTTGTGACTTCAAGAGAGTGTCAAATCGTCCAGTCTTGGCTTTATATGAACTACACCTTTAATTGTTTTTATCTTTGTTGGAAACTTGTCTTCGTGTAGGCTCTTTATGTCCTTTGTAACTCTCCATAAATTAAAGTGCCCTTCAGTGATTGGGTCCACAATGCAATTGCTTTGTTTCGTATTATCTCGAGCAAAGCCTTTGTCTAGCGGATTTCTACTAACCTGCCATCTCCGACCAAACCTCTTTGTACAACCTCTTTATATACCTGTTCTGTTTTGTATTCTGTAAGACTTGTTGTATACTCCAACTAGTCTTTAGTGTGCTTCGATTTATTGAAGAGTCTCTGAACTAATTTCCCAAGTTTCTCTGAATTCTTAACTTCTCTTTATTTCGCTCACCTTAGTCTACAATGAATCCATCATTCACTGTTGATTCTAGAGTTGCTTCTGCAAGTAGGTTCTTAAATTTTTCTTCCGAAGTAATAGCTCGGACAAAAGAATTCAAGGAACGCCTGTCGTAATTCGGTCTATTCGCACCAGTCTGCGTGGTTACTGTGCCACTTAATTAGATCCTCTTTTATGCAATATTATCTTTTGGTAGTCTATAAGTCTCGAATGATTCCTCAATTCGTTCGATGAATACTAGTGAGTCACCGCTGCCATCAAAACGAATCGCCCATTTTCTCACCTTGTCCACGACATATGTTCCGTTCTTCAAGTGAGCTTTATTTTGGCGCTATATATGTATACTGTCCACGTCAGACTGACCATAGAACCATTGGTTGTCGTATTTATTATTAAAAGGCTATTGGCTGGTGACGGTACTTAACCAGCATGTTCACTGAGTTCCGTCTAACCTCGTCGGTGAAGTCATCTTTGTTGATAAGTTCAAGACATAGTTGGTCACAGCTCCTCTGGAGATTGTTGTTTTGAAATTTGTGCTTAATCTAGGTATTATTCATTACTGTTAGCTATTTTGATTTTAATATTGACATAAATCTTCTGGTTTAAATATTCTTCTAAGCTCAAATCAATACAGGCATAGTCGCCAGAAATGTCCTCCAGTTAAGTAGACGTTGTTGTCCCTGCTCGGGCGCCACTGTAATAAAGTTATACGGAAAATTCATACAAATTGTTGCTGTGATGTTGCAAAATCTTCAGAAAAAAAGTTTTAATTTAGTTTTATTAAATTCTATTTACAGACATCTGCGACTTTGCAATATATTTTGCCTATTCATATTAACTTTTTTTTTACTCATGTTGAAGGAATTATTTTTTTTTCGATATATGTACTTTTCGATTGTAATTCCTTCTTTGTACATCTAATATGATAAGCCTTTAATACCCATTTGGTACATAATGCAAAAATAGGCTTAAAACAAAAAAGGCAGATAATAACTGCTTAAAGAGTAAATGACAACAAAACAAAATAAACTAAAACAAAAGCAAAAAAAGGAACACAAAAAAAAAAAGATGTAGGCCAAAATAATCGAATCAAATTGAGTGGATAATGGTGGAGCATATATGCTACGAGTATATACATGGCAAATTATGTAAGTATGTACATTGTATCCATAACACAAAATCCATTTGATTGATGGGTTTGTTTTTATGGAAGTACACTTATGTATATTTATATTGATTTTGATTTGGCTGTCCATTTTAATAGAACTAAACCAGATCAAACGATTGAACTTAAAAGCGATTGCAGCCAATAAATGCATAAATAATTTAGTAAAAATTTCGATTTTCATTTGACAAGTTGTGCGCAGCGTATTTAACACCTTTTAACCTCCCTCCTTGCCCTAACTTATACTAACTGTCTGTGCAACTAACAAGGACATATTGCCTTGGCATCTAACAGAAATCCGCTTAACAATTTGCAAATGTCGCTCTTCGTTTGCCAACTGCAGTCGTCCTTTGCAGCTGGCAGCCATTTCCATTTCAATGTAAAGTGGATAGACGAACTCCGAGCAAAAGAAACAATCTGACAGATAGTTGTTCACAGCTAGACAGACATAATGCAAAGACAAACTGCGCGTTCGTAGCACTTCAGCTGTCGCTTTCACGCTTCATGTTTCATCCTTTTTGCAAAAAAAGGACCAAAATGCAAACTCGTCGTCGTCGTAGTCGCCGTAGTATCTCACCAAGATTTAAAGCGTTACGGAAGCAGTTTGGCACACTTCAATTCAATTCAATTCAATTCAGTTTTGTTCAGTTCACCGCGCCTCACAATGCACGACAATATCTGCGAAATAAGCAAAATCTGTACCGCACATGGCAAATCAATTTTACATTTCGTTTGTTTCAATTTTGTAATCCAATTTTGCAGAGCATTTAAAAAGGAGGAAAAAAACGAAAGCGAAATGAAAAAAAAAAAGTAAGAAAACTAAACGCAATAATTTAATTTCTTTCAATGTCAGCACTTAAAGCTTTATGATCGCAGTTTAACGTTGAAGCGATAATTGCTCGCTTTTTTCTGAGCAGCACTAATTGGCATTTTTAAGTAACTTATTGCAAATGCTGCTGCCAATTAGCTTTGAATTTGATTTAATACAAAGTGTGACGAAATTAATTAGACAAGACAATGTCCTTCGATAAACTTTTCTTAGATAATAGTATTAGATAATTGAATGCCAAAGTTTTGAATACACATACCCTGCTATACAATGAAGCGTGAATACCCTTGTTAATGTTGCTCAGTGATGCTGCACGACTCGGCTCTGTGAATTTTATATCACGGCGCTGCTAATTTCAATTCACTTTTGCATAATTTATTTTTATATTTACGCAAATATTAAGCCGGCATATGCTGCGCCAAAATGCGCCAAAAATTATTTTGTTAATAGTAGAACAGTTCATCAGCGTAATTTATGTTGTTTTAGACATTTTATTGCTGACAAATGAAATCAAATTGCTCAAGGCGACAACAAATTATTTACAGGGATTTGAAACAAACATACAACATGCCTCAAGAACTTATTTTAATGTTTCTGAACTACTGAGACTACTGAGATTGCATATATATAATACATATATATAAAAGCCAACAGCAAAAGGCCCTTCATCAACTGTGCCTCCCTCCACTCATACGAAAACCGAGATCTGAGAAAAAATATAAGAAATATGCTTTCTTCTTTAGTCTCTTTGTCTTCTACTTACCAGGAAACTGCTTGAAATTTCTTAGATTGCAGTGATTTAAGGCTTGTATTTGTCGATAAAGCAACCAAGCCCTATAGATGGTACGGATATTGTATATTCGTAAAGCATGATTCTCAAATCGTTTTCGGTGCTCATCATCATTTTTGTATTATATTCTTTTTTGCGATGTTATGTCCCATGCCCAGCACTCCAATTGGCTGGCAACGGAATGGATTGTTCAGAGTTTAGTTTAGAAGATACGTTGACGAACATATGCTAGCTGGTTCAGCCGTTTGTAGAAGAATCAGTCAAAAACAAGTAAGGAAATTACAGTTGGGCGTAACCGACTGTAACAGGCCCTGTACCAGTGCAGGTCGCTTAACAAACACATTAAATGTTTCCCGAGCTTATGACCAAACACATGACCACTTCCTACTGCCTTATAAAACAGTTTTTTATGTATGAAAATAAAAGGGGGGTCGTTCAAATTCAATTGCTTATAAAATCGTCATTTATTAGCCGATTTTGATGAACTTTTTGGATTTTGGCTTAGAGGGACGATATCTCTATACTGGCTTTTTTTTGTGCCGAAGAAATTTTTAGCCTTGGGGGTGATTTTAAGGGGAAGGGAGGGGATGGGCAAAATTTTAAAATAAACTTGTAAAATTCCGGAGCAGTCCTAGTCGAATGCAAAAAACACGAAGTCTCTATCTATTACCGTTTCCGAGATCCTTTCGTTCATACAGACGGACAGTCGGCCAGACGGACAGACGGACATGTCTATATCGACTCCTCTATCACTCCTGACCATAATGGGGGTAACTTTGGGGGGTCTCCGATTATTATTTCTACCTGTTACATACATTTGCACAAAACCAATAGGCTCTTGTACCTTCGGTACAGGGCCTAAATATCACCACTAATGTGGTATTCTGCCAATAAATATTAGCAATTATTTGAAGAACTTGTTTTAAATGCCAAGTAAGAAGAGATCTCTCCATATCTGGTCATTCCAATGCGTACCCGTTCGTCCTCTATTGCGTCATCCTCCAAACAAGTGTATGCCCCCTATGTAAACCATGCGTGCTGCAGCTCTTTCATCCTTTCGAATGAGTTTCCCAGCTCAATGCAGCCGCTGGAATTTTATACGCTGGAATATGTCAACTTCATCGAATAGCTCATAGAGCTCGCGGTTCATATGGGACCGAAACTCGGTGCCGACTCTAATACGACCAAAAATCCTGCGGTGCATCTTGCTCTTAAAGACTTCCAACTCTGTTTCATCTGACTCAATTACGGTCCATGCTTCTGCGTAATACAGATGGACCGGGAGTTTCAGCGTCTTATAGATCTGGATTTTTGTCTTTCGAGAGAGGGCTTTACTTCTCATTTGCTTGCTCAGCCCAAAAAAGCATCTGTTTGCATCTGTGATACTTCGCCAGATCTCCAAGCTGACGTGGTTGTTGCTGGTTATCTCGGATTCAAAATTGACGAAGTTTTTTACAACACTGAAGTTGAAATTCTCCATTGTCACTGACCTTCCAAGACGCATTGACACAGTGCAAGAAGACACCAAGTACTTCGTCTTGTCCTCATTCACCGCTAGACCCATGAGCCGGGACTGTTTTTCAATCTCTGAGAACGCCTTACTGACTCGACATTCTTGCGTGCCAATGATATCAATGTCATCGGTGTACGCGAGCAGCATCACTTCCTTTTGGAAGATCGAGGCCGACATATTCTGATTGTACGTGTACTGGTGTAGGATGTATTCTATTGGGAGAAAATTCATTCATTCATTTAATTTATGATTCATTCAGAGCCAGTAAATTGAATTTATTTAAAAAGTATTTTCTTTTAGGCATCAAGTACTATTAGGGGTTTTTTTCAATTTCTGTATTTTGGAAATTTATTGACCATAGTCGATTTACACATGTCCGTCTGTCTGACTGTCTGTATGAATATCGAGAACTTGAAGACTAGAAAAGATAGAGCTTTCAAGATTGAATATTAAGTCTTTCCTATTTCCTCCTTACTTTAGTATTTAATGAATCTATCACTCTTTGTCTCTCTGTGTCTCTCTAAGGGGAATAGTCAACTAAACCTAGCCCTTTGTCTGGGATTCTTTCGTTATGTTAGCTAGAAACGTTAAATTTGGTGTTTCTTAAATTTTAATAAAATATTCTATATACGAACTTGTCAAGGAGGAGCTCCCATACAAATTTATCCTGCTCACTGAATTTTTGTAAGAAAAATATTTTCCTTTCCTAAGCCTATTATATACGTGCACACACATTTACTTTACGCTAGTTTCTTTGGGTACAGCTTGTTCTTTTCAAAAAAAAATTGTATGCGATTTTTTAAGCAGTTAACAATTCCGAACTTTTCGATAAGTCCTTGTATACATATATGCATATAGATGCTAAGTACTTAGTTCAATGCACATGTTGCTGAATTTAAGCATACACAAACACATACACAAGTGTATAAACTTACAAATATAATTAGAGGGTAACATATTAAACACAGATACATATTGTGTTCAACAACTGGCACAGTTCCCACAACAACACATATGGCACCTCCACGTTTCCCTCTGCTACCATGCCACCATTTTGTATAGTAACTAACTCTGCTATTTGTCTTTGTCTATATCGTCGGTTCAACACACTGCTGCGCCATTTTGTAAGCTACAAATAAAAATGGCGCTGAAAAGTATGCCACGCTAAAATAAACAAAGCGAAGTGAACCCTTTTTCATTTCATAGTCATGACAAACTGCCTTGCACCTACCTACCTACACACATATGCAACACATTCGCCTTGAGTCTTGGGGAAAATACTTGGAAATTAATTTGTAAGCAGTTATTTATTGTTCTTTGCATATGTGCGTGTGTGTGTGTATGTATGTCCTGCATTTTCTTTACATCTTTGCAATATTTTCTTTAACTTTTCTTCATCTTCATCTCATTGCCTTAGCCGTCATTTTGCATTCTGTGACGTCTTTTGTGCATAATTCAAAATTTCATTTGGAAAATTTGAAAACATTTTGCCGTAAATTAATTGTGCTCATACATAATTCCCTGTGATGACGAAGACAAGGATGCAATGTGTATAAAAAAAAAAAGGCAAAACAACTAAAATAAACAAACTAAAAAGCACAAAGAGCAGCGTATTCTAGCGAAATGAAAATTTTGAAGGCAAAAGTGCATAAAATGTATTTCTATAAAAAGCATAAAGCAGCAAATCTCACTGTCAGCAAAAAACATCAGCAACAACAACAACAACGAAGTAAAGCTGAATAGTAAAGTTTTGAATTATATTTTATACAAGAAAAATTTAAAATAGAATTATTTTTAGCATTGGGCACTGTTGTAGAATTTCTTAAAATAGTTTTCATGCTTAAAATATTTACTTTTGATGCTATGCAGTTTGATATAACAAATTCGAAATCTCCAAAGCCGAAATATATTATTTTATTTTGATAGGAATAAGGATTTGATATATTTTATAACCATATCATGTCACACCCTTCTATTGTAATCTGTACAAATTATTGTAATAGTGTTCTCGAAATTTTTTACAGTCATCTCCGTCTATTAGGTGTAGCGCTGACTCCAATATTAGTCCTTCTTAATCTTTTTATGATGGACAGTTGAGTGCTTCTCTAGCACTTACAGTTGAAAATGACGGTTTTGAAAGTCAAATAAGTTCGCATCATCAAATAAAAAAGGAATGGAAGGATAGTCCTGATTTTTACTATAGAACCAGCGTGCCATACTCGGTCAAAGGCTTCCTGCACGATCATAAAAATTCCATTGCATTACTCCTTTTCATCAAACGCCTTTATTATGTGCTTTACTAACCTGTGAGCTTGCTTGGTGCTCAAGTATAACCATTTGGTAGACTTCAAGCTCTGTTAGCCGCGTCGCAAAAATTTTTTCCCAAACCTTTGACAGGCAAGATAGGAGGCTTATTGGACGATAAGAGCTAGCAATATCCTCAGGTTGGCCAGGCTTATGGATCATAGTGATTCTCGCCAGTTTCTACTTGTAAGGGAAATGCTGCATCCTCAACATTGCCTTAAATGTTGGCAATGCCTTTAAGGTATAATGACAAATTCTGTGGTGAACCAGAGCTTTGTTTCTAGGCAAATGCCGTATGAAAGTCCATTTGAAGTCTCTTAAGAAGCTTTTCTACTCTGGCCACGTCATTCTTTTCAGCAAGTGAAAATGGTGTAAACCTGGCCTCCAAATTAGTTGCGAAAATGTTAGCCTGATTTTCCTCAGATTTAGCTAGCACACCATCGGGATCCTTAACAGGGGACCAGCGTGTATTTTGGTCGCCTTTGTTGCCTTCCAAAGCGAATAGTTGACGTCAGCAGTCCATCCTTTCCAGCTGTGCTTTTTTAGCGTGTAGGATGTCTTTGAACTCAGCAGCAGCTCTATTATAGGATAGTCTGTCCAGAGGATGCTATGTCCTGATGAACACTCTTCGTAGTCTTCGCTTTGTCCGAAGCAAGGGCGTTGGATCGGTTGCTGTGTACTTGGAGGGTTGGCAATGGCGGCGGCATCTTGTACTTTTTTGAGTGAATCGATCCACAGCATCAACTATGACCATCGCTGAGGTCATGGGTCACGGGATTTTCCAGGTGTTGTTGGAAATTTAATATCTGCGCAGCTAGATAATAGTCACCGTTCACTCAGTAGATTGATTGGACCTGCTCTTAATATGACTATTAGAGTCAGTTGTTTGGAGTGGAGATCCAATGAGTCTTCTATGCATGTCTATATCGAGTCTACATTTGATGCTGATTAAGTATATATATGTATATATATTTAGAGTTTTATCTCGCCTCCTGCTGTCTGTTACATACATCTGCACAAACTTAATACACACTCCCACCCACAGTGTAACATAGGGTAACAGGGTATAACAAATCTCTTCCTACACACTTATTCTGATTAGCTTTATTAATAAAATTCGAGCACTCAGTTGCTAAACCTTTAATATTTTTTATAACAAATTGCAAATTGCCAATATTTACGTGCCACCTCAACTAATGAGGCTTATTAGGCGCTTTTTAATGAGCATTTAACTTGTTACATTTATTGGGCTGTCAAGTAAGTATCTCAAAATCTAAATGAGCACGTAGTATGTGATTTTTATATTTATTGAGCACTTATAACTCGCGTCGATGGCTGCTTAGC
The DNA here is from genome assembly GCA_035044805.1 of Leucophenga maculata. Lineage (NCBI taxonomy): Eukaryota > Metazoa > Arthropoda > Insecta > Diptera > Drosophilidae > Leucophenga > Leucophenga maculata. Next base: position 1,596,955 of record JAWNNP010002436.1, read on the forward strand.
AGCTATAAAAAACCAATTTTAAACCGAAATAATGGCCATATTTTGACGTGGCACATTTTACTACCAACGACGTATTATGTTATGCCATCAAATTGAAGATTTTAATCGTTTTAAGCACGTTTGCACTCAAATGAATTGCCTGATTGCGTCGAGAGTATGTAGCTACCTACTTATATGAGAAAAGCTAAAGGGATGTATTACTTCAATGGCGGATCGTTGTGTCATGCTGTACCCTTCAATTTGTTCAAGTACATTGTACAGCTGTCGCTCTGCAACGAACAGCAGCCAACAAGTATCTGGCAGGAAGCAGCCAGCTTGTATCTCGAACTACGCGATATCGCACTTATCGATAGCATCTTCTTATTTGCTATATATTTCACTCTCAGCAACGATTGCAACGGGAATTGGTTTCAATTTATTGCGGTTTTATGTAGCCGCATACGAACAGATACAATTTGTATTGCTGCAACCATTTTGTAGATACATATTTGGCGAATATATGCAGCTGTAACTTTGAATTCTATGCTATACAATGTTACATTACGAACATTACGTAACGAGCGACTATTTTTGCGTTTAAATTTGCAATTGAAATGTTGGTGTGGGGTGGTGGTGTAGTAAAAATTGTGAAAAATGTTTACCGCTCTAATTGTTGAAAAAAGTTTTACTTTCAAAGCAGCAGCAAGCAATTTATCTTTATAAATTTATCCTTACCGCACACACGTACCACAAATGTGTGTATCTCAGTTGGTTCGTTGGTTCTTTGGTTGCCCGCATGTCACCGCCGAGTGCCTTCAAATTTACCATCAGTGACAATCAGTGTCGGCTTTTTCATTGCCATCATTTTTCATACTAGTTCAGCGTTAAAAGTTTGTCACAAAATTCCTTACGCATCAGCAGTAACAGCGTTCAATCCGTAAGCTGTCAACAGTTCTGAGAAATTCAATTTGAATAAATTTGGCAGAATGAACTGACATTGTTTGTTGACTCACTTTGGCTTGTTTGTGCTTGAGTCTGGCGGCAGTTGTATGTTTTATTTATTTGTAAACCGCGGCATTCAATGGTCAGTCATAAAAATAATTTAGAGCAGCACACCCAGTCCATGTGGCAGTAAACAATTGTGTTCAGCGGTTGCTAAGTAGTACATTGAGCAAATAAAGACGACTTCTAAGAAAGAATATTTAATAATTTGATAAGAGAAATACTAAGAAATAATTAAATATTAGATATTATTTAATCTAAATACGGTTAACAGATAACGACGATCTACCACCCTCTCACCATCACCCATCGCTAAAAATTATTAATACGCAGAATTTGCTTAGAGATTTTAGTCCCCATATAATATATACAGGTACTAGATGGTATTGCAACGCCCCCTTCAATTTTGCCAGCCTATGTTCTTTTCCATCGTCCCATCTATCTCTATACCGTAAGAGAGAACATACATCCATCCATACGTCCATCGATATATCCATCCATACATCCATCCATACCTCCATCCATACATCCATCTATACATACATCCATACATCCATCCATACATCCATCCATACATCCACACATCCCTACATCCATACATCCATCCATACTTCCATCCATACATCCATCCATATATCCATCCATACATCCCTACATACATACATCCATACATCCATCCATAAATCCATCCATACGTCCATACATACACACATCCCTACATCCATATATCCATACATCCATACATCCATTCATACATCCATCCATACATCCATCCATCCATATATGCATCCATACCTCCATCCATACATCCATCTATACATCCATCCATACATCCATCCATCTATCCATACATCCCTACATACATACATCCCTACATCCATATATCCATACATCCACACATCCCAACATCCATCCATACTTCCATCAATACATCCATCCATATATCCATCCATACATCCCTACATACATACATCCATACATCCATCCATAAATCCATCCATACGTCCATACATACATACATCCCTACATCCATACATCCATACATAAATACATCCATCCATACATCCATACAACCATACATCCATTCATACATCCATCTATACATCCATCCATCCATCAATACATCCACACATCCATCCATACATCCATACAACCATACTTCCATCCATACATCCATGCATACATCCCTACATCCATACATACAAACTTTCCAATTTATAATATTAGTAGGATTTATAAAAATATATCAGTTTCCATCTGGTAGATTTTCCGATATTTTGGGAAATATTTTTCATGATATCCAGTCAAAAGGACACTCTACGAAATCCATATCCCACTTCTGTGATTTAACATGGACAGCAATATGCGGCTTCTTATGGGAACCTCGCCTGTAATCGCTTGATCCTTTTGAAGATAATCAACGTGAATGGCACCACGTGCATCCCAAAACAGATCAACAGATGCACCCTAGTCTTCTTTGGTGCAAGTTCACCGAAAGAAACTCACTATCTTGTTTGTTCCTTGGAGTCTGGTGCAGTACTATGTATCCAAGTTTCTTCTACAGTAACGAAACATCGGATCATTCGGAACATCACCAAACACTCCGTTTGAGTAAGCATTCGCGGCATAAATTGCGCGGATAGTTCATTTGAAGTACCCATTCACTTCAGCTGCCTACAGTCTCAGACGGTTTCTGGCGTAAACCGGTTGTAAGCCATTGAAACTGATGATGCGAAGTCTCCATAGTATTTATATTTTTTTTTTTATTTAGCGCACGAAATTTACCTTCAATTGATATAAAAATTGCATAGAAAATTAAAAATGAATCAATTTATATACGTAGCCAAGAATGCTGTTGTACCCAGATGTGGCCACATACATTGCTGGCTATGCCTGTACTCATTGCTGCGAATAAATATCTTGTCACAATTTATGTAGAAAATTATGTAAGACCATAACTAATTCTGATAATAGATTGCCACTGCGACCAAGGGAAATATATAAAAACCGATTTAGATATTTGAGAAAAAAAAAAAACTTAATTAATTAATGGTAAATTCTGCCAACTCAGAAAAATGTAAGCTTCTAAATCTGCTATTCCGCAGAGCTACTGACTGTCTATTAATGTCATATATTAGCGCCATCTTTTGTTAGGCTACGTCCTACAATTTCGTATAAATGTTCCATAATATCTTAGCCAGAAAAAAAAAAAAAACAGCAGCGCTAGTAATGGAAGGAAATATTCCTGTTGTGATGGGCAAACTACTTTTTGGACAACCACAAGTCCAATCACTTTAAAAATCAGGAAATACGTGATGTCACGTAAAATTTTTTATAGCTAAATTGCACATTGCATATCCTTGTTATACATATCCGATGGGTTTTTCTTGTTTTTCTATTATTTTTCTATGTCTTCCAGTCTGTCCACTATTCTGCCGCCTGCAACATTTACTCTATTCAGAGAGCAACAGAAATAACTTCTAAGCAAAATTTATTGTTGTACAATGTCTGCAAATGCAATGATAAGCAAATGCTAAGCTACAGAAAAGTTGAAAGGAATTCTTAAATTTTATATATAAATGCAGACAATTGCTTAGTTTTGTATTAAATATGGCGGACTAAAAAAAGTCTGTTTAGTTACTCAGAAAAAACAAATAAAAATGTTTATTTTTTATCTTCTCTAAACAATCCATAAACTTATTGCTTACAATCAGATTTTGTCGTGTACTTCAGATCATTTGCATGGAATTTAATATCAAATCAATTAAGGAGTGTCACAAGGGTTGCGTTTTTTCTCCACTTCTATGGGTTCTTGTCTTCGTTGATTTTCTTAGCAAACTTTGGTACTGTCTCCTACAATTTATGCTAACTAAGACTACTAAAACTAATTGCACTTGTGAACTAGTTGGACTTCTACTGTTTTTCAGACTGCTTTTCAGAATTGGTCACAGTATCCAGATCTTCGGCAAGCTAAGCTAATTCTGCTACCAAATTTCACAACTAGAAATACACTTCTTGGCATAGAAGACTACTCACGGACTGTCGACTGAGACATCATCTCAACAAAATGGGTCATCTCCAAAAACTTACCATAGACTTTGTCTAGAAAAGGATGTTGTGATCAGCATACATTTTCTATGTAATTGTTCAACTCTAGCCAGACTCAGAGATAAGCAGCTGAATAGCTATTTTATAACGACTATCTCGACTCGATAAAATCAAAGAAGTGATCCAGCTAGACCGCCATAGTAGCAGCCGTACCATCGCCCGGGAGCTGAATATCAGTCATATGACCGTTCAAAGACATTTGAAGAAGCTTGGCTACACAAAAAAACTCGATATTTGGGAGCCACACGAATTGACACCAAAAAACCTCATGGACTTCGCAACAAAATCGACCCGTTACTGAAGCAAATGGTGACTGGCGATGAAGAAGTGGCTCGGTCCTCTACTGTAAAAAACTGGACCGCTTGAAGGCAGCATTCGCCAAGAAGCGGCCATCTTTGGCCAATAGGAGAGGAATTGTGTTTCAGCAGAACAACGAAGAAGTGGCTCGGTCCTCTACTGTAAAAAACTGGACCGCTTGAAGGCAGCATTCGCCAAGAAGCGGCCATCTTTGGCCAATAGGAGAGGAATTGTGTTTCAGCAGAACAACGCCAGACCACACACTTCGATTAAGACTGGCCCGAATTACCGGGAGTTCGGATGGGAGGTCCTTATGCATCCACCTTATAGTCCGAACCGTGTACCATCGGATTACCATCTCCTCATGTCAATGTCGAACGATTTAGTTGGCGAGAAATTCGGCTCAAAAGAGGCTTGCGAAAATCTCCAACTTTCGCCTTAGATTACTTCACATATATTTTTACGTGGGTTAGGCCAAAAATGTTGGATCTGAAGTCCATTTCATAATCGTGGAAGAAACATGAATTCATTGTAATACGTTAGAAGTCATGCAGCTATTGAAATAGTCACCGAATCGGCCTTCTGACCGTAATCTAATGATGAATGATGCAGATGGTAACCTAAATTGGTTTAAAAACTGCAAAAAAGTTTGATAGTTCCATTGTCTGTCAGCATCAACTCACAGACTCCCATTGAATCTAAGACTGCATAGTATTTTTGTTGTCTCATGCCAAATTATCTTTCAATTGTTCTACACTTAAGATCGTGACAGGAAATAAATATATTGCGCCTACCTTAACCACCCTGTAACCCGTAACTATTTAATTTCTGTAGACAGCTGCAAAGTCACGATCTTGAGCAACCAATACATAATTTCATTAGGTCTACAAACTACAATTCATTGCTAATGAGTTCAGATATTTCTGCTAAATGCATATTAATTTGCTTTTTGATGCTTCTGATGCTCTGTTGAAAAATTTTAGACACCTTTGTAGGCGTGTATGGCTTTATGTATTTGTGTGTACATATGTGTGTGTGTGTGTGCTTGTAATTGTGTACGCACTTTTCATAATTTCGTAGCACAAGTTTGTCTTTTATACAAAGTTTACAAAGCTTTACATAAATCAAAAACTTTGCAAGTCACTAAGTTTTGTTGCTTTCGCTGCTGCTTCTGTTTTGTAAGCGCAAACATATACAAATATAGAAACACAAACAAACAAACATATTCAGGCGCTTCCGCCGTACGTTAGTATGTGTAAGAATGGCAGCATTTTCTTCCAACTAGCAGAAGGCAAATAAATAAAGAAAGAAAGAAAAGTTTCTTTTTTCCTGGTTTTGTAAAATTATGTAAATGAGTTTATGCTGAGGTGTTGTGCAACGGGGCGTATGGACAGAATGAACCTCATACCTTGTGATGACCTTACTCGCACATAAATAAACACTAGCACACACACACACACACACACATGAAAACAATTGCCCACTAAGGCGTTTGTTTAATCTAGAATTTATAGTTTTGATTTTGCCCGAAAGCGTCTAAATATAGTACGAGGGCGGTTACACTGGTAATAAATGGCTGCATCACTATTAAATGAATGGGTTTGCGTATATTAAAGAGCTTATACAGCTTGAATAGAAGTGGCACAGAAATGTTTAAAAGAAATTCTATTTGCCTCATGGAAAGTTAATAAAAAACAAATAAATAGTGAAATTTCTTAAGAAAAACAGTTTTGTTGTCTTCACCCTGTGGAGAGAACTAATTACACGAATTATGTTTGCAATTTACAGGCAAATAAATAAATTAAGAGCATCCTAAGGGGAACGCAGGTCAAACTATCAAAACAGCCAAATATCTTACCGTGGTTCTGTGTTCAATATTCTTCAAAAGGTAAAACGATGAGAAAAGAAAGGCAATATGTGCCTTCTTAGATTATAAACAACGTTTAGAAGTAATTGCGAACTAAAACCTCTTAACAATCAGCAGTTTATCTGGGCATAACTGGAATTTATAAAGCATAATGCATTCAGGATTTAAATCTTCTAGGCCATGTGCAGCGAGAGGGAACTACCAAGAAATGCCTAGCACCTACAACGAGCTTTCAATCTCCATCAACCGAAGCAAGGTATCCATTTGACTACTTCGCGATATTACTCGGTTACCCAACTTCCTCGTCGACAGTTCAACTATTTCACCAGCTTTGAGGCGTATGATACCAACTTGTTCGGAACTACATATCACTGATGTCAATTTTATCCAAGTGGGTGAAAAAATAGTTCTGTAGCTGTAAACCTTTAAGCCAAAAATAATCTTCATCGCTGTAGATGTCTGTTTCAAGAGAGCTTTGGAATGTTACGTGCGCCATCACGAAGGCGCCACTGGCACATAGCAATGGCTTATGGTGCACGACCGATTTGGAGCAAGCGGATGTCTTTGCTGGATACCTTGCCGATCGCTTCCAGTCGCTTGAGCTTGCTGCAAATTTCCGTGAGTTATAAGAGGCTAACCCAATCGCTCCAAACGGACTTGTCCTTCACCCCTAGGGAGATAGCAGAAACAATTGGTCATCAGAGCGTCAACAGAGCACCAGTTCATGATGCCATATGCAACACCACATTAAAGGCACTGCCTAGTCGTGCGATCCTCTACATAACGTTGATATTTAACGCCATCATGCGGTCTGATCAGTGGAAGCTCGGTAAAATTACCATGATTCACAAACTGGGCAAGCCGGTCGATTTGTCTCCTCCCTTTGATATCGAAGACGTTTGAGAGACTGATTGCCGCCAGGGTTGTTAGGATTGTGGATTCTCAACGAATTATTCCGGAGCACCAGTTCGGGTTCCGGTTCGGGTTTCTGGACATTAGGCAGGCGTTCGACCGTGTTTGGCATACTGACCTATATTGCATGCACCATATCGTACCTAGACGCTAGCCCGTCTGAGACTGCAATGCTGTGAATACGATGCAGCCGACAGGTTCAAGAATATGCCTCAACGAGGGTGTGCCAGTCAAACAGGTTAACTCGGCCAAATACCTAGGGGTCGTCCTGGATAGCAGGCTAAACTTCGCTAAACAAGCGATGGCCAAGAATTATTGGCTACTCAGCCCGCGCAGAAAACTGCCACCTGCAAATAAAATGGCTATAAATAACCAAGTTATAGCACCGATAGGGAGGTATGGGTGCCTAATCTGGGGGCTAACCTGCAACAGCCAGATCAGACGCCTACAGGTGGCTCAGTAAGCTCCATAGAGACCTGAAAATAAATTAAAATGACCAGAGTTGACATTTTTAAACAGTAGAGTGCAAAAAAATGAATTGTGTTTTTTACCTGGGGCGACTACGTCTCATCTTACCCTCGAAACTTACCATTTCGAAATTAAATCCTATGCAGGTATTATTGTGCTGCAGAACAATAATATTGTATTATTTAATAATATTTGCTCTAATACCTCGAGCCATACGAACCCACAAAAACATTTGTCCAGGTTGTAATTCAATCTAACCTAACATTTACACTGCCTCCTCCTCCTCCTTATGCTGTGACAAAAGTGCGAAGAACACGCAAACAGCAAAATGTGTTAATAATTTTTGTCTCTATGCCTCGAGAAGTTCGAATTTTAATGAAACACAATGAATGCCTACAGATTCCTTAATAAATTGTTGTAAAGGAAGTTGAGTTGAAAGGTGGCAGTTGCTAGAATGGAATTCGAAATGTCGATTCATTGTCAACGGCTGGCTGGCAGACAAGACAAACTTCTCAGTTGATATTATTATACATATTTGTTTTCATTGAAACTGCTTTGAATAGAGGCGAAGGTAAGCCTAGCCACACGCAGTACTGCGGCAGCTGGAGGTATCTCACATTCATATTAAAATGCAGCATGGTGGCGCACCTAGTCGTTTCCGTACAACATGAATGGCTCTACGAGCACACAATACTTGGTATGTAGGTATGAATTTTTAGCATTAGTTTCCCTTTCACTGACCTTGAACTCTACAATATGGCGGCCAAATGCTTGCATATCTGCTATACTCGGCTTTCTTCTTGATTCTTTATGCTATTCTATTGCGCTGTTGCTTTGGCATTTTAGATGGAAATTATTAAATATTCAAGCCAAATAGCAAAAGGCAAATGGCTGAAGTAACAGCCAGCAAGTAAAACGCATATTTGTCGAGCATATACGAGTAGAGTAAATGGAACACAAGAGCGCAGGTGTTCTGCATGTTGAGTTTTTTTTTTTTTTGTGTGTTAAATTTTTTCAATTTGCCATTTCAATGTGAAATGTTTACCATTAAAAAAAAAAAAGAAATTTAAACCAAAAATAAAATGTATCTGCAAAAAAGTAAGAAAATAAAAATGAATGAAAATGAACGCCGAGATTGCTATTTTCGGCGTACAATGGTTGAAGCTGCTGTTCAGCGCCTGCTTCTATGTATGTATCTCTGCCTTCGACTGCTGCCTAATGTGACCAAAAATAAATTTAATATTGATTTTCTTTTTTTAAATACTGTCGTGCAGCATATCACATGTATTAACAAGAAGTAAACATAAAATGTTTGCCTGTCATCAGGCTGGAAAATATTTTATGTATGTGTAGAATATTCAGCACGTCAAATGATATATTTTCCAATAAATCAACATAAAAGTTGGCGCAAAGTCAGAATCCTTTTAAGAGCCAAGCGTCTCGCAGTTGTTCTGCAAATACATTAACAAGTGTAAAGTAGCAGCAGCTGCTGAAAGCATTTGGTTGACAAAAACATATTTTTATTTATATTTATTGTTTGTAGTATCCTCCAGGTTTGTTACACTAAGCACTTAAGCTTTTATATATACTGAGGAGTGACTTTGATTTGATTTATATTTAAATATGGCGCAGAAATATGAAATAATGCGCAGCAGAAGTCGGAATGTCCACAAGTATCTTTGTGTAATTAAGTAAAGAGGTAGAAATAAAATGCTTATTAATTAGCTAAACCGTTTGTCGGAGGGACGGGTTCTCAGAGACTTTAAAACATAAAATCTCTAAATTTTGGTGTACGCATATGACGGCATAGAAACGCCTTGTAACTACATACATATTTCAGTATTGGATCTTATTGTTCAAATCATTGAAAACTCTCATTACGTAAAAAAAAGAAAAAAAAAAACTGAGATATATTTTTTTATAGACAAGACCGTCCATCAAACGTATGTATACTCTTCATCAGCACTTATGGTTGAGTGGATATAGAAGTATCCGGATGTCGTGCTGTCCATATGATCGAGTATCGATCTGGCTGGCTGGCTAGCTACCACAGTTCACAATTTGTTCGTCAATTTGTCTTTAACGAGGTGCTTTCCGGCGTGGATATTGTACGAGAATCGAAGCTACCGCAACCGGTGATCGTCGCATTAAGGATTGCCAGTAGCGGTGCTCCTCCTGTCAGTGAGCAATTCTCCATAGGATATGCTGGTGCCACCGATTAAACTACAATAAAATAAAGAAATTTAATTTTCTTAGATAATGTGTCTTCTGAAAATAATTAAAATAAACACTAAATAATGCATTTCAGTCTCAATTTAATATAATTAAAAAAAAAATGACATAACTTAATACGGCTCTTTAAATATTCTTGCAAAATGAATTATTAATGTAGAAGGATTTAATTTCTTATAATATAAAAAATATTTGCCGAAATAATGAACTTTTTATTTAAATTTTAATTCGTTTTTACGTGGAACTATTCTTGTTTAATGCAGAATATACATAAGAATGTTTGTAGGGTATTTGATAGTCGTTAACTCACAATGGCATCATTCTTGTGCATCATATGCCTGCTTACTTATTAATAATACTAACAGAGATGCTTGAATGTGGTCCTAGTTTGAATAAAAATACCATTGAAGGACTTTAATTCACCAACTACACCGACGTCGATTTGTTTTTCCCATTTTTTTGTTTTTTTGGTTCTCCTCACCACAAAGGGTTGACAAAGAACAACAAAAAAAAAAAAATTTTATTTAAGTCAGCGTTGAAACAGCGCTCGATGCGGTTTTCGGTGGCTTTTCAGAGAGTGCTCTCACTTATTCGTTCATTCAATTCTCCCGCCACGGTCAGCGTGCGACACCATGCTGTTTGTTTGGCAATGTTGCAATCATGTCGGCTGGAATTGCGGTTGCAACAAACTCTGCGGTGTACGTGGCTTTCTTTAGCAACGTTTTTATACGGTCTTAACGACTTATGTTGCACTCTGCCGCTCTCGGCAATGTCCTTGCTTAGTCTCACCCACTCACAGGGTTATTTTTGCGCTTATTTTTGTCAAAATTTTTTAAGCATTTTTTTGAGCTGTTTTTGGATCGTTGCTGTCGAACTAACATCGTTCAGCGACATTTAACCTGTGCGTTGTTGTTGCTGTTGTCTGACGTTGCTGCTACTGTCTCCGCTTCCGCTGCAGCCGCTGTTGATGCTCAAAGCCATTTTAAAATGATTGGCTTTTATGTCAATACGAGTGAGTCAGCTACTTTTTCGAAGCGTTTTTGTTTCGCTCGTTGATTTCTTGTCTCACTTTTTTTTTTTTTTTTTTGCTCCCGTAAATCGCTGCAGGCAAGCGACATCCTGCTGGAAGTAGCGCAATGCAAGGACACAGTGTTCAGTACTTTCTCTCGCTAGCTTTTTTTGTATGTGTCTGTGTGTGTATGGCGTTGAGTCACTTAGATACCATTTTGTTTTTTGTTGTTGTTGTTTTCTGTTCTGCTTTTTCGACGACATCTTTTTAAGTGCCACAATAAAAAAATACATATTTCGTGTACGAGTACGTATAATTCTATGTATTTGCTTTTATTCGCGCTTTAGGCGTTACTTGTTTCCTGTTTTTTATTTGAAATTCTTTATTTAGATACTTTTTTTTTTGGGGTATCTTAGAAATTTATTTAAAGATTTTTTTGTTACGATTAAATGCTAATAGTCTGCAATGGCTACTTATTTCGTTTGGCCCACTTTAAATATGTTGTGCATTTGAGCTAAGAAATGATTCATGTTTCAGCAGACTGCTCTTGTCTATTAAGATACTTTTATGAAAGATACTTCTATGAAAGTATCGCATTGACAAAGCAGACACTTCAAGTGCGTCAAATATGGTCGACAGCGTATTAAAATTAAATTCTAAATCGATTTAATGGTTTTTTTTATTGCATCTTTTAGGGGTTCTGAGTTCCTTGTATTCTATTCATCTACAAGGATATACATTTGCATGCAAATTTGTTTAATGTTTCAATTAAAGCAAATGCTGCAATTATTTTAAGCAAATATTATTGTGCGACTATAAAAACAATAAAAGATTTATAAATCTCGGTTTAAAGTGTGCGAAATATTAATTTTTATATTACACTCTGTTGAAAAATTACACGTACATATTGGTTTAGAGAAGAAGAATTAACTTTAGTGAAGTCGTAGCTACCATAAAAAATAGAATTAAAAGAAGGTCAAATTTGAAATAAAAAAACTTAAAAATAGTACAAAACTTTAAAAATCGGACTCACAAATGTGTGTAGTACAGAGTATATAAACTAAACTAATAGTCTGATCGTCTATATCCATAGTGTAAAAGCTTATATTATTATATTATATTACGCGGAAGACCCCATAATGTGTCTTGATCAACATAAATTCTTTAAGTTTGGATATTTAGATTATCATATTCCTCTTTAAATTATTTGTATTCAATATATACCAGTTAGCCATCATGCAATAAGTGGATTCCATATAAAATTGTGCGTCTATTCAGCTCTCCGACTATAAAGTATACAGCCTTCAAGTTTGGCTAATTTTTGAATACAATGTATTCAATTGCATTAATTCAGTCAATTAAATATTAAAAGTTTTACTCAATCAATTTCATATAATTTTCTTTGACAAATTAATTCGAAATGGTTTTTCTAAAATTGAAAAAAAAAACGGAAAATAAAATATTTAAATATCAATCAATCGACATAAAAAATAAAAGAACAAACTCAACATAAAACAAAGCGTTGAGAGCAAATTTAATGCGAATTCAAATTCCATTTAGTACCTGGTGCGCCTGAATAATTGCATTTGCGTGCAATTCGTCGTTTTATCGAGAAACAAAAAATGGCTAAAAATAATCAAAAAAAAAAATCGAATTTATTATAAATTGTTGAAAATTGGAGCGTAAAAAAAGCATTCGTCAGCGTCTCGTTTTATTGCCATCGACGATGAGGACGACGTTGAAGATGAGTTTGGTTTAGCTTTGTTCTGTGTGACGTTTCATGTTAAATAAATCAACTCATATCAACTCGCATTTGATACCTTTTTGTAACTAAATTTTTTTTTTTTTTTTGTATGTTTCAAGATACGTGCAGAATTTTTGCGTCTTTCAATTTAGAATTGATTTTCAGTTTGAGCTGGATGTGTGTTTAGCTGGTTTTGTTCATTGTTAGTGAGCGGGCAAGCGTTAAGAATGGCACGCACAATTGATTTATGAAAATATTCTCATTCAAAAAGGCACAAATACACATATCGTACATGGTATGGTTTAAATTATTCTGAACATTTATTTCATAGACCATCATCTCAGGTATTGTAAAAAATGTCATCTACGTAGGAACGATAAAAAAGGAACCACAACTTCTGTCTAGAGAACAGCAAGCAAATTCCTTCATAAACAATAACAGGGCGCCTTTCTTAGTGTGGATATAACTAAAAATCTTAAATGATCGAGGTGATCTAATAGATGCTATTTTGGGCTGAGAAGTATATAGAAGTCATATAGTTTTTTGAACTGTTTTTCGTAGGATATGTTGAAAAGTGATGTATTTCATTCTTTAAAAAAGCGGGACGCGAAATCAGGATTGGTCCAATTTCCAAGCTAAACAACACAACAACAAAAATGTTTTTTTCATGTAAAAACATACAAAAAGTGGGTTGGTTTGTGGTGGCTACTCTTTCGGGGGAGATGAGAGCGATGAGAGTTTAAATAACCAAATTTGAAAGTTAAATCTTTTATAGTTTGTATTGTTCTTACAGACAGCCAGACAAACGAACATGTCTATATCGACTTGAGTTTTGACACTGATCAAAAAAAAAAAACTAGGTATTCTCAAACTTTTCTGTACCCGAGAAGCCCTAACCCTAACAAATGCAGCTAAGCTAAACATAAACCAAACAAATGTTTGAGCAGCCGTTTCCATACAACTACGGGCCATGGGTAGGTTTAAAAGATCAGAAAATGGCTGCATCATGCCGAAACTAATGCAAAACCTTGCTCGCTAGACAAAAAAAATTTTATTTTGACTGGTGATGAAAAGTGTAAATATTTTTTTAATACAAAGGCAATGAATCGTGGATTGATACCGACCAAACTTCAACATCAAATATTTAAAATACCGAAACTTTTGTATAACATCTTGTGCGAAAATATTTGCACACAAATATGTGCAAACACATGCTAGGTAAAATAGTATACACCAAATAAATGTATGCAAGTACTTGAATACTTTACAAAAAGCCAACAGCAATCAGTGACATTTGCACGTGCAGTGCTTTGCACTCGAATCGCTCCACTGTGCGTATGGTAAATATTTGATTTGATGCAAGATTTAAGTGCACAACACAGTACTTGACTAAATTGTTATACAAATGCATAAAATTCGCATTGGGTTTCGTGTTTGACAGCCGAGTCCTGTCAACATATAACACGCAAATAAATATAAAATGTATTAAACATAAAACATTTTAGCACAAAAGCTGCTAATCCCTACTCGTCTGCACGCTGTCATCTAAAAATATCATTTGTAAATGTATTAAAAAAAAAGAAAAAAATGACGACGAGAACGCTTTTACCTTTAATAAGCCTAATGAAATGGCATATTGCCAGCCAAGACGTTGGTTGCGCCTGCCGCACGCTTAAGTGTCGCAAATTTGCGCAAATTGTTGCATCACGCATAAATTTCGACAGCAAAAAAAAAAAATTAAAAAAAAAATCCATGACGGAAATAAAGCCAAGCCAAGCAAAGCCAAACATTGTCAACAACTGATTTATGCGTTGATAATAAAAATAAATTTGCGAATCAAATTGATGTGTTTCAGATCTTCTCTAGAAACTTTTATTTGCAGCTACTTTCAGCTACTTTTAACGCCATTGACTTGTTAGACGCTGCGTATACATTATTTTTTATTGGGTTGCTATGTTGTTGCGGAAAGTTATTCTCTTGAAGTAAGCACAGCAAAGCGGTTAGTCAACTACTTAAGTAGGCAATGGCAGCTCATGCTGGGCTGCTTGCTATTGTTGGCCAATCAAAGTTCTAATATGCCATCAATCTTTCGATGCTTGTGGCTTGATATGTGTAGACAGATATCTCAGTTTCACTTTGATTAATATGCCAAAATGCTTGTGAATGGCAGCTTTAAAATTTCTAGTTTAATTATACAAAAGCTGCACAAAACTTGAAAGATATCGTATTAATGCATGTCATTGCTTGTCAATTAGTGCACATTAATGAGAAGGTTTATTATTTCAAATATGTACTTTTGTTTGTTTTGTACTGAGGTGGGCATGCGTTACTTGCAGAGGCTACTGCACACATAAACTTAAAGCAGATGGCTTTCAATTGATTGTTTTAATTAATAAAATTACTATTCGAAACATTTCACTATTGAACTGCGCTATGTAGCTAACAAATGTAAGTTGAAACAGAGAAAATGTGCCTACGTAACTGAGCAATTTTTTTATACACTCTGTTATGACTTTTGCTACATTTTCGAACATATTTAACTAACAAATCATTCAGGATTTTTATCTTCAACAGTTTTATCTGTCAGAAAAGCAATAAATGAAAGCCATTAATATTTGAGATGAAAGTGAAAAGTGACAATAAATAAAAATAGAAACCAATCTGTTCAAAAAGTATTAAAAAAATATAAAAATTGATAAAAATACTTTTGCAAAATAAATAATATACATATTTGGTTGGGAAAGGTAAAAGTGTTTGCTCTTGAAGTCATTAATCATTTGCCTGACTCATATGCAGAGTAAGGCAAATAATTCTTATTGACAGCAAAAATTAAGTTTCAAAAAAGGTTTATTTCTGCAGAGAATAACTATTCATTACTCATTCTAAGCAAAGAACATTTTTATAAACTACCCTTAGGAATAGGAATATAATAGACAGAAGAAAAGTTCTTACATATTTTCTTAAACATCATAAAGAATTGAGTTAATAGCTCGTTTGTGCATCATTGGTAAGTTTGAACAAGCTCTGTGAAACCATCACATTTGGATTTTTAAATTCGTCCAAAAATTCGCACAAAATTGTTCAATGTATTCACTGCATTATTGCAATAAAGCTGCATTACCGACTGCTTTACTGTTACTTTTATACAATTTGTGTACTTCAGTGTGCGAAACTTAGGATAATTAGTCCAAACTAGGAGATTACGATTAATGCAAACTACATCTCTGGAACAGGGTCGACCAAAGTATGTTCGAGCTTTTATTAGACATTTATCTTTGCAGAAGGTTTAAGGCGACTTCAATGCGAAGCACAGCTTGTTGACCTCCCGAATTAATAACCCTAAGACTGGATTGTCACTCGATGTGTGAATCTAGTTACTGGTCAATCGACACCAAACTTTACCATCTCTAAAGGTATTGACGCTAGGAAATTAATCACTAATAATAGCTACAATCATTGCTCTGACCTTCCATTAATTAAATGGAAAAACCATTAAAACGATATGTCATAGCTGCATTGACCATCTTAAAAATATTCTTAATAGATGCCTATAGCTTGACCACTTCCATACTCAGTAGAAATGTGCTCTTATACCAAAACTGGGAAAGCTAAAACACGACTTAGCTTCCTATCTCCAAAATACTCGAACGACTATCTATTGCCAATTTCTGAGGAAGAAAGGCTGTTTCAAGAAAACCAGTTTGGTTTCCAACACAACCATGGTACATCAGATCAATGTCATCGACATGTGTGGTCCATTATATCGGCATTTGAAGAAAAGCTCTACTGCTCATCGGTATTCCTCGATGTGAGACAAGCGTTCTTTTTACTCTGGCATTCTGGTCTCCTTTTAAAGCTGAAATTAAATTAAATTTAACAGTTTCTGTAGTCATAACCCATCCCTCAAGCCAGATATGCCGGTTTCGAGGAATAGTCTCTAGTAGTATCATATGCTGCCGAAACTGGTTTACCTGCGACTTCCATCGATCCCATCGGTGCCTGAGATATCTTGCAAGCGCAGCTTCATATCTTTAGGCTATGGCTCAATGTGTGGAACATAGCGGTCAACTCTGAAAAGTCTTCGTACATCACAATTGCTCTAAAGTGAAGGAATTAACATCCTGTTGTTCCCAAAGTAACTCTACACCAAAATAAGAAAAATACTTTAGCTGCTAGGAATACACTCTCGCCTGACGTTAAGGACTAAGTTGTTACTCTACAAGATCACATTCAAACCTATTTGGACATACGATGCACAGCTCTGGGTGCCAGCTAGCAAGAAAAACGTGGAGACCTTGCAAAGGTTTCAGGTGCTACGTACTCTCCAATACTCGTTACCTTATCACCAAAAAAACTATACACGAATCGCTCAGTGTTACCCGTAATACTGATGAACTTTTATACGCATTAGTGCTGGTTAGTAGATTAAAGAATGTGGCAGTGTATGTCATTTGAAGTCGTAAACTCACGATTTTTTTTTCTTTTATTTAGTTGTTGCTGATTACAATTTTCTACGTTTACTCCACAAGCCAGCAGAAAATAAGCAAAGCTTTAAAAGAAAATTTGTTCTTTAAACTATAAAAAAACAAAAAAACAAAGCTTAAACTGAAATACATTGTAGCCGCTTCGCGCTGCCAATGAATCGACCAAGACTGGGCACTGTCAATTAGTTTTGCGCAAAATCCACAAACAGAGTCATTGAGGATGACGCCTTCAGCTACATTGTAACCGCAGTAGCACCAAATTGAATGTCTGCTACTTGCATACGCTGCATCATTCACAGCTTCTACACAAGCCCCACAGCCCCATGTTCCAACAATTCAATTGCTCTAGATTGCAATGTTGGATTCTTGCAATTTCCTTTGGTTTTGGCGGCATCGGACAGCCTGTTTGCATTGTTAAGCAGTTTGGGGAGAACTACAGTAAAACCGCTGAATCATGCTGTTGCAATTCCAAACGCAGACACACACACACACAAATATACACCATATACATATACATATATATGCGAGAGTATATGTATATACTTAAGCATAGCAACACAGAGCATCACTTGATACACTGCTGAGAGTTGCACAAACTTGTAATTTACGGCGCCTAATTAAGTGATTCAGCGTTCAAGGATTTTCATGCAGCCCACCTAGTTTGCCTTTAATACACTTGAGGTTTGATTTCAATTCTTAGTCAATATTTGTCGAGAACTGTTGGAACTGAATAATTGGCCATTCACGCGGCCGCAAAAAAGAAACTTCAGCTTGTTGGCAGCCATTTTTGGATTTGAATATTTAACAAATCGAAAACAAATTAAAAAAAAAATCAATTGCGAATACGTTGCACAGTGAATGCGCGTCTTATTGAAGATTAAATGCCTGTTTGATTGATTGATTGATGTGTTGATTGCTGTACGTTGTGGCATTTTCAATTAAATGAATTTAATCGCCAGTCGCCAGACGTTTGGAGAGATACTACAATAAAATACAATACAATACAATAAAAAAAAGAAAAGAAAAACAAAATGGCAACATTTTTCATTTCAGTAATTTTACTGACGGCATTTTATATATTCTATGTCTCTGTATTTAAACAACTGTTGAAAGCTGCGCCGAAAGATTGCATCTGGAGCGGAAATAATTCACTTCAAAAATAAGCCAACGCATTTAATGAAGTGTTAAAATTATTTTAGGGATCTGCTGCGTCTAAAAATATCCACTTCTATTTAGGCAAGCTGCTACGAAAATTTTTAACCAACTTGTTAACCACGCACAGTTGACCACGCATCATCACCAACCTATCAACGAAGGCATTTTCCACTGAGCTCAGCCATTTTCATCAGCATCAGCACCTCGCTGTCATCATCATCAACATGAACATCATCGTCGTCGTCGTCATTGTCACGAGCATACATTTTGCTCTACTGTCAGGACATTCGCACATTTGTGTCACTCTTTAGCGCTGAACACATGCCGCCGCACACTTTGTTGCCGGACTAGTACTCGAGTGATATACGGTTTGTATTTTCATTTTTCAAATGTGACATTCCAAAAAATTAAGCTAAATGTTAGAAATGTTCGTTGCTATTGAAATTATTTTTTGGAAAATGTCGTTGGTATTCCGTTGAGGTTTTTTGTTCCTGTGAGTACAAAAGCCATTTTAGATTTCCGCTTTTAAACTGGACAGATTTAATTGCTTTTAAAGCTATGTGAGCGGTGAGTTTGTCCAACTGTGTATATCAGAAATCTTTCAGTTTGTGAGATATTGTGTTTTTTTTTTTTAAAGGAATTTAAATTAATATCACCAAACAATTTAAAATCAAACAAATAGTTTTTAAATATGAAAAACTTTCAATTACGTATTTATGTCCTGCTAAATATTCCTTCACACTTCAGTTCTCCACAATCAGATTATCGAATTAAATATGAAAATTTCTAAAGCACGTAAATAATATTCAATTTAAATATCAGCGACCTGCAATGATTTGTAAAGTTTTCTTTTTCTTTTGAAGCTCATAAAATTAAAAGGGCCAACTTGTGGCAAGAAATAATCAAAAAATGCAAAATAAAACACCACCAAGTTACTTAGAGAAGCAACAACAACAAAACCAACAACAACTTAGCAGAAATTTGAAAACTTTAGAAGTCAAAAATGAAATTCATGCTCAATCCAATAAGTGTGCCATTTTAAAGTTAAGAAGCACAAACTTGAGTTTTAAACTTTATGCAAGTTCTCGGTGAAGAACATTATTAAAACTTCATTTGAGCCACTTCATTGCGGCGAAAGTAGTTAGAAGGCAGCAAATACAACAAATACAAAAACTTTTATACGTTCAACTTGAAATGACATCCAAGATTTTAAATTTGGGGATAAAACTTAATGCTTTATAATAAATAAATGAGAATATTATAAAAGAAAATCAAAAGTTGGGCAACTAATAAATAAGTGGAAGCGCTTACAGCATGCAAGTTGTTTAATAAATATTTTAAAGCTATGTTTCGGCAGTTCAAAAATGTTTTAAGCATAAAATAATTTTTATTCTGTTAAAAAAATAGTTTAGGCATTCACAACTTCTCTTAAGAAAATGAGAAAAATTTACATTTCATCAAAAGAATTTACTGTGAAATAGTAAACAAAACACAAAGAGCTCTGTCCTTGCTTAAATATTTTCAATTAAAAATTATTTTTGTTTATTTTCAAACACAATTTAAACTAGAACTGGTTCAAGTTATGTTTAATTTGGTATTTTTTGACTACCGAACGCCCATCATTAAGTCGAGTGTCATTTCGAACAGTCCACGTCATTTTTTTCCGCGCAAATTGAAGCAGTTTTTCTTTGCGTACAGCATTCAGAGTTGGTTGCATTTTCAATTCTACGCTGAACAGTTAAAAAGCCTGCATATACTCCGACTTATTCCTTAATCTTGGCTGCTGGCGAATTGGAAGCAATTGGAAAAAACGAGTACTTTTTTCGTCCTTTCAAGTTAATTTCATATGCCTCTGGATCTTTTAAAAATCTATCAAAAATTCTGGAGCTGCGCTTTATCTGTTTGGAAATATTTCGATTGGATAGTCCCTGTGAATGTAACTTTCTGTAAGGATGACAATGGAAATCTGATAACGGATGAACAGGAATCACTGAGATTATGGAGGAGTCATTTCTCCAACCTACTCGGAGGCGATGGAGCGCACAATTCCGCCGATAGAGAAATGACACCGGAACCACCAGTTAATGATGGCACTATTGTAGAGCCACCGGACTATAACGAGGTCGATTCAGTTATTAAAAAGCTGAAAATAACAAAGCGGCAGGCTTTGATGAACTGCCAGCTAAATTATTGAAGAACGGCGGCGAAGATTTGGTTAGGAGTATGCACCAACTTTTATGCAAAATATGGTCCGTTGAACGCATACCCAATGACTGGAATCTCAGAGTTCTCTGTCCTATCTTTAAGAAAGGAGACCCCGCTGTTTGCGCCAACTACCGCGGAATAAGTCTCCTTTCCATTGGAGACACGCCGATACGATCGAAGTTTTTCGTAGTCCTGTCTGCACTAGGTATCCCGGCAAAGATTGTCCGTCTTTGCATGGCGACGCTATTTAATACACAAAGCGTTGTCAGAGTGGGGAAAAACCTCTTCGACCCCTTTGATACTAAGAGAGGTTTCAGACAGGGCAATGCTCTGTCGTGTGATTTTTTCAATCTCTTAGTGGAATACATCCTATGCCAGTTCCCGTACATACAGAGTTTGTCGGGCTCGATCTTCCAAAAGGAAGTGATGCTGCTCGCTTACGTCGATGACATCGATATCATCGGGACGCAGGAACGTCGAGTCAGCAAAGCGTTCTCGGAGATTGAAAAACAGTCTCGGCTCATGGGTCTAGCGGTGAATGAGGACAAGACGAAGTACTTGGTGTCTTCTCGTACTCCGTCAACGCGTCTTGGACGGTCAGTGACGATGGAGAATTTCAACTTCAGTGTTGTAGAAAACTTCGTCTTTGTTGGAACAGATATAACCAGTAACAACAACGTCAGCCTGGAGATCAGGCGAAGAATCATAAATAGATATTTTTTTGGACTGAGCAAGCAAATGAGAAGTAAAGCCCACTTTCGAAGGTGAAACATCAAGATCTATAAGACGCTGATACTCCCGGTCCTATTGAATGGCGCAGTAGCATGGACCGTGATTGAGTCAGATGAGACAGCGTTGAAAGTCTTCGAGAGGAAGATTCATCGCAGAATTTTCGGTCCTATTATAGTCGGCGACAAGTTTATGTCCAGTAAGAACCGCGAGCTGTTCGAGCTATTCGATGAGGTTGACATAATCCAGCGCATAAGATTCCAGCGGCTGCACTGGGCTGGTCACCTCATTCGAATGGATGAAAGAGCTCCAGCACGCATGGTTTATATGGGGGGCCCAACATGAGGACACATTGGTGGACGCCGACATAGAGGACGACCGGGCACTCGATGTAATGACCAGGTATGGAGAGATCTCTCCGTACTTGTCATTCAAAACGACTGGCGCCAGCGCGCACAAGATTATGGGGGCTGACGCGCCTTCTTAGACGCGGCCATGACCGGCAGACGGTTGTCGACCACATAAGTAAGTAAGTAAGTTCCTGTGAATGAAAGAAGTAAATTTTTTGTTGTTCCAATAAGCTTAGAACAGTAGTTTTTTCCATTTTTGCTTCAAATGTATCTTAAAACTCATTGATTTCTTAATTTTCAGTTTGTTTTTTATATTTTTCGTTTATATTCATCGTTCTTAAGCTTTAAAAATGATAGACTATAATTTCTCTCATTTAAAGACCCTTTACGATATATGTAAGAAAGAAGTTTTAATAGAAAAGAGAAGATATTTGTTTTGTATATCAAAATTTCATGTAACACTGAATGGACTCTTGTTGTACATCCAAAGTAAAGAAAAGAAGTTTGTATTTTACCAAATGGTTTATTCTAAAAAAAAAAAATACTTAAGTACACCCTCAAACTTATAAAAGTCGCATTAGAAAATTTGTTTATTGTAAAACTTAAATAGCAGCCTTCGTAATAACATTTATGCAAACTTTTGTCAACAAATTCGGTGGAATTCTCAAGCGTGCTTAAATATTTTTTCAAGCACTTACTACTACACTTTGATTGTTTCGATGAAATTTGAAACTCGTTTCCGCCTGCTTTTCTGCGTTTATATTTAAGACGGAATTTTTGAAGTGGACGCGTGTTTGAATGAAACCCATACAATTCAAACAGTTCAGTTGCATTCTGCTTTAATATCGGGAAGTTCCCAGTTGAGCTTTGTCTCTGTAAAGCAACAGATACAAATAAGTTGTTTCTTCAAGCAGTTTATTCTTATAAATATTATTTATATTCTTGCTTTGTATAAGATGTAGTGATTTGTCATGCAGCTGTTTCTGAGTACCTGAGGATATATTTAATATTTAGTATTGGATAGTTTTAAACTGGATGATATCGACAAGCACAATTACATGACGTTTAGCCGGAACAGAACTACAACGTGGTACAGCAATGCCAAGAGTGCAGCAAAGAGTGTCCTGCGCCAATTGTACATTAGTCATTAAAAGAAGCTTATCGTTTGGATAGAAAATACTATTATTTAGATATACAGTATCAGTTTATGGTTTATATATATATCGATACTTTCTTTAGATCGTCAAATCTGAAGATCTGTTGATACTTTAATAAACTTCTTAGTTCACTGCTCAAATGACTCACAAAGAACTAAGCTATGACAAAACGCTGATTACTTTTCAATACGTCCTTTTATGCTTAAACTCTTTATAGCATCTGCACATGACAAGAAATGTTTTGACAGCATTCAGCAAAGTTTTTAAAATTCATAATACTTATATATAAAATCTCAATCAACAATTTACGAACTTTTAAATAATTTTCATATAGTTGGCGTAATATTCTGCTTTGAGTATATTTTAATAAACTTGTAAAATTCCGGAGCAGTTCTAATCGAATTCAAAAAACACGAAGTCTTTATATATTACCGTTTCCGAGATCCTATACAGACGGACATGGCTATATCGACTCCACTATAACTCCTGACCATAATGTGTGTAACTTTGGGTGGTCTCCGACCATTATTTCTACCTGTTACATACATTTGCAAAAAACCAATAGGCTCTTGTACCTTCGGTACAGGGCCTAAAAAGGGTTCAGCAGTGGTGTAAAAAGCCAAGAAATTCCATAGTTTTGTACAAATTTATTTTTCGTTTAAATTATTTTACTAAAAATGTTTGCTTTGATTTATTGTGTTTTCTTTTTAATATTTTATTTTTAATTTAAAAATGAAACATCCTTTGGATATATTCTTTCTGTCATGCGTTGGAAGCATTCAAGACCAAACCAAGTCCATCCACATGCAGCTTATGCAAAAACAAAACAAGTCGCACCGAAATGCTGCAACTGCGGTGAAGCTCATTCAGCAAGCTATTGTGGATGTATCTTCGCCAAAGAATGACAAAAACAGAAAGAAGATAATAAATAAAGAGGAGAACATAGCACGCAAACCACACAGCATATCAAAAAGCAGAAAATCAAAAGCAAATTCTTGAAATACTCAAAAACCATAGAATTTATTAAAAAAAATAGAGTATTGTCTTCATATTTTAAAGCAATCATCTTTAAAATGAATGTCTTTTTAAAAAAATAGTTTATAATCATGCTCTGAAGCGCAAAAATACTCCTATCACTCTCACCTACTCATCACCTTCCCGTGACACACTACTTAGACAACTGACTACCACAATAAAACACTTCATCACTCACCGAAAGCATAAATATTATACAGGAGACTCATATGATACTCATATTAAATATATTAAACTATTTGAGAAATTTCTCTATTATTTACAGACTTAAGTCAATTATAATTCGCATAAAGTTTTAAAAATTCTGGATCGCGAAGTGGATCATATTTTAGGATAGTGGAATAGCGGAAGTGTACTGAAAAACTTGCCAAAGTTTCATGTTGATATTAGTAGATGTAGACTAGCATTTTGAATTAAATTTTTTTACGGGGATGATTACTTTTCAACTCACCCTCGTATAATATATAAATAAATTTTGCTGCTGTTCTGGTTCTTAAACTGTTTGTGAGTAAGTTCGGTGGAAGCCCCAACGCATGTTGCTTCAATAAATACTTGTATGTATCTTCCTCACTTCGATGCCATTCGATGCGACGCATCTGAAACTTGTTTGCGAATTCTTTCTTCTATGTCGAGATTCAAGACAACTTTTATAAGTTGTTTTGGTTTTTCAATAATACAACCGAGAATGGGGTTTATATGGCAATGGCGTCAGCTGTATTAATAATTGGTAGATAAGAATTAAACGCGATTTTTACAACATCAAAATTAGCATCAGCGAGTAAGCTGCCGACTAAAGAATAAAGCTTTTACGGGAAACCCAGCATCATAACATAGGCGTCGAAGTCAAAGCCGTTGCACTATCATTATATACTACTAATGATATATTTATTTATAGGTATATAGTATATAGCTATGAGCAGGTTGTTGGCGATCACTAGTGAATGCAATACAAGCCAAGCCGAAGTGATGCGCTGCGCTGCAATTATTCTGCTTAGCTAATTGCCGGCTCTGTGCTGCTGCGGGTTTTCAGATTTTTGCGTTAATAAACTACAACGCTGGCGACTGCCGCGCTTGGCTTTCAGTTGAGCTTAGACTTTTGTGCGAGCAGATACGTGTAGCGCAAACCGGCTGCTGCGACTTTGTTTATTATTCGCTTTATCAATCTATAACTTTGACTTGTCTATAGTATATTTTCTTAAAAAAACGCGATAAGTAATACAATGCGCGCCAGTGAATCGTTGAGAAAGTGCTTCACCTACGGTGCCTTAAATCTGCTCGTATTTTTATTGGGCGCCGCGGCACGCGACCAACCGTATAATGCCTGTCCCAATTATTTCCGGTATGAGCAGCATGGTGATCAATGGGTGGGCATTATAACGCCACACGCCAGCTCACGAAATGTTTCATTGACGGTGCAGTTCTCGGTGCAGGGTGTGCAGAATGTAAGTTGCACTGAATTGTAGATAAAACAGAATAAAAATAATTTTTTTTTTCAATATTTTACAGGCCGATATAATTGGCGGTTTTGAGGCTTATCCAAATCAGGATTCAACTGACTATCGTATACGCTTCTATGGCTCCGGTGCGCTACCCAAGCTGACAAAGTTCGAACGAGACAATGATGTGCTTTGTCAGGCTGATGGTTGTAAGTAAAAGCAATTAAACTGCTAAGCATTTCAATAATTTATGAATGTGACTAATTATATTTAATTTTTTTCCCATTATTTTATAGATCCAGCACCGTCCACCTCTCTGACGCGCATACAGCGTAGCTACGTTGTATCGTCGGTGTCTACAAATAGTTTTGATTTGAAAGATTTCAATGTAGATCTATCCAATATATTATCCTCGCTGAATCTTGGAAATATTGGAACTATTGGTAGTAGTGGTACTACTGTAACTACCGGCAGTTCTACCATTCCCAAGTGGGCCTTTCAAAATATGGGCGGTGGCATTAATCTGGATAATTTTAATACTGGTACCGTTATAAAAATTCCTGCCAACAATAATAACAACAACAACAATGATGTGCATCGCGTTGATGAGTGCGGCTTTGAGGGACTTGTGCCATTCCAGCATGGCGGCGTTGAGCTCGAGCGTGGACGTTTTCCATGGCTTACCGCCATCTACCATGACAATAATCCAAATTCTGGACTGATACAGTTGGTGCATAAATGCAGTGGCACACTCGTCTCCACGCGTTCAGTCATTACTGCTGCACATTGCGTCTTTAATGAGGATCGGAATAAAATACGTGTATACATAGGCCGCTATGATCTAGGTGTCTATCCGGAGGATGGTGCTGTACTTAAGGAACTGGATAAAATCACTACACATCCGGATTATACACATCATATAATACCTGAGGCAGATGTTGCCGTACTAACACTTAGTTCGCCCGTGGAGTAAGTTACTTGAAAAATCAAATCTCTAATTCGAAGTTTAACCATTTTATTTCATAGAATAACGAAGTTCATACGTCCAATCTGCATCTGGCGCTCTTCGGACTGGATGGGCAGCGAAAGTGGCCAGGCAGCTTCTGTCGCAGGCTGGGGCATCGATGAAAATGGCAATAAGCCAGTGCGTCCGAAGGTTGTCAATGTGAATACCGTTTCGCAGGCGACTTGTCTACGCGACATGAACGGCGCCAAGGACTATGTTACCGATCGCACGATTTGCGCCGGTAATAGTCAACGGCATGGCCCTTGCCTGGGCGATTCCGGTGGCGGTCTGATGATACAACGCAATCGACGTTGGTTGCTACGCGCTGTCATATCGCTTGGCGCCCGTGACAGAGATCAGTGTGATCTGAGTCAATATGTCATTTATTGTGATTTAGCCAAGCATATCGATTGGATACAGAATAATGTTAGTTAGATAGCGTTTTTAGTTAGAAAACCAATTTAAGCAAAAGCATGAAACTCATTCAAATATATTTAAGCGATTTCGTGTGCTAAACTTGTATATCGCGATTTTAGTTTATACGACTTTTATTATAATTTATGCCACAGTCTTCTTATTTATAAATCAATAAAAACAAACATTAAATTCGGCATTTTGTGTGTGTCTCTCTCAAGAAACCTGATCTGTAAAATGAAACGTATTTGATTTAATTTCAAGTTCTATATTTTTTAATATATGATGTCAATTTGGCGTTAGCTGGTGTCGAACTGGACATTAATGATGGCTCATCATCGAAGCAAACGCGTGTATGAATTGCTTGAGAAAACAATAAAAAGTTTGGCATTCCCAATTTAAGTGCAAAGGCTGTTTGATAAGTCTTAATATATTTGCAAATTGTTTTAGTTTTTTTTTGCAAAGAGTTTTGGTATGCAAAGAGTCTTGGTATGGGGCTATACATTGATCGTATCACGACGGTCTTCAAACAAAAGTTTGTTTCTTATAGTTGTAAAGTCTTCATAGTTATTTCCAAACCAATATTTCTAAACCTGAGTGCAATAAGGTTTGATCATAAAGGCGGAATTGGGTAGAATGTCTTGACTAGTTAAGCAGGAAGATATAAATGGGATACACAATGAGTTAGCGCCAAATTTGAATTTGTGGTGTGTAACGTTTTTTACCACACCGCGCTAACTTGCTACTCGTCTTGTTCATCTACTCGATAACTAACTCTGAGAGGAGAGAGGAGTTAGTTAGTTACTCAACTACTGCAAACGCGAACGCTACCACTTTGTGCTGTCAATATTCGATTTTTGAATTTTGCGCCAATTGTTTTATTATATCCCGTTTTAATATACACTGGTGTTGTATTTAATAAAAGCGAGCGCGCTACTAATTATTTATTTTAATATACAAACGCGTGTTTTATTTATTGTATTTTCGTGCGAGTGCTTTCACAGGCACTGACGACCCACCCCCACCTGTCTGCGCCAGCAACTACAATTTTAATTTTTATTGGGTGTTCCAAAGCCTAAGAGCAGCACGGCGAGCACAATGCCTTCTCTAAGGCATTATAATTATAAACTCTGTGTTAAGAATTTTTTTTTTTAATAAATCACAAAAAAAGAGGACAGATTCTTTCCTTATTAGAGGGCTAGTGCAACTACTAGACTCAAGAAAAGTCGTGACAAACCTACTTGATACAAGTATCACAGTTAAAAGTACAAAAGGATGCACACAGATAGGCGTGAACTATTAGAAGAGATCAGAGACCTGAAACGGAATCAAGAAAAACGATCAGGTTTCCTGACTGGACACTGCAGACTTAAAAGACTTAGGGTGACAGCACTTGCAGATTCTGTCTAGAAGATAATGAAACTCAGGAGCATACTTTTGGGGAATTTTCCAGCTTTGACCCCAACCAGACAGGAAGGGAAGCATGCTTTTAATCTTAAAAACATTGTGGCTTCTTTCAGTGCAGCAGGGCTGTATGAAGTGTTGTTGTTGTTGTTGAAGGTAGATACTACGTTCAGGGCGCAATAGGCTTGTAAAGGTCGGCCTTCTAACTGATTATAATATTAATAAAAAAATTTTATAGTCAGACTGATGAACATCGACATGACTTTAAAATAAATTTGTATGGTGTCCACTCTTTAAGTGGTCCTATTGGACGCTAATGGAAAATTTTATTAGGATTGTTGCAAAGTAAAACAAATTTTGAGTTTCTATCAGACGGAAATATATACTGAACTGGCTCTACCTCCTTATCAATCAGTTTATTCATATTAAAAATATATTCTTTACTTTTTAATTCACATATTTTATTTATTTAATTATACGCAAAGCATTTCAAGTCAAATATAAGTCAAAGCCTGAAAAAATTTCGAGCAATTAATTCGAAATTTTTTTGTTGCTTGTTAAAAATTATTGAAGCCCTAAAAAATCAGCATAATCAAGGCTACGATGGCAGTCATCCAATACAGTCCAAATGAACGAACAGACATAGGCTCTGCTCGCAGCAAAACAAATAAAGAATCGCCGTATATATGCTGCATTTGCGAGGCTGTTGCCAACAATGCTGTCGTACCCAGATGTGGCCACATAGTATGTTGGTCATGCGTATACCCATTGCTGCGGATAAAAACGAATACCATCCACTGCAATGTTTGCAAAAAGAAAATTGAACAGAAGCATCTTGTACCAATCTATGGACAAAACACCGGCTGTAACAACATAAATAAATCCGCTAGACGTACAGCACTGCCACCGCGGCCTAGAGCTAGGGCGCCAAGACGTCTGAATTTTAACTACCATATATCTACTTTTGGCATTTTTTGTATATCTATGGGAATTTTTTTAGTGTTAAGATTTCGCACGATAAAGCTGGTATATTCAACAATCATGGAGATGCCGAATCTGCGAGATAACACTTCCCAACACAATACTGTTCGTATATTACTATTGTAATAAAATTTTATATATATAAAAAGGAGTTTTCAATGGTAAATTTTGTTAACCCTGTAAAATACATAGACAGCAGTTTGCGTTAAAAGCTCAGAAATAGGTTGAACAGCATCAGAAGCACACACACGCGCAATCCATTTTAAACGTAATGAAGTTAGCTGTAGCAGCGTAATGTGAAACTCTTTCTCTATCTCGCGATGAAGCAAAGTACAAACGTATGCATTGCGCATAGTAACGACTGAATCGTTATTTATAAAGTGAGCTAACTTACAATGACAAAGCCTGATCATTTTTCTTTTCTTTAGTAATAAGTATTTGGAAAGCATTAATTCATATTTGTGCGAATACACATACACGAAGGGGTTCTGTTCGCTGGTGCGGGGCATAGTCGCCTTCAGTATTGTCCTTAATTTAGAAACAAAAACAAAAAAACTAGATCTGCATAAACAAAATGGCAAAAATAGCTAACATTAATTATAATAAGCTAAAATAATTTTATTTCTTTCAGTCCAGGGTATTAGTTTATATGGTTCGTTCATTCATTCATTCACTGTGGATCGCTAATAAGAGTTATAAATTTGAAAAAATAATAAATGTATGTCTTAAGTATAATCGTAGCATCGGAACCATCCATAGCTATTTTGATATATCCGACAACAGCACATCACCAATAATACTACCTGAAGATAATTCCCACCCTACCTTGAAGCTAACTTTTCAGCTTGGCAAAGTTTTTTCTTTAAAGGATAATATTAGATATTTCAGCATAGTCAGATATTATAAAAAAATAATTATTGATCTTCCGACACTATCTGCTCGACGGTCTCTGTTAGTTTCCT
This sequence comes from Leucophenga maculata, assembly GCA_035044805.1. Lineage (NCBI taxonomy): Eukaryota > Metazoa > Arthropoda > Insecta > Diptera > Drosophilidae > Leucophenga > Leucophenga maculata. The sequence continues at coordinate 1,626,891 of JAWNNP010002436.1, forward strand.
TCACAAGATTCTTTGTGGGGAAGTTGATTCTCCTTATTTACTTCAATCTTTATCTTTAAATGTTCCTTCAAAAATGCTTCTGCATACCTTAATACAAGATTGACTTCCGTCTAGATATGAGCGCAGTACGACATAGTATGGAGCTAGTAGTACAGTACAATCTTGTTTATCCGGCTTTCGATTATCCGAATTAAGCGTTATCCAAACCGGACTCGCTTGGATAATATAGAAATAAGACGGATGAAGCCGAATATACTTATCACCATAGAGTAATATATATAAATTAATTTCGTTTCACCATAAAAAAATATCAAAAATGTTTGAAATTTTCAAATTCTTTATTTCTTCCGTGTTATCCGAGTTTTGGCTTATCGGAGGTACCTCTTTTCTGTGCACGTATGATTTTAGCCATCAATCTAGTATGCCACACTCGGCCAAAAGCTTGCTGCACATTAATGAATACATCATTGTAGTACTCCCTTTCAGCAGATGTTGTTTAACACTCTGTGGAGGTGCTCTGCAGTGCTAATAACCTTTGGATAACTGCTTGGATTTCACGATGTCCGCGAGCCGGGAATGATTAGTCCTTTTTGAAAATTTTGATAATGAGGATGGAGACAATTTATTTTTTTTTTTATGCTTTTAATGTCTGATATGACCTTCGCCAAAGTAAAGGATTCAATGGGCTTGTGCATCTACACTGGTGAATCAAAAAATACTTATGTTTCCTTTAGCTGCCAGGAAAGATGCATAGCGAAGACATTGGCCTGCTCAGCATCTGAAACATGCAGGCGAGATTGTTGTACATACTGGCTTTCTTTTAACACCTCTTGTTTCCTTCCAGAATTTAATCATATCTGCTTCGGATGCGCTTCCTTGAACTCGTAGCTGCTCTACACCATTCAGTATTGACTTCCTATGTACATCGTTCATAGGTGGTGTTTTCTCGAAAGAAGGGCGCGCAGTTCATTACTTAGTTTGCACATACCACTACCATGTCGAGGGCGTCTGATAGTGCGGTGTCTTGATTCAATTGCCGATTTTTTTTAAACTTTGCTGATGAATAGATCAAACGCGAAATCTATATTTTAAGCAGAATTTAAATCCATTTCAGAGCCTTCTGATGTCATCCATAATACTGTTCAATATGAATGTTTCCATAACTGAGAATATAGCAACCGCTGATTTGATCAGAGTTCAAAACTGGCCGGTCTGATAGGTTGAGATATTTTTTATAATCCAAGAAGCCACCATAACATTTTAATGGTGCTCATGGCTTATTACCTATCGCCGTAAGCAAAGTCAGGATCTTTTTTTACGCTGTCATCAGCTCTTTTATGAATTCCTACTGGTCTGTCTAGAATTCTCACATTGTATTTTGAAGGAAGTTAATTAGGTCCAGAAGAGCACTTTTATCAACTCTTAAGTCTTGCTGTCTAACAGATGCAAATTTAAGCGCAAGTTTGGAAAGTTTAGAAAAAACCGATTTTTACCTCTAAATAAATATTTCGGGGTTATATTGAAAAAAAAGAGTAAAATACCACTGTTACCCTGTAATATTTTTTGGAGTTTAAATTCTATTATTCAACTATTATTATAAGATCCAGAAATGTTGAATAAAAGTTAGGGTAGTATAGTGCATTCATTAAGGCATTCAACTTGAAATCTCAAAACCTGAGCTTCATGCAAAGCATTTATCCGATGTACAGATGGACAAATATGTCTGTTTCAATAATGTATTTATGGATATCGAATAACTGCTTAAACTATTCTTAAGCTTTTCCAATAAATAATTACCAGTTCACAAACTGTGTGAAATATTTTAAAAGGTATTTCCAGTAATTGTTGTCATAAATGATTTGCTCTAAGCCAAACCCGAAACGCTTGTGGACTTTTTTTGCTACGGGATTCCCCCAGTAATAAATAAATTTACCTAAGTATAACTCGAATGGGTATCTTAGCATATCTTAATTATAAATCCAATATAAATCCATTATTTGTTTTGATAATTAATAAAATTTGTAAAGCTTACTAACCTGTTTAAGTATAAAACTTTATGCAAAACAGAGAGCTTAAGAAAAAGCTAAACTTTTATAGAATCTAAGCTTAGCTTCAGATTGGCGGGTAGAAATCTTTGCTACTCTATGAGCTAAGCTCAGAACTATATAATCTGCATACGAAAGCGCGCGCAATGCTGAGCATTATAGAAATAATAAGTACAATAAATATATTACCAGAGTTTGGCTCTCAGATGCGGCAATGACATCGAACAGGTTTATTTATCAAGGCGCGCTCATCGGGAAAAGAACAATTCGTACGATAAGTAGTTGGAAGTGTTGCTTCATGTGAAACAGTTTTGGGTAGTGCAAAAATTTGTAGAATTAACAAATGCTGAAATTACGCGGCTACCGCATAAGCCTTGTGCTGACGCTGGTATATACCACCATACTCTTCGCGGAAATCGGTAACAGTTGGGCGCAAGGTTTTCCGGAAAATAGCTGCCAAACCTATTTCAATTACGTTGCGGACAATGCGGGCAACTGGTACGGTGAAATAATATTCAACAATTTGGCACTTGGTACCAATCGCATCGATGTGCGCTTCTCGCAGCAGGGAGTTCAATCGGTATATAAGATTTTCCAATGAATTGAAATCAACTCAGTGACGTATGTACGTCATTGACTGCTGCTGCTGCTGTTTTTGTTCTTGTTGTTGACTAATGCATTTGGAATGTTTACAGAAAAACGCAGTTGGTGCTTTACTTCCATATCCTGACGAGGCTACAGCACGCCGTAATATAGGCGAAAATCGTGCTGTGTCTTTTCGCTTGAGTCTGGCTGCCGGTGCGCAGCTTTTGCCAAAATTAACACAACTTCAGCTTAATGGACAGGAACTATGTCGGTCCAGTGAATGTAAGTGTTACAAAAGTATGAGAATTAACGAAGTGTGTTATAGGCGACTGCATGGTACTCTGTACAAAGACATGACATGTATCAAAATATATGCAACATAACTTACTTCGAGATATCACAGTAAAGGGGGCAGACAGACGGACATCTCAATATCTACTTGACTTTTAGCATTATTTATATTATCGTGTTATCGTATTTAATATCATGTTTCCTCTTTTTTCCATTAGATTCACCTCCAAATTCCTTCTTCAATCGTTTCTACAATATAAATGTTTATCGCACACAAACTGTTGAGATCAGCAGTTCTTCCAATGCAAACACTTTTAATAGAAGACAACAACAACAGGGAGGCGTCTTAAATGACAACGGATTATTTGAGCTCATGTTGAACGATGCAGGCAACATTCAAATGAATATCGGCAGTGGCAGCAGCACCGGAAGTGGCACGACATTCGTCTATCAAATTGATGGCAATGGCAACATGCGGCGTGTTGAACAAACTCCAAACGTTAATACATACATGCAACCGACTTTTGGCAGCAACTTTCCGTCGTTCAATACTGGTGTGCAACGTACAGTGCCCACAAATAAATTTACGCCAATGCCTATAGATCCAAATCGTTTTACTGTAGCCACAACACGTCAACAAACGCAACCAACACCGTCGCAACCGACAGCAACAATTGGAACACGACAACAGCAAACCTTTGAATGCGGCATCGAGGGCAGCACCGTAGCACTCATACATAATGGCGTGGACATAATGCGCGGTCGCTTCCCTTGGTTGACAGCGCTCTATTACAAGGAAGGTGTCGATCTCAACTTCAAGTGCTCCGGTTCGCTAGTGTCCACAACTGTGGTCATCACTGCCGCACATTGCGTACATGGACGCACAGCGCAAGACGTTGCCGTTGCACTGGGACGTCACGATCTTTCCTCGTACAGCGAAGAAGGTGTCATGACACGTGACATAGAGTCTATACGCGTACATCGAGATTACAATCGGTTCACATTCTCAGACGCTGATGTTGCAATGCTGACGCTTTTGATACCTGCAACGTAAGTGTGTCAGCGCAGTGACTTGAACTATGACATTTTATTATTCATATTTCTTATAGCTATAGCGTATATATACAACCGATCTGCATTTGGCGTATTGACATTGATGCGCGTATTAATGAAAACGAAAAAGGTTTTGTTGCCGGTTGGGGCAAGGATGAGCACGGTAATGCTGTAACGCGTATGCCTAAAATGGTGGAGGCGGGCATTGTTGACCAGGCTGTGTGTCAACGTTCACTCAATGTAACCAGCCTGACTACAGATCGTACGCTATGTGCTGGCAATTTGGATGGTTCGGGTCCGTGCATGGGCGATTCCGGCGGTGGGCTGATGATTAAGCGTAATGGCCGTATGATGTTGCGCGGCATTGTTTCGCTGGGAGCGCGTGTGGAGCAGCAGTGCAACCTTAGGCAATATGTCGTTTATTGTGATTTAGCAAAGCATATTGATTGGATTTTACAGGGTCTAGCTTAGCAGCTTTGCAGATGATGTATTTACAAGTTAAATGAGTAAATCTATTCAAAATAATAAATCAATTTATTACTAAGTAATAAATCCAGTTTGAATTTATTTGTGCAAAGCATCGCATCGCATGTGTGGAAATTGTTTGCAAGTATTTGTGAAACTTGTTTTCTTTGATTTTCTTTTTTTTTTATGTGACACGTGCAAAATTCTAAAAAGGAAATAGCTCACGTTTTCTAAATTTTGTGTAAAATCTTTTCTTTTTTTCAATTAAATTATAAATTGAAAAATTTACTCATGAATGGAAATTACATTATTACCAATAATATATCCCATATAGGTTCTAATCGGAGCAATAGACTTAGCTATAGGCTATAGGCTGTTTCATTGCCGTGCATACTCGATTGTCCATTTGACTATCTGAATGTGGTTCAGCTTCTTCTACCCTCTATCTATAATGGGTAAAAGAGTTCAATTAGTTTTCGGAAATGTAATTGACGGCCAAATTGAGGTGAGTCAACGAAAAGTTGGGTTCATATAGATATATATCCGTCCGTTCGTCTGTCGATCTATGTATGTATGGCCATTGGAGATATTGGAAATAGAATTGAATAATCTTGAAATTTGGATGTTTAGAATTTCTATTCAGATAATGTATATAATTTGAACATGCAAACATCAAGAGGAAGAGGAAGCCCCCATACAAATGTCTCCATGATTGCATCGCTTCTTCCGATTCTGATAGCCTATACTGTCCTTCAACGCTTCAACTATCTTTATACCAAAATGCACAACAATTGGTTCAGCAATAAAGGCATTCACAAACTTATGCATTTATAATATTATATTCGGCTGAGACCCCGTATAAACACTTTATATCAATTTACCACTTCAGGAATAACTCCCTAATAACCAATCACCCAATTTTACATTTTAGTTTATACGAAATAATAATAATACGGAAGCTTCATATTAACTGAAATTACCTATGTTTCTTTTTTCAGAGCCAGTAGGAGATGCGGTTTAATGAGAAGTATATATATTAGGGCGGGTTTTTATCAAAAATCGTCCACCAGAATCAGAATCTACGAAGATTTCTAGGAAATTTTCACCATGAAACTATGTGTCTAAAATCAAATCCTAGTTTCAGGTTGAGCTGTTTTAAGGTTTTTTAAGGTGTTTAAGTTTTTGAAAAAAAAAAAAACTCATTTTCCAATCATGTTGCGCTCATTTCTAATTCATCTTTTTACAACAAATTTTATAAATATTTTTTTTTTTCATAATTCCGATTCTGATGGATGCAGAAGAACCTTCCATCCGAACTCCCGGAGCTTCTGGCGCGTCTCAATCGAAGTGTGTGGTCTGGCGTTGTACTGATGGAACACAATTTCTCTCCTATTGGCCAAAAATTTCCATGATTATTGCATTCAAGCGGTCCAGTTGTTTACAGTAGAGGGCCGACTTGAGCGTTTGGCCATAGGGGAGCAGCTCATAGTATATGATTTCCTGCCAATCCCACCAAACAAACAGCAAAACCTTCCTTCAACCGTTTGAGCCGCTTTGAACATTCACCCACGACCGTTTGCGCTTCACGTTGTCGTAAGTCACCCACTTTTCATCGCAAGTCACCATTCGCTTCATAAACGGGTACATTTTGTTGCGATTCAGCAGCGATTCGCAGATGGAAATTCGGTCCATGAGGTGTTTTGGTATCAATTCGTGTGGCACCCAAATATCAAATTTTTGCCTTTCAACGGTTATATGACTGATATTCAGCTCCCGGGCGATGGTACGGCAGCTACTATGGCGGTCTATTTCGATCATTTCCTTGATTTTTTCGACTTCTTGGACGACAGGTCTTTCGGCGCATGATGCATCTTCCACTTCCTCTACACCAGAACGGAAATGAGTGAACTACTGTTTTGCTAGGCGAATTGAACAAGTATCGGCCCCATAAACATCACACATTTTTTTGGCCGCTTGCGATGCGTTTTTGCCTTTCAGTTAGTAAAAATGTAAAATATGAATTTCTTCCTTCGAGACCTCCATGTTGGACGCGCTGTAGCTCACAATTAAATTGTCCAAGCGCAATGCTGTCAAACCTAATACCTAATTGAAAAAAAAAAGAACGCGAAATACGAAAAGACTTTTGTTCCATTTTTGTTATATGTTCCAAATAAAAATTCAGGCAGTGCGAAGATCCAAAATTATATAAAAGCAAAAGTAGGCGTTATAAGAAATTTTATTTCTGTTGTGTGGCCTAGGCGCACTAAGTTTTTTTATATTTATTTTTTTTTATTATTAAAAATGCTGCTAGACATTTCCGTCCCTCGGGATGTTGTTTAAATTTTCCATTTACAAACTGTTTGAAATTTAGCAGGATATTTTATTATGGTCTTCACAGGTCTTCACAGGCATCTTACCTATAAACATTTTGCGTTTTTCTATAAGAAAAAAATTATTTACTACAGTTTGTATAAAAATGGAACTTAATATTTTTTGGGTGTGACCCATAAATATTAAAAGATAGCTTCTATAAATAGCTCTAGAATGTAGAATGTTATTCAAGCTTTGACACTAGCGAAGTTAAAATTTTATTAAAATTTTTTTTTCAGTGTACATTAAAACTGAAACCTAATACATATTATTTTGATATTGGTATGCGCTTACATAAATTTGAAGCTAATTTGCAAAAAAATAAAAATAAAATAAAAATATAAATGACAAAATATTCAAATAAATACGCTATTGACAAATCATTCGGTTATTTATTATTTTAAACGATATATCTTTAAATATTGTTTACTAATTGGGATAGTTAGTAATGCTTTAAGTCTGGCTCTCTCTCTATTGGAGACTCGCACACTCTCCCAATCTCAAGCGCACAAATCGCGATAACTTTGTATTCTGTATTTTCGCCGATTTTTCAAACTGAAGCTGCGTGATCTCGAGCCGATCATTCGCTTAGAGCTGCTCATTGAGTACGGTTCGGTACGACGCTGTTCGGTTTCGATTTTAACGCGGTACGAGTGCGAGTGACGAGTGTACGGGGCTTAAAATCTTAAAGCGGCTGCGGTTTCTTATCGGACAGTTGACTGAGCATTGCGTGCTGCTGAGTGAATCCCCCCGAGCAGCTATCATATACTTAAATTTTTTTTTTCGTATTAAACAAATAATTAGTAGAACAAATATTGAATTTAAAATATAAAATTTTCGCAAAGATGCTGCCGTCAGCTACGTGTTTAGTGTTTCTAATCTTTGCTTCGTTGCATACAACGCGCATTCAAGCGCAGGATTTACCCGATATACCGTGTCCAAACTATTTTCAGTATCTCCGTGCAGGCAATCAGTTTATTGGACGGATTACATTGCAACTGGAGCAAAGTGTAAATGAATTAAGTGTAAAATTCTCGCAACGCTATCCGGTGACATCGGTAAGTGTGCAAGTTTATAGTGTATGAAAGTTGTGTATGACTAATCGGAAATTCAATTTCAAGCTGAAAACAAAGAAAAGATTTAAACAAAAAAACAAATAAAGAAAGATTGACAAATAAACTTGTTCTTGTACTTTTTCTGCACTGTCTGTCTGTCTGTCTGTCTGTCTGTTAGTTGATTTGAAGCAGCTAGAAAAGATTTTTATGACTGGGGATTTACGCCAAATTAATTTCATTTTTCGTGTATGAGAGATAAAAATTATTTACCTATCTATCAACTGTCAAAGAAAACAAATAAATAAAAATAGCATTGCAATTAATTTCAATACCCTACACGTTAATTTATAATTGTATATTAGTTTTGTCATGCAGTTTATAAATCGTAGAAGATGTCGTAGAATAGATACTTTTCTATATATCTGCGCAATGTGCTAGACAAGATGCAACGATATTGCTAGTACCTACGGACGAATTAATGCATTGAATATGGCTAGTGGCAAGCACACTAATTAGAGTTCATTGAGTCCATGCATATTTTAAAAAGTATATAGGCCTATATTTTTTATATCCAATGGAACCTGCATATCCAGAAAATAGTTCTTACTTAAAGTTAAAATATTTTGAACGTTTTCTGTTTGTCATTGTGCATCACTTAGAGCATCTTTGAATGACATTAATTGCTGTTAAAGTTCTAAATATTCTTTCGGAGATAAAGTCGCATCAATCATGTCCAATATGTGGTGCAACTCCAAAACACTTTTTGCCGACTTAAAATTTAAAAGCGGGATAATGCGAGATAATGCCCCCACTTTCGCTACACCCTTGCCTATTAGTATATGTATAGGAAGCGTATTTCCATAAGAAGCCATTATATCTACTTTTGAGTTGATACAGACTTTGTCAAAGCCATTGTTTTTATTCCAAAACATAATAGTGTGCGGTGGGTTTGTGTGAAGTATATTCCAAAATGTGAGCAGACACGTCTATTAGTATACAAGGTGTGTCTCAAAATTTCCCGAACTTTTGGAATAAAATGAAAACCAATAGATTTTTGAGTACTTGTTTTTTTAGGCCCTGTACGGAAGGTACAAGAGCCTATTGGTTTTGTGCAAATGTATGTAACAGATAGAAATAATGGTCGGAGACCCCCCCAAATGTACCCCCATTATGGTCAGCAGTGATAGAGGAGTCGATATAGACATGCCCGTCTGTACGTCCGTCCGTCTGTATGAATGAAAGGATCTTGGAAACGGTAGTAGATAGAGACTTCGTGTTTTTTGCATTCGACTAGGACTGCTCCGGAATTTTACAAGTTTATTTTAAAATTTTGCTCCTCCCCCCGTCCCTATAAAATCACCACCAAGCCTCAAATTTTCTTCTTAGAGATAATGTCCCTCTTAGCCAAAATCCAATAAGTTCATCAAAATCGGATAATAAATGACGATTTTATAAGCAATTGAATTGAAGAATTGAATAAGGCCCTTTGAATCGTAAAAACAAATCAAGATTGTCTTCACTTTTGACTTTTCCAAACGTGATTTTTTGGGGTTTGGCTCTCCGGTCGGCTTCCATTCGGCACTTTGATGCTTGGTTTCAAGGTCGTATTGAAAACACCATGTCTCGTCACCAGTAACAATGTTCAAAAGGAAGTTTTCATTCTTTTTGGCATCTTAAATGATGTCTTTCAAATGTCTTTCAATTGATGCGAAACAAATCGTGCACACACTTTCCTGAAGCCGAAATGTTCGACCAAAATGCGATGGGTTGAATCTTTGTATAATCCCAATTCCGATTCCATGAACCGAAATTACGATTTCGGCTTATTTTTGATAAATTCACGAACAATTTTGATGTTTTGTTCGTTCACTGAAGAATTCGACGGGCCCGAACATTCATCGTCATTCAAGTCTTCCCGACTGTCTTTGAAACGTGTATATTAGTCGTTAATAGTGGTATGAGATGAACAATTATTCCCATAAACTTGTTTCATCAATTCGTGAGTTTCGGTAAAAGTTTAACCAAGTTTAAGACAAAACTTAATGTTGGCTCTGAGCTCAACAATTCTGAAGGGAATGTCAATGAAAGATGTTCCTTTCCAACGCAGGTCCCCACCAAGAGGTGGCATCAGCAGAAAGTGCCCTTGGAAAAAAATTTCGGGAAATTTTTAAACACACCCTGCATGTATGTGACAAGTGTATCCATAAGATCCCACCATATTCACTTTTGAGCTGATAAAAATTAAAAAGTTTTTCATTTTTAATTCAAAAATATATTCTTATTTGGAGTTCCATGCTAAACTAACAACAACAAAAAAAACAAGTAAGAAAATACAGTCAGGCGTAACCGACTGTAAGAGGCCCTGTACCAGTTCAGGTCGCCTAACAAACACATTAAATGTTTCCCGAGCTTATGACCAAACACATGACCACTTCTCACTGCGCGAATATGAATGAAAAGAAAAGGGGGGTCGTTCAAATTCAATTGCTTATAAAATCGTCATTTATTATCCGATTTTGATGAACTTTTTTGATTTTGGTTTAGAAGGACGTTAACTTTATACTGGTATACTAATATTTTTTTTGTGCCGAAGAAATTTTTAACCTAAGGGGTGATTTTATTGGGAGGGGGGGGTGGGGTATGGTCAAAATTTTAAAATAAACTTGTGAAATTCCGGAGCAGTCCTAGTCGAATGCAAAAAACACGAAGTCTATCTATTACCGTTTCCGAGATCCTTTCGTTCATACAGACGGACTGACGGACAGACGGACGGACGGACAGACGGACAGACGGACATGGCTATATCGACTCCTCTATCACTCCTGACCATAATGGGGGTAACTTTGGGGGGTCTCCGACAATTAGTTCTTCCTGTTACATACATTTGCACAAAACCAATAGGCTCTTGTACCTTCGGTACAGGGCCTAAAAAAAGCTATGCCTTTTTGAACATATCTTTATCAGTGGTGAGATATGATTTAAATATGCAAAGTTTATTCCTTTCAGACAGTGAGTTTATCTCATTTATAAAGTCCCCAATATTTCAATTGACGCAAATGCTGCTACATTTATACTTTGCTAAATATGTAAAAAACATCACTGAATCATAGAACTTCTACAGAAGTTGAATTTTTGTGCAGAAAAAAAAAAATACTTTAAACATGAAACGCATGAACAATAATAATTTTCCCAAGCAGGGGGAAATCTAACAGAGTTCAGCGCAGTTTCAATGGGTAAATCAAAACAAAAAAAAAAAACAAAAAGAAAACAATCTGCGGTTTTTTCATAACAATTTATTGTTCTAAGATCAATTGTAATCTCAAACTGCTTTCAAATGAGCGAACAGTAGTTGAAAGAGTCGCAACTTGTATTACGTTTTAATTATAGACGCTAACCACGCTAAGCGAGTAGTTTATGATTTATTTGTCTGCGAATTAATTTAAACAAATACCAAACAAATAATAAAATATAAATAAAATATCTAATAAACCCATAAATGCTGACGTAAAGCGTGTTGAACACGCGTTTATGAATATACGTATAAACGCTTATCAGGTGTTAACTGCTCGTCGGCTCAGACATCGCTGAAGATACTCCGAAGAGACTGTGAGTTGTATTTTAAAGCCGGAATAAAACGCTTACAAAGCGTAAAACTGGCAAATGCTCTCTCGTTTTATTATTTGTTAAACTCGCTCTCCGATTCACAAACTTGTTTTTACGTTTATTATTTAGTAATATTTTATTATGTATGTTCGTATATGTCTGTAAAAATGTTTGTTTTTACTCGCATAAATAGTAAACATTTTTTATTCGCAGGAAGTTTTATTTTTAATTAAATTTGTGCAATTTAATTATTTTAATTTTATTTTATAATACTAAGGTCAGCAAATGCGTAGGATTGATAATGTGCTGGAAGTACATAGATTAGCTGATAAGGAATTAAAATTGTGTATATTAAAATTTAACAGAATATGATTTCGTAGACCTTATAAAGAATATTAATACACTTGCCATACCCGGTATATACTGCTTATTTTCTATTTAATTTTCTTTTATGTGTTTTGTTAAGCATTTTGTTAATATATTTTGTCACCAACGCCATCTACCGGATTTGAAATACAAAAGTAGTCAAAAGCGCTTGAGCTCGAGCTATGGTTAATGATTTCATTTATATTTGCTCTTTGTATCTATTTGAGATGCAGGAATAATATTTGGTATACATGCTAATGAAATCAGAAGCAAGATCCATTGGACTATATGAGATCGTATAGGATTCAGAGCGATATAAAGTTTAAAATTTTTCAATAAAGCCTTGGGGTATGGCGGAGTTGACGAATGTGTGGTGAAGCTAGTAAAAATGTTGTTGTACTGCTTCAATATGATGGTTTGCATCCACCACTTTCCCTACCAATGTAAGTTTGCTGTACCGAAATAGCGACGGTAACTTCTGCATATGACGGGCCTCTAGAAATAGCAGACGACACCACATTTGACGTGCTCCCATCGAAAACTCTCTCGGCAACTGGTGCCACTCTGTGCAAGATCAAGCCGATGCAGCATACCTCAGTGCTTCGAGTTAGCATCAGAAGAAGAGGCAGAAGCTACGAGATTCTGCCAGATCTGTGAGAGGACCCATTCGGCTCCGAGACTGTTAAAGTCATAATCCAGCGTCTGCCGATAAAACTCCAGAACACGAAAATTTTTTTAACCGTACGTTGAAGGCGCTACTGGAGAGTGCTGTCCTTACTATGCTGTCGATTTTCAATACCAAATCGGATTTGGTGCCTGAATCTACCGGCCGATTAGTCTCCTGGTATCGAACTCGAAGGTTTAGCAAAGAGTGGTCACTTCTGGACTTGCGATCATTACGATGTCCCGGAACCTGATCACGGACCATAAATTTCTGACATCACAGAGTCACAGACCACATATTGTATATTGTATATCCAGCATATCTAGCAAGCATTCGATCGAGTTCGACACCCAGGCCTCCTGCGAAAGTTCAAGGAGACTCTGCTCTCAATTTACATTGCACAGATACGGTACTACTTGGAGGGTGGAACCTTAAGGGTTAAAGTCGGGATATGTCAGTAGTCGCCTCATTAGCAATCGCACGACTGCCAAACGGAAGTGGACTTGATCCTTTTCTCTTCAGTTTATATGCAGCAGACATACTTGGTCTTGATGCCATTAAGCTTCGAGATCCAGACACATCCCTGCTATTGGCCTTATATGCAAATGTATTATGGCCTCTGCAAAACAGCCGTAGATGGTTGCCGATACGTAGATGTTCTCGCTGACTGGGTCAACAGGTGAAAAATAAAGCTCAATGACAGGAAAAGAGTAAACATGTGTTTTAGTCTCTTTCGGCAGCAGCCCTACCTGCGCGTAACCACGACACCACCTTAGAAAAGTCAGCTAAGGGGTTCCACCTGGGCCTTAATGTAAATATGAGGTTCACTTTTAAGCACCAATATGGTGACGTGTTGTAGCAGATTCGATGTCCTTTGATGTCCGCAACTCTATTCCACTTCAATTTGGCACAATTTGGCCATAACCTTCTAATTTTTGGAACTTTCGTCAAAAAATTTATTTAAATATGTACATACTTTCGTATGCACATTCGAAGGCAGCTGGCGACGACCTTGGTTGCTATTATTCACAAATGAAGAAATGAGTATTATTATACCCCAGTAATAAAAAGTAGCCTCTAAGTCTTTGTATTGCCCTAAGGGACCACACACTGCGCCACCAAGCAGTTGTTTAATTTTAACATTTTACTCATTCAAATTGCATCCCATAACTGACATTGCCAAACCAATATGAACGCCCATAGAAACCACTGCTGTACTACATCCTCTTCAAAGTTTTAAATAATTATTTTCACTTTAATCCTTTAGCAAAAGCTGTTAGTATTTCGAGGAATATGTTTGCAGTTTTTAAGCTTATGTTCAAGCGATCATTGAGGTTTCTGTTTTATTTATAATTAAAATTCACTGATTGTCACGTGTTATAAATTACAGCGTTTAAATAGTGGAAAATCCGTGCAATTAACAATTGAATTAATTTAATTTCTTTATAAAAATGTGTTTAATATATTAATGTATCAATGGCATATATTGCAATATATGAGACCATAAGTGGATTTTATTGGAAAAATATTTACTTAAAAAAACTGTGTTGCATTCAAAATTATAGAAATTCTTTTTATGACAAAAGATAAAAGGATGTATTAAATTTCTGCGAAAGGAGTCATGATAAAGCCAATAAATATTTAATATAATTATTGTGTATATATACTCGTTCAAAATCTGTCTATATAGAGATGTTCTTCGGAGGTCTTCAAGAGTAAAAACATAGAGCTTCAATGAACGTACCAGCCCTGCTATAATCTTATGCAAAGGAGAGCTCCCTTTTCGAGTTTGTGTTTCTGTTTTATTAGTTGCCTTTGGTGGCTTTTGCATCAATACTAATAAACTATGACGCATACACACTCCATTGTAGCACTTTTCTTATACCATTTAATTGCAAGAAAATACTTTTACTAAATTATCAAATTTCTTTACAGAATTTTTACGGCAGTCTGACACTTTTTGATGGTGAAGATGCTACCAAAGCGAATCTGCGCAATGGCAGACCAGTGTCATATCGTGTGGACTTTCCCATAACAGGAGTAACACCACGCCTGGTGTCAATACACTTGAATGGGCAACTCATTTGTGCTGGCAGTGAATGTATGTATTGTAGTTGCTCTTCTTCTTCTTTAAAAAAAAAATATTAACTTCATTTAATTTTGGTTCTTACAGATCCACCACCAAACACAATGATTAATTTGATGCATATACTACGCTCTTCTACTGTCTTCTTCAGCGCACCACAAGGCGGGCGTTTTCCAGATGAGGGTGTCTTCTACTATGAAGGAAGTAATCCAACGATACAAGAACCTCAGCAGCCTAATAGATTCCGTCCTAGACCCAATAGTAACAATAATGGACCAACTTTTAATTTGGTCGAACAAACGGTTAGAGTACCAAGCAACGCCGTTGATTTTGGCTCAAATCAACCGAATCCCTTCTTCACGCAGACAACGCCAACACGGCAGCGCGTTACTACAAACAATGTCAACACTGCACAAGTACCAACTGCTATCGAAAACCGTACACCGCGTCCTGAAACACCAGCTTTTGCGCCGAATGTTTGCGGACGTGAGGGCAATACTATTACACCCTTAGTACACTTCGGTAAAACTTTGGCGCGCGGTCAATACCCTTGGTTGACAGCCATCTATCAAAAGCAAACCGCTTCGGGTCTTAAGTTCATCTGTGGTGGTTCTTTGGTCTCACGGCGCACCGTCATCACTGCAGCGCATTGTTTTAAGCTGACCAGCCTGACAGCAAATCGTGTATTGATCTATTTGGGACGACACAATTTGGATGACTACAGCGAAAATGGCATAGTGGCACGTGAGGTGCAGGAGTTGGTGACACATCCGCAGTACAACACGAATACCTATCCAGATGCTGATATTGCGTTGGTGCATCTGCAGCTGCCAGTGGAGTAAGTTTAAAATGTAATAAAGAGTTCGATTTTTTTCTTATAAATGCCTCATTCGCTGCTTACAGTTACACAACAATCGTGCAACCGATATGTCTCTGGAGCGAAAATTACGTACTTACATTGCCAACTGGACAGCGGGGCACTGTTGCCGGCTGGGGTGGCGACGAGAACGGTGCAGTTATTACCAATTTACCAAAATCTGTCGATGCGGAAATTGTCGGCGAAGCAGAATGTCTGCGTTCGTTGGAAGTAAAAGATCTCGCCTCGAATCGTACACTTTGTGCGGGTAATAGAGATGGCTCAGGTCCGTGCATGGGTGATTCAGGCGGCGGTCTGATGATCAATTACAATGGCGTTTGGGTACTACGTGGCATTGTCTCTGCCGGTCAGGTGCAAGAGCAACGCTGCAATCTGCGCGAATTTGTTATTTACTGCGATGTTGCGAAGCATATCAACTGGGTGCGACAGAACATTGTGGATTGATTGCGTAGATAAGACGGAATCTTTAGCGAGATTCAAGATTCAAACGACTGCTTAACTAGGTACGAGTAGTTTAGGTAGAGTATATGTGTAGCTTTAAGTTGAATGATGACATTGTGAGATATTAGTTGAATACTATGTGCCAAAATAAACTGAATTACTTGAGTACGTATGAAAATTCAGACCAGACGTATTTATTTACTTATTCAATTTGCATTTCAAAATGAAATTTATCTTCAAGCGGACAGGTTGCAGTGTAGAGAGTATTTGAGACAAATGAATTTTAAGTATATACCATATAAAATCAAGCGAAAAATGTTAACTTCGATGCTGACACAATCTACACATTTGCCTTCACAATAACCAATTTAATGGACAAAAAAAAACCCTACAAGGCAATTAGTCCGTACGCTGGAGAAAACTTCTTTTGTGAACTATTTTTTTCCGGGATGTATTTGATGGCAGATATGATCAATTTCAATTTGCCAACTTGAAGCGTATATCTCTCATAGTTTTTGAGATATCGTTGTTCGCACATTCGAACGACTGATGGATGGACAGTCGGATACATCTATATGGACTCAACTTCATATTCAGCATCCGAAATCTATAAAGCTGTAAAGCTAGTGGGTCAGTGCTATTAATGTAATATTGCATGAGTCTGGAGTAAAAAAAAAAATCGGTTGCTGGGTGCATGGTACAGTTAAATACATTGTTGCTGACTTGCTCTCTCTCTTAGCGGAGTTGTAACTTCGATCACAAAAATTCGATAAAAATAACTTTTACGATATATCGTGGTCCAATTTAAATAAACAAGACAAAAACACGCCGCTGTTCGCATGTAAATAATCCTTGAGACGATCCTCGAAATATATCGGAATCAAAAATAAAAATATTGTGCTTTTATTTCGATTGGACATAGAGCCTACAAAACTCCAATAGTAACATAGAATGTCGCCAAAAATTGACCAACAAATATGAATGTATTTTGAGTTGATATCTTATTTATTCCAGTAAAGTAGTTCGAACTTATAAGGCTTTATTTTTCAACAATTTATAAATTATTACTAATATAATAGTTTATACATATAATAGACTAAATTTTTGTCTGGTTGTTTGTGCTCGCATCACGTAAAAGCCACTCATTAGAGTAAAAATCGAATTACTGAAAGTTGGGATGCTTCATTGTGAGTAACATTTAACGTTCATTTTAACAAAAATGACCTTTGCAGTCAAAAAATATGAATGTTAAAAATTTAATTAGAAACCTCATAGTTAATATCGTATATATGTATATCGATTTAAACGAAGATTGTGCTTATGTGAATGTGACTGTGCATGCTTTCGTGTATACAGCACTTTTTCTGCGAACATAATGCTTGGAATTTTTCATTCATTGCCATGACCTAATATTATAATTCTCAATTTGTTCTTGCTTTCATGAATAGTTGAAAGTATGTTTGTCGATTGTTTGTCAGTAGAAGTATACCAGAAAGTATTTTTAATTTAAATCTTCTGGGTAGTAGTTCGACAGGTAAATTTTTTTCCAGATTGGTCACACTTTCCTAAATTATGATTTAAATTTTTAGCGCGATCTGTCAACCAGTTTGTTTACAGCAGCTGTTTAAGTCGTTAATCGACCTTAGTAGTGCTTGGCGATTTTTTATAATGAGTGAAAATATTGATCAACGTATTTGTGTTACAAACGAAATTTCGAGTTCCAATACATTGAAAATGTTGTAAAAGGCTTTTGGTGAACAGCTCTGTCAAAAACGGGCACTTACAAGTGCTAGAAAGCCTTCAAGAATGGCTCGTTCTGGACAGCCACCAACGAGCCTGATCGATAATTACGTCGATATAGTAGACAAAATCGTTGCGAAAAGTTACCATTTGAGCTTGATGCTTTGCAGATGTCACTCGAGAGCGTACGTACGATAAATTACGAAAATTGGGTATGCAACGCGTTGCTGCAAGATTTTCTTTCAAAATAGGTATCGAAAGAGATAGCTGCAGACATACTGGATCGAGTCAATTCGGATCATACCTTCATGGAAGACATAATTACTAGCGTAGAGACATGAGTGTACGAGTACGATACATTTATGAAGCAACAATCTTCTGAATGACAGCCTAAAGGCGCACCAATGTCAAAAAAACCAAGTCAAGTCGAACAAAAGTGAAGATGATGCTCATTGCATTCTTCGATATTCGTGATGTGGTGTACTTTGAATGAGTTTCACGTGGTCAAATGATCAACAAAGCGTATTACGTCGGTGCTATGAGGCATTTGCGATAGGCTATTCCTCGTAGATTTTGATTATAAACATAATGCGATGATAATGCGTTATCTCACAGAGCCATCATTGTGAACAAATACTATCGAACAAACACCACATTCAACAGCTATGTGACTCTGTGACTTCATTCTCTTCTCAAGACTAAACTTGTTGCTTCGGGGAACGCGCATTGAATTGATTGAAGACATCAAGAAAAATTCCAAGCGAGAGCTGAAGACCATCTCGGAAAGTTCCTACAGAAAGTATTTTGATGAGTGGAAGAAGCATTGTGCATATGTGTATAGGTTCAAGTGGTTGCTTTTTCGAAGGCGGTAAATTAAATTTGGATGATTAATTCCACTAACATAAATTTGTTGTTATTATGCAGTTTTGTATGTTAGCTGCTTCCTTTTAGAATATTTTGTCATGAGTACATAAACCAAGCAGGCACACATTTCTTTAGACATTGTACATAAATTGTTTATTTGGTTCAAAGTACATAGGCACACTTGTGCAATTTAGATGCATATAGGGGAATTGTATAGTCGAGCTAATACAAACAGTTTTGCACAGTCTACGAGAAATATATCTCAATTAGGCGAAATGCAATTTGTCTACAAAATAAATTTTCTTTTTTTTTTTCTTTTTATTCAAAACTGCGCAACAATTGCTTAGTCTACAGTCGTGTGTCCGAACGAACAGATATGTCTGAACCACATATCATTAATTTGTGCCGCTTTTTAAATCGCGCGTAAAACGCTACAAAAACGCCAACAACTCGCCATTTGACAATGTTGCTTAAAAAAATTTTCGAAATAGTTCTACTGCCATACTAAACTAATTTCAATCGAGTCGTTTGTCTTTCGATGAGGTACAACAGGTGATGATGCCGTCAGTGTCTAAGGCTGCGACAACGAACACCAATCATGCCGAGAGCGCGGCAGCATTTATGCTCGCTCGCATGTTGAGCTGCGCTGCGCACATATTTCGCCTGGAATATGCGAACATCCTGTTGAATTTTATTCGTTGCGCTTGAAGGCTTCACACAAATCACTTGGCGTGTCAGTCGCGTACGGTGTTGCTTCAAAAATTGTTGCATACTCTACGGCGACTACGGATGATTTAGTCCTGTCAAACGAACAATCACGCACGCACGCCAAAATAATAATCACGCAAGAAACTTCGTGTAATAAATTTGATTTGAAAACGAAAGGAAGAAAGCAGTTTCGCTGCGTTCATACTAACTACAGAATGGCTGCCAACGGCCGAGTATCGCAGATTTAGTTTAGTTAAAACTTATAATTCGTGCGGTACGGCGGCGCAGTTCAAAAACGGTTCGTAACAACTCGAAATAGTTTTTTATGCCGCGTTTAAAAAATTTATAATCCGTTGTCAGTTTCGTATAAAAAAACACAATTCAAAAATTGTGCAGTGCTAACAAAAGAATGAAGTGCTCAAAAATAAAACAAAATTAAATAAATATTTTGCTGATAAAAATAAATAAATTTATTAATGAATGGTTTAATAATGTGTATAATTGGCAAATATTATTTCATAAATGTGTAATTCTAAACGAAAATGGTGAAATTTTAGAAATTATTTAACAACTTTTATGCACATTTAATATTGTTTATAAAAGATGAAAACAAACAGATTCGATAGAAAAACTTTAGCATTTCGTGATATTACGAACTACATTTTTTTACTTTGTATCAGTACCAGCTAATTCTGTCAGTTTGACTGGTCTTCTTAAAATTTTAAGCCAATATCTTGTGAAGCAACAGAATTTTGTAAGCTATGTGTGAACATACATCTTATTTGCATTAAAGTAAACAATTTCTTCACGTTTCATTTATTTAAGAATATATATTTAAAAGTTATTAATTCGAAAGTTTTGAATTGAAAGTCTAGAAAACTTTTCCAACTTGAAAAAAAATTTGCAGTTGAACTCTTTTAAACGATTAAGTACTTTCACTTGTGTTGATAATAAAAAAGCAAACCAGTGACATTGTCTGACAAAGTTTTTCCCTTTTTTCGAGTGCAGCAATGATCGACCAACAAGTGTAGAGTGCCCCTTAGTTGTTAAGTGTGTCGAAGCGTATATTGAAAAATTGTTCGAGCGTAAAGGAATTCATTGACAATATGATTAATGGCTGTCGTATTTTTTATAGACAAAATATACACGTAATAAAAATGAGTTTGTATAAATTCAAAAAAAAAAAAAAAAAAGTGCTGAACACTTTGAATAATAATTACTGAGCTGTGCAGTAAAAAATATTGACAGGAATTCAAATGTTATCATGGGAAATGTAGTTCTTTGCTTCTATATAAACTTGCAAATGGGATTTTTTTTTAAATAAAATTTAATTTTAGGCTTTGATGCTAACAAAGCAAAGTGGTTCTGGTTATATATTTCGAAATCTGGTTCATATTTTAGCTATCAAAAAAAAGCATTTATAGATGTGATTTAGGTTAAGTGATTAAGATTCAACAGAAAGTTGTTACATGGTTCAATTGAATCACTGTGATCCTATAATCTGTCAGCCATTTTGAATAAATGAATTTAAGTTTAATACTTGAAATGATTATTTATGTACAAAAAGCTCAACAGTGTCATTCTGTCTTAGTTACAATAGTGGATACTATAAATAGAAAATTAGGTATGGGAAAGAACATGTATATTGCGAATAGTTGTATATATGATGGATTTTTTTGCAAACATCCAATTTCAACAATTTTTAGTTTAAGGAAAAATTCTGTACAACATAGAAATATTAAAATGCATTTCATTATTTTCTGTCTCTTGAAAAACATATTTTTTTGAATTTAAAATTATGTACTCAGGTCGAGCAATATTGATTCTAGATATTTTAGAGCCTTGTTGTCTCCATTCAGTTGAAAATTATTTTTTGGAAAAAACTAAGAAACAAGAAAAAGTGCTGCAGTTGATTATAGCTCGAGTTCAATAAACAAAAAAAGATTTAACAAATCTGGAGATTCTAGATAAACTAGCAATACCGAAATATATTTTCATACAAAAGCCCAAAGTTAAGGAATAGATTTATATGAAGGCTAACTCTTTTTAGGATCCGATTTGAATTTATATTGAATATTTAATAAGCAATTGGCATTTCCAGCTAAATAAACAAAAATAGTTAAAATTTTTTCGTACAAAAACTTAGAAAGGAGTATTTGATTTTGTATGGGGACTACCTCTTAGGGAGAGAATGGCATGGCACGATCATCAGATACAATTAATCTAAGAAGAAAGTAGAAAAGTCTAAATATTCAAACTGGAAGACACTATCTTTTATAATCTTTAAGATCATGATGATGTCTATATCGACTTAATTAAAAAAAAAAAAAAAATTGTATGTGATCGGCCTCACCTTCTTTTGGCTGTTACATACATTTGCACAAATTTAATATACCCATTTACTCTATGGTTTCCAAAATTTCCAAGTTTTTGAGCCACTTTTAATGAATAATGATTAAATTAATCAAAATTGCAAGCCTAAATTGAATTAATAAAAAGCTAAATTTAAAAAAAAATAAACAACAGAAAATAAACATAAACTTCGTTGGGAATGAGGTTCAATTTATATCTTGATATCTAACCTAATTTAGTTCACACTTGTAGGTCAACTTCAAATTAATTAATAATGAAAAAAAAAAATTATAATTGCTTTATTTTAATGGCTTGGATTTAATTGTTTTGATTTAATTGCTTTAATTTGTTTTGTATGGAAGCGGGACCGTATAGAAGCTATAACGCGTTCACTCTGACTAGGGTTTTGCTTTTTCTGGTTATTAAAATTTACATTCGGAAACAATATGTGAAAGTGGGCCGCATATATACGGAAAGACAGACAGAGAGACAGACAAGACTAAGAAAATATCCTTGTAAATACTTTAATGTATAAAGTAGAAAAGAGCATAAATAAATGGATTCCGAAAGGACATTCTCGATTTTGATTTATTGCAAACACATTTATGTATTATGTACTCGACCCGACCTACAATCTTTACTACTATATACCAAGAAAACTGTGAAATCACTGTAGTTGGGTATCGATTCAAATTCAGTTCAGAAATCTGGACCATTTTACATGATAGATATTTAATCAGGTGCGCAATTTCTTGCTTTCTATGAACAAATTGTTTATTTGATTTGAATATTAGGAGCTTTGTTGCTGTTTTTATTAAACAAGACACATCGTCGAGGTGCACGACTGTACAAACTTCACAAACCATATTTTTAAACCATATACCCATAGGATAAGGATGTGTATTACATTAGTAAAATTATAACAGAAGAAATCGAGCCAGAGCGCATAAAGTATATATATTATTGATCACTATCAAAAGTCTAGTTGTATGAGCAAAAATAACTTGTAGATTATAAAAGATGGAGCCTACAAGTTAGTACTTTTAGATGCTTCTATTTCTTCTTCGGATAATTTGTAACAAAAGAACTTGGCTAAATTGACTCATGAAAAAAATGGGTGACTGATTTCTGTCTCGCTATGGTACATAGAACAATTAAACAAATATAATATATACTGCCATAAATAATTTTCGTATAGAGTATTTTGTGTGGATATATAGAATAGACTCAACATATTTTTTGTTTGACACTTAAATTTTTTTTATTTATGCAGTAAGCTATTACCACAATAGACAAATTTTAAAGATTTTTTTCAATATAAAATGGGTAACAGTTCAAACTGCGGACGAAAGAGGTAAAATATTGACTTATTGTGACAACAATCTGTAGATCTGTGTCATTTTATAAGAAAACCATCAAACTATTGCAAGAATTTGAAAACAACCATTAGAGAAGCACTTAAGCTTTGCGAAACGCAAAAAATTCTGCGAGAAGACTTAAGCTCAATATGCTCTGCAGCGAAAATCCATTCGAATTTGGGAATTAATACAAGTACGAAAAAATAAGGAACACCTTTTTGCTAGAAATCATATGACATGTAGTAGTACCGAGTAGTACCAAATACGTCTAGGAAGGAGCGTCAGCTTCCATAATCTTGTGCGCGCTGGCGCCAGTCGTTTTGAATGCCAAGTACGGAGAGATCTCTCCATATCTGGTCATTCCATCGAGTGCCCGGTCATCCTCTATGTCGGCGTCCACCAATCAAGTTTGGGCCCCCATGTAAACCATGCGTGCTGGAGCTCTTTCATCCATTCGAATGAGGTGACCAGCCCAGTGCAACCGCTGGAATTTTATGCGCTGGTCTATGTCAACCTCATCGAATAGCTCGTACAGCTTGCGGTTCATACGGGACCTAAACTAGTCGCCGACTCTAATAGGATCAAAAATCCTGCGAAGAATCTTCCTCTCGAAGACTTCCAACGCTGTCTCATCTGACTCAATCACTGTCTGCGCTATACAATAGGACCGGGAGTATCAGCATCTTATAGATCTTGATTTTCGTCTGTCGGGAGAGGGCTTTACTTCTCATTTGCTTGCTCAGCCCAAAAAGGCATCTGTTTGCAAGCGTGATTCTTCGCCTGATCTCCAGGCTGACGTTGTTGTTGCTGGTTATCTCTGTTCCAAGATAGACGAAGTTTTTTACAACATTGAAGTTGAAATTCTCCATCGTCAATGTACGTCCAAGACGGAGTGCGAGAAGACACCAAGTACTTCGTCTTGTCCTCGTTTACCGCTAGACCCATGAGCCGAGACTGTTTTTCAATCTCCGAGAACGCTTTGCTGACTCGACGTTCCTGCGTCCCGATGATATCAATGTCATCGACGTACGCGAGCAGCATCACTTCCTTTTGGAGATCGAGCCCGACATACTCGGTATGTACGGGCATTGGCGTAGGATGTATTTCATAAGCAGATTGAAAAAATCACTGTACCTGATACTTCTCTTGGCATCAAAGTGTTTGGAGAGGTTCTTTCCTACTCTGACAACGCTTTGTGTGTTAGATAGCGTCGCCATGCAAAGACGGACAATCTTTGCCGGGATACCTAGTGCAGACAGTGCGTCGAAGAACTTCGATCGTTTCGGCGTGTCGAAAGCGGCTTTATAATCGACAAATAGGTGGTGGGTGTCTTTGTTGAACTCACGGGTCTTTTCAAAGATTTGGCGTAATGTGAATATTTGGTCACTGGTCGACCTTTTTGGTCTGAAGCCTTTTACACAAAACGCTCGACAGAGTCATATATCCAATGGAAAGGAGACTTATTCCGCGGTAGTTGGCGCAAACAGCAGGGTCTCCTTTCTTAAAGATAGGACAGAGAACACTGAGATTCCATGCATTGGGTATGCGTTCACCGGATCATTTCGTGCATAAAAGTTGGTGCATACTCCTAACCAACTCTTCGCCGCCGGTCTTAAATAACTCAGCTGGCAGTCCATCAGAGCCTGCCGCTTTGTTATTTTTCAGCGTTTTAATAACTGAATCGAACTCGTTATAGTCCGGTGGCTCTACAATAGTGCCATCATTAACTGGTGGTTCCGGTGTCATTTCTCTATCGGCGGAATTGTGCGCTTCATCGCCTCCGAGTAGGTTGGAGAAATGACTGCTCCATAATCTCAGTGATTCCTGTTCATCCGTTATCAGATTTCCATTGTCATCGTAATAATGATGTGTGTTCAACTAAGATGAATGCCACACTCTACAGAGAGCTACTCCAAAAGGCATTTCCACACATTTGTAATATTATTGGGCCATAATGCCCCGATACACAATGCTGGATTAAGGACCAAAATGTTAGCTTGATGGAGTGGCCTCCCTACTCATAATATTATTAAGAACTTATGGGCATGAGTTTCGCGTAAAGTTTACCGATTTGAAAAACAATTTGAAGATGTTGAATCTTTATAGAATGCTATTTCAACTCAGTGCTAGCAATAAGATAAACTTTAGAACATATAAGTAACAAAGGTAGTTACTACAATTCTGCTTTTCCATAATTAAAAGCCTTTTTTAAATTACTTTTCAGCTAAAGGCGCTTGTGATAAATGTTGACAAATATCAAATAAATACTATATATAAAGCTGTACAGATTCTTTCCATTTATTTGTATATGTCTCAGAAAAAAGCTACAAGCAATATTATTTAGTCCTTGCACTTGCATAAGATATTGTTAAGAATAAGCAAAGTTTCATATAGCTTCGTGTTGTAGATGCTTTTAGCATAATAAGTCGAATCTATAGAAATGAATAAAAATGAAATGCGCAACGATTTCATATGAATTTAATCAATTCTATTCAAAAAGCAGCAAACTATACACCAACTATTACCAGCTGTACAACAAAACTGGTGGAATGTATACAATATTTTGCAATATTTTAAAAAATGGTGAATAAAGATACAAAATGCATTACATAACTACTGAGTCGTGTTTTCAATTTTACTCGTTCGTTCTATCAATGCAAAGTGTATGAAAAATGTGAATAAATGCGCAACAACTGCGAAAAAAAAAGGAAATAACCAAAAATGTTTCCCATTGATTGAAAATGGCAAAATATGCAGCAATAAAATAAATTTCACGAGCAACCAAAAATAAAAATGAAAATAAAAATGTTTAAATACAAAAAGTGACGCCAAACCAAAGAAAAATCTACTTTAGCAAGTGCAAAAAAGTCAAATAAATCCACAAGCGCAACAATAAAGCGTGACAAACTAGTCCACCCACAAGCCAACAACAACAACAACACCCTTTGAGTTCTATCCACATATATGCACCATTTTCGCTTTAGTTCGTTTAAACCCGACCCATCCTGTTTTGCTGTTTGCTTATTCTTTTGTTGAAATTTTTGCAAGTGACCGAAAAACACGAAGAGATTACACGCTCGAATATGTCAACACGCAGCGCTTTAGCAACAACAAAGTCCTCAAAATTGTGTACGACATCGTCAAAAACGACGACAGCAACAGCTTCAGCAACAAAACCGGGAGCAGGAGCAGCAACAAGCACAATAAGGACATCAACCAAATTAGCTGCATTGGCGGCGGCGATTGCAGCAACAACCACGAGCACGGTCAATGCCGCTGCTGTCGTCGCCGCCGCAGCTGCCGCAGCCACCGCGGTTAATGTGAGCAGTGCAACAATTGCCGCAATAGGCAGCGAAAGGACAGTAGACATGGGCGGTACGGGTCATGGCTTTGCCAACAGCAGAAGCAACAATCACAGCCACAATGCATCAGCGGACCTCATGCTGGTCGATCATCTGCCCCTGCAGCTGACAACGACCTCAGTGGATTTGGATATTGAAATCGATATACAGCTGCTGACAAATGGCTATGATGGCACGACGGTAAGTTTCATTTTTATTGTATCTATAGACAGACCTACAAACAACTTGCGCAACACTGAGTTGTGCTTTAATGATGTTACCGGGATTTTTGCCAAATTTTATGTACACACAGCAGAAGAAATATCTACGCTTTGATTGCTCTCGGGCATTAAAGGGCAGACAAATGGGCAGACGGACACTTCTTATTATGTTAGCCTACCTTTACGATTTGTTTCCGCTCGTAAACTCGGCAATATTTGCTTGTATTATTATTATTATGAGTGCCACAAATTTTTAAGCAAGTGGTTTAGATTCATAAGATGCGAGAGTTGATCAAAAACAAGTACATAAGTTTAAAAAAATAAAATTATTCATGAACAAAAAAAGAAACAATTTTTATGAATTGCCGGAGAAAAAAACAATTGTGTTTTATTAATTAAAATATTTTGAACAATTCCAGTTTTCAGATGGCGTATCAGATTAGTCACTTCTTAGGTATTTTGAGTAATCCTAATCCCAAATTGAACATTCTGATCTCAGATTCGGTTTCAGCGACCCAAAATACACAAGAAAAAAAAGTTTTCTAAAATTCTTCTTAATTAATTTTTTGCTGAAATATCTTTTAAGTGCAAAAAAAAAAAAAAATTAAACCGATTTATTCAATAATTTTTTTCTCGTAGCCATGGTAAGCATCAACCAAAATATGGACAGCACCGTTGTATATTTTATTAGATTCACAGAACACCAGATGAACTTGCTCTACTGAGAGATATTAAAATCCAAGCAGTGTGCAGTTTGCTTTCTATGAAGCTTTCATTAAATCAGCACACATACGCTTCACACTTTCTCCGTTTGTGACGAACCATGAATAAAACATGCAGCTGATAGGCTATGCTGAAATTGAAATTGTGCTAGCAAAATAAAAGCAGAATGCAGTTTTTTGTTGGATCAAAAATTCAAATATTCAATTTTATTTTCGAATGAAATAGAACACAGTTTTTCTGAAGAATGGAGCCATTTAAGTGGCATAAGTTCGAGAACCTATTGGAAAACATGACAGCAGAATGTATGTTCGAAATGCAGATGCAACGCAACTTCTTATTTATTTTTATATAAAAAAAAAAAAAAATATCTTCATCTTGGCAAAATATCAGCGGATATTATAAAATATCAAATGAATGCTGGATTTCACAGATGGTTTTCAACATTCCGCCATCGAACTAAATTGTCACGAGACACCACAATAGCAACTTCATTCAATGTCAGCGTATTGAAGCGTCTTTCGTGTTTGCCTGCTGGTCTTTTGTCTGTTATGATAACTATTTGGTGATTGTTCGAAGGTATCAGGTTGAACAATTTGTAATGTTGTAGTTGCGCAATAATCTCTCGCTTTACTCCATGACTTATGGCACATCAGAATTTCCAAGCAAATAAATTTGAAGAAATATATGATCAACATTATCTGGCGGCAATAATGCTTCCGTACGATGGTGAACGAAATATTCTAAATTGATACAGTTCAAGAGAATGCAAGCTTTGTCAAAGTCGAAAACAGTCAATTGCAACGTTTAACCTTATTATTATTCGTTCTTCCTTATTATTTTGTAAAGATTTAGTTTAAAAAAAAAGAACTTTAATTTATATGACTTAAAAATCAAAATTTTTTTGATCGTACCTCGTAAGAGTGTATGAGTATGTATATCATTCGTAATCTTTCTCCATCTCTCACCACGATACCAAACTCTATATCCTTTCTTGCACTCTCTGTCCCTCCCTCAATGTATTCTATGCGTTTGCAATTTTATTACATTTTTATGACGGTCGTCCATTGTGAATGTTTCACGGTGCGTATGAGCAATCATAAAAAGTGTTCGCTAGTTTTTTTTATATTTTTTTATTTTATTTTATTTTGTGCCAATAAAACGTCAGTTCCACTTAAATCTTTCATGCATTATATAGAGACATTTTATTTAGAATATTTATGCGATTTTGCTCAGCAAAGCGCAAAGTAGTGTGGTACTCAACTACTCAAAGAGTGTGCGAGTGTGTGTGTGTGAGTGCGCGAGTGTCATTTTTCAAGGTATTTGTAAATTCTGTTGAAAGATTGTCTTTTTTCATTCATTTTTAAATTAAAGTAAAAATGAAAATTAATAGCTAACTCATTAGTGTCAGAAACACTGACTTTCCGACAAGGACACACGCACTAATACGAGCATAAAAATAAGGCACACATACGTACGCACGTACAAATACGCGCATGCGACAAACTTTCAACTAATCCACAAATATGTATCGAAGCATAATCCACTTTTTGACTATGTTTTAAAATGTGTACGTAAATATGTGCATGAAGAAACTTTATCCTTTGCTTACGTGCCAGGACACACAAATGCACTTGTACATGGCTTATGGTTATGCGAAAAATTGTATTTATACATGTTTAACAGGGATCTAGCAGGATATGAGCTTGTTTGTAGCTTAAAGATATACTCTATATAGTATATATAGCAACAAAACACACACAAAACACTGCTGTGTGTAGCTGTGTGCACCGTTCGCACGTTTAACTTTCAATCGAATGTAAATAATGAGTATTATGAAACTTTTCGTGCAGTAAAGATCCCTGTTCTTTTTTTTGTTTTTGTTTTTGTTTTTTTCTGTAAGCCTTGCAACACTCCACTGCGTCGACATACATAAGTATCTGCAGTATACACATATGTTGTATCTAAAAAGGGTATTTGTGGCAAGTGTGGCTGTCTGCCTACAGCTCGATTAGTGGTTACATTTAACACATACCACGTCGTTATACATTTTCCACACAAATAGATTTTTAACTAATTTATTATAGAACGCTTGAACGTGGCACGACGTTGGCAGCTGCCATTGTTGCTCTAATAATATAAATAAATTCGTGCTGTAGAGTGTAGCGTGTCATGTCGGCCAGTTTAACGTATATATATATATATGCACACAGTTACACACACACACACACACAGTCAACTCTTTTGCAAACTGGGCGAGCGGCGGATATTGCCGCTTTTCCTGTATTTTATATTCCCATTCTTTTGCTTTGTAAGGATAAATGTACGTGCAACTGGTTCTTTTTGGATACAAAGATACAAACGTATACAACGAGATACATGTGAGCCGAGTTTTAATATTGTGCCATTTTGAACTGCATTTCATTGGCTTGCTTGAATGCTTATTCAATTTAATAAACTAAATAAATATTGCTATAGAAAATTAAAGATTTGTTTTTAGTTTTATTGGTTTGTGATTTTAATTAAAAACAATTTAAATTGAAATAGTTATGGGAAAACATTTCAGTAATTAAATATTTTAAATTTATTGAAATTTATTAAACAGAATTTTAATCAAATGATATGTTTCAGAGATTATAGAATTTACACATAAAATAGCTAACAAATATCGTTTAAAATTCTGCATAATTTATGCAGCTTCAAGAAAGTCGTCAACTCACAGAAACTGTTAATGCAAAAGCGTTCTAAAGCTGCTAAAATGCTTCCACATAAATAGAAACGAGAGCATTTTTCTTATGGGAAATTTAACTGCAAATAGTAAAAAAAAAGATGGTATTTCTATTTAAATGTGTTCTTGTACTTAAACTCTTTACACAGTATGTCAATCACTCTCTAAGGGGTAGTACACATAAAAATTCCATCCCTCCTTTTTGAATGTTTGTATGAAAAATGTTTTTCTTGTTATGTTAGCTAAACACGGTGGGTTTTGCTTCAATTCTAATAAAATATACATTAGAAACTGGTAATTCTCTTTAAAATCTGGTGGATTTCTGGTTTTTTGTATGTAAAATATTTTGTTGCGTTTAAGTTTAGCTTGAATCAACAAATTTCATAAATCGTAAATATTTACCACATCACATGCGGAAATTACGTAAAATATGCCATACGAATGCAGAAAGGAGTACATCTCTGAACAAATTTAAGGTTCAAATTTAAGGGGCTACAGGGTATCTCAAAGTCGAGCATATTCGATTGCAGCGTTCTTTCTTATTTTTCTTCAAAAAAAAAAAAGGTATCCGCTAAACCGTTTCGCAAATAAAGAATTTTTTTAAATTCTTTTTGGGTTTAAACTTCCTTGCCTAAAACTATTATATCCTCTAGTTTCCAAGAAATCGGATCGCTTATTATCTGACAGTGTTTTACCCATGTCGAAATTTGCTTATAGTTTATATGGGGTATGGCGCACTACCCCTTCTCCTGGTCTCATTAACATGCTTTACAAATATCACCACTGTTCTTTATAGTTTTTTATAATTTTTTTATCTAAAATAATTTCATTTTCCAGTCAGACTAATTTTGGTAAGTTTTCGCTTGTGGAAGGTCTCTCAAGCGTCCAAGAGTAGTCTGCCATCATTGAGACGCTTGTATTTTTTTTCTCCTCTCCCTAATTTTTTGTTGAAAACGTTAACTCCTACATTTTCTGGAAAATAGTCGAGATGGGAATGAAGAAAATATACTTTTAAACTCATTGGGCAACCTACGTCACATTCTTTTGACGATTTGTTTGTAGTTAGGATTTTTCTTTTTGCCAAAAAAATTCTCTATGACCACTTTAAAGGCAATCCAATCTTCTCTTTTTGAGAATCCGTCATGGTTGAATTATGGATCTCCCATAAGCTGTCTAATAACTGATCCAACGAAAACACCTTCCTTCAACTTTGTCTCCGAGAGCCCTGAAAACTTTGATATTAAGTAATTGAAGCAATTACCATTTCTTGGAAGTGAATCTATGTAAGGCGGTATTAGAAGAACTTTATGAGAAGGCATCAAAGTTTCATGCAGGACATTCTTTTTGCAGACTTTTAAGCTACCTCGAAGGCAAACACTTTTTGGTGCAGCGATTTGCTCGGTCTCTACTATCCCATATTCACAATAAGCAAGGGAATTGGTAAGCTTGCCAACCGTGGTTTTTATATTTTAATTTGAAAAGAATCAATTTCAAGTTCTTGTAGGTTTTCTTGAGGAATGGAAGCATAGAAACCGTCATTTTTATAAAAACTATGAAAAGACGCCAATATCGAACAAATTTTCAGTATTTGCATAATAAACCAATTTGTACTCTTGGGCATAGTATGAAGTGAACTGCATCTTACGATATCTAAACTTGGAGGAAGACTTTCCCGCAAAAGTAAGTTTCTGCTTTTGAGCCTTGATCCAAACAATTCAGCAGCGTTTTTGGAAAGATTAAAGTCTCTTACCTCTTCAAATTTAAAACTTGACTTGTTATCCGGTTTAGGTACAGCATCATTTTCGTCAGAACTTCCAAGGTAGCAGGGGCCTTGGGTACTGTTATTTAGCTTACACAGGATATTTTTTATTTATAGATTATATAAAAAATGTTTCCTATTATTTATGACTTCAAGTTAGCCCACAAAAAAAACCGTTTTTATAATAAAATTTTGCGTTTTGCAAAATAAACTGACGTTCTTGAATTTTTTGAGTATTTAGGCCCTGTACCGAAGGTACAAGAGCCTATTGGGTTTGTGCAAATGTATGTAACAGGTAGAAATAATGGTCGGAGCCCCCCAAAGTTACCCCCATTATGGTCAGGAGTGATAGAGGAGTCGATATAGACATGTCCGTCTGTCCGTCCGTCCGTCCGTATGAACGAAAGGATCTCGGAAACGGTAATAGATAGAGACTTCGTGTTTTTTGCATTCGACTGGGACTGCTCCGGAATTTCACAAGTTTATTTTAAAAACTTGCCCCTCCCCCCTTCCCCATAAAATCACCACCAAGGAGTAAAAATTTCTTCGGCACAAAAAAAAGTAAGTATGCCAGTATAGAGATATCGTCCTTCTTAGCCAAAATCCGAAAAGTTCATCAAAATCGGATAATAAATGACGATTTTATAAGCAATTGAATTTGAACGACCCCCTTTCCTTTTCATTCATATTCGCGCAGTGAGAAGTGGTCATGTGTTTGGTCATAAGCTCGGGAAACATTTAATGTGTTTGTTAGGCGAACTGAACTGGTACAGGGCCTCTTACAGTCGGTTACGCCCGACTGAAATTTCCTTACTTGTTTTTTTTTTGTTTTCAGAACACCTTATATACATAGAAATCAGTTGATAACATGCAGACAGCATTTTTGTTGCAGATCTGTGTTATTGTTTATCTTTTTGATGTAAAAATGTTTCTCTTTGATGCACAGAGAAGAGTTTTCAAATATTTTTGAATAAAATTCTGCTCAAGCATGAATTCAAACTTTGATTTGGTAAAATTGTGTAATATATTTATTCAACTTGCTTTGAACATACCAAATCTCTGAGCAAACAATTTTTATGGTCAACGAATTTAAAGGATTTGCTTAAGCTGTGTATGCACTTCCCATATTTGCTTAATTTATCTTTTTCTTAATTTCCCATTAGTTTGCGCATGAAAGTTGTTCGTATTTTTATTTATTTTTCTTTAATCGTTTTTAGCAAAATTCAGTCGGAGTGTGCGTGAATTGGCGTCCTCTGCATGCATGCAATGTATCTATGAGTATTTACACGTATGTATATGTTAGATACATTCATTTCCGCTACGCTTTTATACGAGCAGCTTTCATGCTTTCGTTTCCGTTTTGCACTTCAATTATCGCGCAGTCTGTATCAATGTGAATGAGCATTTTATTTTCAATTTCCTTTCAGATACTATTCATTTTTTTTTTTTAGCTATACAAAGCTATATGCAAAATAGTGCTCTGGCACTCACTAATAGTAGTTGGAATTATAAATGCATAAAAGATTTATTGGTGTTAAGTTTAATTCGTATACGTAATGTACTACATTGCGCATACGCCATGTTAACGCGTTGCTTTTATGCAATTACAATTATCGATGAATACAAAACGATAAAAAATAAATGCAAATAAAAACATATTTTTTTTTTTTAATTGTATAAAAGTGTTCATAAATGATTGCGGTTCAGTGCTGTGCCTGATGTTATTTTGCAATTTATTTCCATTTATTGTAATTCAATAAAATAAAAAGTGTTTTATTTTGAATAAAAAAAGAAATGAATTTAGTTGAGTGCAAGACAATGAACAGCAGCGCTGACTATGAATTTTAAAATAAACAAAAAAAAAAAAAAAAAATAAAAAAAGAATTCAAGTTAATTCGTTAGCTACGGTTGCACCGAAACTTTAATACCTGTCACAAAAATAAGAAGCAAACAAAAAAAACTATTTTACCTTGCATGCATTGCATAAATGAGTAAATTAAGTTTCTGCAAATGTGTGTAACTTGCAGAAGGACATATAGGATGGAATATATATAAATAAATTGTTAGTCATCTTCAAAAAGCGAGTCTGTCTGTTCGTTTGAGCAACGAAAACTTAAAGACGATAAGAAATATAGTCTTCAAGTTTGAATTTTAAGACTTTTCTATTCTCTCTTCAGTTTATTTGTCTTCAATAAATGTACCAGCCTTTCCCTTAAGGGTTATCATTATACAATTCTAGCCCTGCTTTCTGACTACTTGTATAGGAAATGGTATTAATTTAGCTTCAAACGCCAGACTTGAAGTTCTTTACATAATTAATTAAATAAACTATTTCATATACCTGCAGATCATTTACAGATTTTTTAAGAAATAACTGTTTTTTTGGTTTGTTTAATTAATATTAATAATCATATTCCACAAGCATCCAGTTCCGGAAACAGTTGCAATGGGTAACTAGAAGTCGAACATCCCCTTAGATGACCGTATTTGCATGTCCATCCGTTCATGCAACTATTCGTCGGTCTGAAGTATGCAATATAGATCTCAGATATTATAAGCGACAGAGACACATAGCTTTGAATACCATATTCCCATAAAAAAAGGCTATACAAAATTTGTGGAAATAAATGCAACAGGCAAAAGGAAGGCGAGACAGACCCCATTCAGCTGTCCATATGGAAATCGAGTTCTTGAAATTTTTTAGAGATAGAAATCTTCAAATTTTAAATTTCTAAACGCCAAAACGATCGAAGTTTTTCGACACCCTGTCTGTTCTAGGTATCCCGGCAAAGATTGTTCGTCTTTGCATCACGACGCAATCTCACACCTCTCCGACCCCTTTGATACCAAGAAAGATTTCATTTCGTATGATTTTTTCAAACTGCTGTATATGGAATACATCCTACAGAATATGTCGGGGTCGATCTTCCAAATCCGGCCCTATTGTATGGCGCAGAGACTGAGTGGAAAGTCTTTGAGAGCAAGATTCTCTAAAGGTTTTTTGGTCTACTTGAGTACAGATCTAATGGTCTGGCTAAGGTTCATATTACATACGACACTATTTGAACCATCCAATGATATAAATTGAATATTAGTTTCCCAAGTGTTACAGAGCGATCTTAGTTTTGATTCTCCATGAGAAGAGCAGAAGAGACTGATTCAGTCAGTAAAATAAAAACGGATGTGTTGTCAACTCTCTCTCTCTCTCTATATTAAATATTGTTACTAACGATTTTTTAACCACAAAATCATAACGAAGAAACATACAACAAAGTTCTATAGTTTGCAATACAAGAGGATCCCTCAAGAAGTTTCACTTCTGTTGCTCAGGCTCACACATTTTTTTTTTTTTTTTGAACATTACTGTACAGATGTACAGACTATACACACTGTAGCGTACAAAAACAATTGAAATATAAATAAAAAACAAAATAAATCCATAGCAAAATAAATACGTGAAAGCTCAAAACCGAACGCCTGCTGCTGCGCTTGACACGCGACAGATACAAAAATAATGAAAATAAATTTCTTTATAATTTAAATGCAAATGTAAAAATATTAAATTTTCAATATCAAAAGTTCAGTGGAAAAATGTATACAGCTCAGTGGTTCTATAATCGTTCATTTGAAGGATTTCAGGCGATTTAACGCATTTAAATGCTTTTAATTTCGACAATTTTATGCAACAGCGAGAAAAGCTATCAGCAAATCCATCAAAAAAGTTGGCAAAAGTTCATATAGAACTTTGCTTTTTTTTTTTTTTCTAGCTTTTTCTTACGGCTTTAACTTTAATTGACAATGTGCGCCGGCAATCAGCTCGGCTACGATAAGTCATCTTTACCGGCAGCTATGCTCATTCATCATTTTGGCCCGGATGCTGGTCTCTGGCACAAATAGGAAGCGGATGAGATAGAGATGTAAAGAGAAAAAATAAAAAATATTCTTACACAGGTTTATATATATATATATATACGCTATCTCACGTAGAACGTCGGCTGCTACTTCAATTGCGGATGCGGCTGTTGTTATTTGTTCCTTCAGTAAACTCCCTGGAGCACATTTAGCACTGTGTGCTATTTCAACGCCTTCAATTCACTGCCAGCTCATCGCACTCGACTCGACTTGTACATTGTCATCATTTCATCACGCAATGGCGCAGGAGCATGGCTTTCAATTTAATTCATATTGAAAGTGTTGAAAACCCGAAGATTCACAATTTCCGCACATTTTTTCATAATATTTGCTTTCATTCATTCCGTAAAATGTGTCATTATTTATGCCAAGAGATTTCAATGACTCCGTCATGCTGCGCTCTGCTTCGATTTGCACAATGCTTGCAAAGAATTAATCCAATCCAATTGTATTCAATTCAATTCAAAGCAATCCAAAGCATTTGTTGTGCGCTTCAACTTGAGTGCAATTTGTCGTCGTGTGACTGTTTACAAAACAAACTAATAAATTTGAATTTAAGCATTTTATTCAAACTTAATCGCTTGCTTTATTATGCATAATATATGGGTCGTCTATACGATATGATGAGCAAAATGTTTTATTTTTAGTATCTACTGAATTTTATTAAAGTACTGCGAACGCAAATCGAAAGATGATACAGTTTTTAGATCTTTTGTAATTTTACATAAAAGATATTAGTTCAGTTGAGTGAATAATATTCGGAGCTGAAGGCTACAATCACCTCCCTTGATTAGGGGTTGGTGCGCTGGGCTTGGGACCCGTTACCGTAAAAAAAACTAACCTCTAATGAAAACAAAAAGGAAGCCTTGGAACCCTATGATGACGACCCCCGAAAATGATATAACGAACACAAATTACGGATATGCACCTGCAATGTCTACACCTTTCATAGGGATGGTGTAAATAAACAGCTGGTTGATGTCCTCGAACGATAGAAGGTTTACACCACTGCAATCTAGGAAAAACGATGGATAGGACAGGGCTGTTCTAAAAAAGAGTCCTCGGACATTTACAATAACTGCTATGACAGTAAGCAAGTATTTGAATGCGGTTTCTTGGTAAGTCTCCACATTTACGGCTGTTAACGAGCGTCTAGCCACAATACTCATCAAAGCTAAATATTTTAATAGAAACCTGATTTGCGTGCAAGTCCCAACGGAAGAGAAGAACGATGCTAAAGAAACACGATGTCAAAATCATGCTTGATGATTTCAAAGCCTAATTTGGAAAGCAAGGAATCTTTGGCCCAACCGTCAGAAAATTTAGCCATTACGTGCCACTTCTTCAAATAATGGAGAAGAGGCAAATCGATTTCGATGCAGGTCGGAACATGGTAGTTAGCTGCACCATGTCTAAGTCCAGATCAATTTACACGCAACCAAATTGATCATGTTTTGATTGACAGACGGCACGCATCGAGTGTGTTGGATGTGCGAACGTTACGTGATCCCAATATCGACTCGGACCACTATCTTGTCGCAGCCAAAGCCTTCTAAAACACGCTCTCCCAACTGTTCTGAGAAACTTCCCCGTCTTCTCGAGATATATGTGAGCAGTGGAAACATATTACCCTCGCCATGGATAGGGCTGCCAAGTAGGTCATTGGTTATACAAATCCTCTGACTAATTGTTGGTACGACGAGGAGTTTCGCAATGCTACTGCAAAGAAGAAAGCCGCTTATAAGCGAACTCTGCAGTCCAGAGCGACGCGAGCTGTTAGCGATCGACATTGGGGAAAAGGGATAGAGGAGAAACGCCTTTTGAGAAGCAAATAAAAGGAGCAAGAAAGGCGGGAATTTGAGAATGTTAAGAGGTATGATAGATATGACAGAAATGAAGATCTGACCGAAGGTTTTAAACCCGGAGTACCTTTGTAAAGATGAAAATGGAAATCTAGTTACAGATGCTCAAAAATCATTGGAGATTAGGTATATGCACCAAATTTAATGCAAGATATGGTGCGATGAACGCTTACTCAATGACTGGAATCTCAGTGTTCTTTGTTCTATCTTTAAGAAAGGAGAACCCGCTGTTTGCGCCAACTACCGACGATATCAGTGTGGCTTCAGCACAAAAAGGGCGACCAGTGACTAAATATTCACATTACGCCAAATCTTCCAAATGAGTTTCACAAAGACACACACCACCGATATGTCGACTATAAATCCTCTTTTGATACGCCGATACGATCGAAGTTTTTCGAAACCCTGTCTGCACTAGCTATCCCGGCAAAGTTCATTCGTCTTTGCATCATGATCTTGGACTAGAAATAATGAGCAGCAACAATGTCAGCCAGAAGATCATGCGAAGAATCACGCTTTCAAACATAGGCTTTTTTGGGCTGGGCAAGCAAATTAGAAGTAAAGCCCTCTCTTGTAAGACGAAAATCAAGAAAATGATACTCCCGGTCCTACAGTTTGGCGCAGAGGCATCTACCGTTATGGAGTTAGACGTGATGGCTTTGGAAGTGTCGGCGAATTTAGGTCCCGTATGAACCGCGAGACGTCATTGGAACTTACGTAAAATCTATCAAATTTGGTATTTTAAGTTAAACTAACAAGAAAAATAAAAATTTTTCCATTCAAAAACTCAGAAACGGGAAGTTTATTCCGTATTATCTCTGAAGATGGAATAGAAGACATTAAATATACAAATTGAAGGCTATATCTTTTATAGTCTTCAAGTTCTTGTTTTTTATAGCTAGACAGGCGGATATTTCTACATTGACTTGATTTTTTGTAGGGCCGCCACTTCAATAAGAGGAATTCTAACAATTCTGATTAATGTTTTACTGAAATAGTAAAGTTAAGTTCACACAGCGCCAATTAGCTGAATTTGCTGTCACATTTAGTTAAAATTTTTACATAATTTAAAATGTTTTCAAAATATATTCTACCGTCTGAAGAATGCTTAAAAATGAGCGCATGACTGATTGCACGAGTTTGCCAATAGTTTGGCTTGTAATTAATTCAAATGATTTTATTTGGCTTTCCAAACTAAATATCATTTGAGATATTTCCAATATGAATTATTTTATTATTATTATTATGAGAGCGTGTCACAATCAGTGTACTCGAATATGTTTTCATTTTCATGCTATTAAATATATAAATAAATTTGGTTTAAACATATTTTTGACAATATTGTTCAAAATCGTATTAAGTGGCAGACCAAAATGAAGTACATGAAATATGTATATGTCATTAGATGAGATATAAAAGTATCGGCATAATGAATTCTGGATTAGTTTACAATATATAGTTGAAATTTTTGCAAATTTGCCTTATAAACAAATGTAAAATATAATAAATTTTATTTGTTTGGCCTCTAACGCACGTCAATATTTTCTTTAATTATTTCAAAATGTCTAAAATGCAGATAATTAAATGTTTTTCAATGACAGTTTGGCGTTTTGTATGAACGATACACATTTAATTGGATGTGCAGAGCAGCAGAAATTTGGTAGAATTCTGGCACTGAATAATAATTAAGCATACCAAATTATTACAAACTGCACAATAAATATTTGTAGCAATGTAATTTATCTATTTTGGGTCTGTTGATATATCAAAACATATCAAAGAAAAGGATGGAGTACAGATTTGTCTGAGAGCGACCACTTTAAGTGCTTCATGTACAAAATTTGGCGTTTTTAGCTAAAATAAAACACAAAAATTTTTTTAATTTCAAAAACTGAGAACAGTTTTTAAAGCCAAGATAAAAATTTATACCAAAAAAACTGAAGTCCTTTATTAAATTTTCAATCAACACCTGCAAGTGTATTCTGTAGCTGGATTTTTTTTTAAGAGCATTCCTGTGTACACAAACTGTCGAATGAATCTGTCAATTGAAACCGTAATCATTTATTGTAAAGTTATTTAATACTTTTATTTTTATTGTTCGCAGATAATTTTCAAAGCAATTTACAGCATTCCCAAATACGCTTTAATAACTTTGAACAAACACACAAACAAACAAACAATAGACACAGATACGACACATTTTCCGATTGTACATTCATCCGTGCAGTACATTTGCTCTTTGTCATTTCGATTGTTGAACGCGTTTCAAGTGTTTGGAGTGTAAAAATGTATCCACGATAGTCGAGGAGCAGCAGCAAAACAGACGAACATAAAGCAAGACATATTTATTTAGTATAGACAGTCAGACAGGCAGACAGACAGTGGCTGTACGTTGTAGCGAAATGGACGCATGCTCACTCGAAAATATTATTTTATTTTGACTTATGCCACAATATTCCCAAAGCCTCTTATTCTATTTCCGGTAATGTACTCAGTATACAAGTATATATATAATATTTAAGTTGATGTTGCTGTTACCACGTAATAAGTATTTGCTTGTTCTAAAATGTTTAGAATTCTTAGATTCTGTTGTAAGATACTTTCTTTAAGTCTGTAGAGGTTTTATTATTAAAAATGAGCAGTGTGTTTCAGATATCCTGTACTTTGTCTTAAGTTATATATAATATATTTTTTATGGGAGGGCAGTAGTAAAAGTATTCAGTTTG
Organism: Leucophenga maculata; assembly: GCA_035044805.1. NCBI lineage: Eukaryota > Metazoa > Arthropoda > Insecta > Diptera > Drosophilidae > Leucophenga > Leucophenga maculata. The sequence goes on from JAWNNP010002436.1 coordinate 1,667,083, forward strand.
ATTGTTCCTAGCAGATTCTATGCATCATTGCTCCTTGATATATTTTAATAGCACTTTAGCCGAGAAGCTAAGCAAGCAACTTAAAGAAACTAAGAACTAACTTAGTCAAGACTCTAGCAAGAATATAGAAAGATATTATATCTAACCCATTTATACAAACTTTGATGATAATATCTTCTTTTGGAAGGTTACTAAAAATTAAAAGCACACAATCCCCATTAAAAAAGAGAGATAATAGTTGGGCAAAGAATAAAATTTAATTGCGTAATCAGCACAAACCATGAGTTCCTTATATTAGATGGCAGAAATGTGTGGCATATCTAAGGAAATGGTTCAGTGGAAAAAGAGATGCAGAAATGTTCGTAAGAGAACCTCGAAAGCATCATGACGATTGTGCAGTGAAAATAAGCGGAATTAATTCTGGAAATCGAAATAAGTGGTCATATCCTAACTTATCTTCTGTTTAACGACCTCAATTAAAATCACGAGACGTACAACCCAGCACATCTAAATCTTCTGATGAACCAAATTCCTGTGAACCCAAACAAAATACATCAAGTGAAGAATCGGATACAGACTACAAATTAAGCCAAGTGCCAAACAACCATTAAATCAAAAAGAACTAAATAACTTAGTAAGAAATTTGAACCTTACCGAAAGAAACTGCTGAAATTTTAGCATCTGGCTTAAAAGTAAAAAATTTGCTTACTTCGGTAACCAACAACGGCAAAGTTGGTACCAATAATGTTGCATTGTTCCACCACTTCATATCAAACTTGGTATAATAAAACAGTTTGTGAAGGCACTTGACAAAGTGACGAAGGTTTAAATTTTCTGGGAGATTTTCCATAGAGAAGCAGGGTGAGAGATTCCATCAGGATCTTCGAATAATGGAAAAGCGTTATCAGGGACGGTGGGACTCACATATGATGGGAGTCTACTGCTGCAATTTGCAACAAGATCTACCAAAAGTCGTTAATTTTTTTTTTTTTTGTAGTCTGGGTCATAGAAATACCCAATAACAGAAAAAAATAAAGGAAACAAAATTTGTGTTGACTTGTGTAATATGTTTCAAATATGCCTGGCAAAGGTACCTTTATTAGTTGCTGGAATAATTTACTTTGCGGAAATTTTTATACTGGATACTAATAGAGGTACAGTCTAATACAACAAGTCGATTTTGTCTGGTTTTCCGTGTGAACATCAACGATTTGGAGAGTACAAAATATTGATCCTTCAAGTTAGGATAATTGGTCTCTCCAATTCTCTTTTCAGATATATAGTATTTATTGAACGGGCTACTCTTTCTCTAAGGCATAGTACTCACAAAAACCAGTCGATCCTTTCTGAATTTTGAAAGAGGCAGATATTGGTATATATTTATGTCAGACCACAAGGAATTCCATACAAATATGTCGTCCTTCTTGGGTTTTTATAAGAAAAAGATTTTGTTGTTTGTTTGAGTTCGAAACGATAAAAATATATCCTACATAGTCTCAGATAGGAATATAAAATTTGTAAAACTAAAATTCAATGGCGTATAGGGTATCTTGAAGTCGAGCACATCCGATTTCAGCGTTCTTTCTTATTTAAATCAATCGTCTTGAAAATCAGTCTGTCAGTCACTGCTCAATAAATAAAAATGTTAAATACATCTTTCTCCGGTTTTGGAAAATTATACTCACAAGTGGCTAAATGGGGGAACAAATGTTATATGGAACAACCTTTTATACATCTGATCCTTTTTAAAAACAGTTGGTATAATCCATTAAGTAAATAATTAGACACGTCTTATTTGGAAAAATTTAGTCCTGAGAGAGGAACAGGGTCAATAGTTATATGTCCGTTCATTCGTTTAAAAGTTATGGGGATTCGAAAATTTTTTTGCAAAAAAGTTTGACCCCGACAGTGTCTGTAATTTTGAGTTCGGGAATTTTTTTTTCGAAAATCTGAACACAGAGCAAGGGGGATTTATTACGGTTGCTGAATCCTAATGTGAGCTCAGATTTTGGAAAAACATCATTAAATCAATCATTGCCAAAAAGGCGTATCGATTAATGGGACGACATTAAAAGAACCACCACCAAATGCACCAGCTCCAAATTGGCCATCACCAAATAGTCCACCGTCATATGGGCTACACACTAAATGAAGCACTGCTAAAAAAAGCATCATCAAGTGGGTAATCGCAAAAGGGAATACTACCAAAATGGACCACCAATGAGTCGACCAACGCGAAATGGAGCAAGTTTTTAAAATAAATTTGTAAAATTCCGGAGCAGTCCTAGTCGAATGCAAAAAACACGAAGTCTCTATCTATTACCGTTTCCGAGATCCTTTCGTTCATACGGACGGCCAGACGGCCAGACGGACAGGCGGACAGACGGACATGTCTATATCGACTCCTCTATCGCTCCTGACCATAATGCGGGTAACTTTGGGGGGTCTCCGATTACTATTTCTACCTGTTACATACATTTGCACAAAACCAATAGGCTCTTGTACCTTCGGTACAGGGCCTAAAAATGCAACAAAAGGTGTTAGAAACCAGACCGAAAGTAGGTAGTTTCCTTGTCGTGCCTTGTCAAATGGATATGCGTTTGAAACAAGTAACGCCTTGAGAGGTGCAGGATCAAATTAAAGCACTCAAAACTGCTCTGTAATATTTCTTCATCCTTTCCAAGTTAACAAAAAATGGATTCATGCGCCTTTTTTCTTTTTTTCCTTCATACTTCTGGGAAGAGCATTTAGAGTTGCTTGCATGGGATATGGTCTACACGATCCGTTCTATAGGAGTTGTTGTTCTAAGTGTTCAAGATAGCGGAATGAACTTGGATAGTGGAATGTCCTGGAGTAAACATCAACAATTCAATTGAAAACAAGCAATACAAGTGGCGAATGAGTAAATGTTTTAATGAGTTTGAATGAGTAATGGTTTAAGATTCGACCCTTCTGCTTTTGTCAAAAAATAATAGGATTACTTCTCTCGATCCTATTAACATGTATTCCGAATTTCATCCCCATCAAATGGATGCAAAGCTATGACAAATTTTGTATATCGTTTATATGGTGGATCGACCCTCCGATTTTTTGACAAAAAAAAAAGCCTTTGTTCTTTTCCAACGTTCCATCTATTTCTATACCAAATTCATTGTGTTGAATGCAGACTTCAGATGGTATGGTATGGTATATGTTTTATATATTTTGAAAACTCGAAACTCAATATATACTGCCATAATTATTTTTCGTGCAGTGTACAATTATTTAAATTAATACACAAATATTAATTTTTTTTAAGTGTATTTGTATGCGTCAGTCCAACTCTTTTCGTATGTTACATATTATTTTTAACCTGCACATTTTTGTTTATACGGCTGATACATATCAGCCGTATAAACTGGACATACACTACACTCCTGCCGGATAATTTGCAGCAAAAAAAATATTTTTATTTAATTTGATAAAACGAACAAAAAAGAAACTTTTATTTTCGCAAAAATGCTGCAGGCACTTTATGCAGATTTCGTTGTTTATTTTCATTTTTTAGCAGCTTAATTTAATTCGTTTTTGGCATATTTAGCCGCTGTGCATAGTAATTAAAACTTATTCAATTAACTTAATTAAAATAATTTAAGTCGTTTAGGGTTAAGACGCTACAAATTTGCTGGCATATATAGCTATGGAGTGGGTGTAACTAGCTTAATTAAGATTTTTGTGTCAACCGAGGCCGAAGAGATACTCATGCGAAGGCTGGTGTTGACTGTGAATGGCAACGTATGTGTCTCAGTTGAGCTGAGAAGTGTCATATGTTAAGCATAGAAACCACAAAATGAGGTGTGCGTTGGAGCTGCAAATGTATCTGTTGTTATGGGTTTGTGTGTGAGACATAATGATGTTACCGTGCGTTGCTACAAATCTGCTGACTTGTTTTTCCACAGTTAACCGCAAATACCAAGCGCAAGATTGTGGTAAATTCAGTAGACGCCAAAATGACAACAGGCAGCTAGACATTCTCTCAAAAGAAAAAAAGGAATAAACTTAATGAATTTTGCGGTTATGAAAGTTCTTCAATTTTAAAGTCAATTTGACCTTGTTAGCCTATCTCGTTTAAATACTAAAATAACAGAACGAAGTATGCGAATGTTGTATTTTAAAGAGAAGGCAAAGCCACATTCATAAAATACAGTAAGCTATAGGAATATGCGAAGCGGTAACGCCAAGTTGCAGTTGCAATATATGAATTGTTCGTTGTTGTCGTTGTTGTTGCTGTCACGTCGCACTTTAAGTATCTGAACGTGAGTGTCGGCAAGTGTGTGCCACTACCATGCCTTTGTCCTTTATATTGTCTATTTGTTTGTCCGTCCGACTGTCTGTCTGTCTGTCTGTCTGTCTGTCTCTCTGTCTATCTCACAGTATGTTTGCTCAACTGTGCAACAGAAGCGCAACTGGCGCATAAATTTTAACCGCTTGCTACTCCCTTCAATGATTATAGCTGCAACAGAAGAGAACCCATGTTGCTCATAGAACAATACAAACGAACATTTTTGCATACGAAACTGGAATATGTATATGTATAGAAGTTTGTCTATTAGCCTGGAATGAAAATGGGGTTTATACTATAATTTGAAATTGGCATTTTTTAAAGTTATGGCATTGTCCTTAATGCAGTAGCTAGGGAGCTTCTTGCAATGAAAATGCACCTCAGAAGGAGTGCAAAACAACTAAGAAATGTTTAACAAAGACTGAGAAGCGATTTCTTTAAGCAACGGTTGGCAACTATGGACTACACCATAGATGCCAACTATTCTCTATGGAAATGCACTAAGTTGTTCAAGAAACAACCAATTTGACAATTCCCGATCCGTTGTCCTAGTGGAGGACTTGCTAAAAGTGCAGAGGAGCAGACAAATGCTTTTGCCCATCATCTGGATGATAGATTCACTACACATGTTGTGGCCAAGAGAAGAGTGCAAGTGAATGAGACTGTCGAAAGTTTGGAAACACCATTACAGATGTCACTCCCAATCAGGCCAATCGGTACTTTAGAAATAGTCAACATCATCAAAGACTTGCCGAAAAATAAAGCCCCAGGTATGGGCAGGCTATGCTACGCTACTTTGAAGATCTTGCCGATATGTACTGAGGATCCAATGCTTCCCGGCCCAGTGGAAGAAATCATTGATCCATATGATTCACAAACCAGGTAACCCGGATGATGACTCTGTGTCAAACCGGCTAATTAGTCTTCTGTCTTCATTATCGAAGGTATGGGAGAGACTGATTGCTGGCCGACTGAAGGAGTTTATGGACCAAAACAGTATCCTGCCAGATCACCAGTTTGGGTTTAGGGCAGCACACATGACACAATTGAAAAGGTTCACAGAGTTACACAGTACATTTTGCAAGCTTGGAGGTAGTGACAACATTTTAAAATAAACTTGTAAAATTCCGGAGAAGTCCTAGTCGAATGTAAAAAGCACGAAGTCTCCATCTATTACTGTTTCCGAGATCCTTTCGTTCATACGAACGCAAAGACGGACAGACAAACAAACGGACATGGCTATATCGACTCCTCTATCATTTCTGACCATTTTGGGGGTAACTTTGGGGGTCTCCGACCATTAATTCTATCTGTTACATACATTTGCACAAAACCAATAGGCTCTTGTATCTTCGGTACAGGGCCTAAAAGTAAAAATAAAAAAACTTCAAATAATAGCCAAAAGATACACTTAATTAAAAATTTATTAATTTTAACATATTACGAAAGAATTTATGCACAGATAGACGGACAGGCGACATAGCTTGGTGAATGCATTTCGTCAAGAAGAATTTTTATAAAATTTTTTATTGATTAAAAAAATTTCCAATTTTTTTATTGGAATTTATGAATAATTATATACTGAAAAGTATTTGCATACAAAAAATAATTAATATTTCATTTAAACATTCCAAATGAATGTCAATAATGTGTGACTTTTTTCATTGAATTAAAATGTATCTTAATGTGCAACATTCTTGAATTGAAAGTAAATAAATGAATATACACAAAGCAACTAAACAGCATTCATCAATGTGCATGTTCATTTGCATGATTATATTCAATGAACAATAAAACAAATTCAATTTATAATTTGTCTGCTATTTCTTAAAATTATGCCATTGAATAAATAAACTACTAAAATACTCGTAGATACATTTTTGAAAAATAGCAACCACTTTTGTCTTGTGAGCAGTCGCTTTTGTGTAATAATATTCTCCATTTATTATTTGTGCGCTTGAATAATAGTTAATTCTCGTAGTTATCCTGACACCTATTTATAGTGCTTTATATACTGCATCAACTTCAATATAAAAGATACACCTGCTCTTGTTCAGCCAGTTGCAGCAAATCATATCAAGCAGATCTAAGCCCTAAACTGGTTAAGAACGATTTAGTAGACTACATCAAACGTGTGAAAGAAAGCGAAATGTTTCTGTGTATAGTGCAAGTATCTGTGTGCTTTGCCATATATGTGGCAGACGCATATCTCAGCTCAGCCATCTTGTAATGAAAAATGCGAACGACTTTCAGGACATCAACAACAAACAGAAGCAGAAGGCACAACAGCAGCAACAGCAACGATAAAAAGATGCTGCTGGCAAGTGGAAGTTAAGCCAATCGATTTAAACTGCAAATCTAAGCGCTCAAATGCACACCCTTACACTTTTGCACTCAGACCAAGTGACTGGCTCATATTTTTATTCTTGGATGAAGCGATAGTGTTTTGAATCAAATGAAACTAACAAGATTTTGTATATAGACTCTTTAAACCTAAAGGTTTTAAAATGAATGCAATTGGGATCTTCTTATTAACTCCAAGTCAACATTTATGTATAAATCTAAGTGCTGGGCAAATTTTCAAATGTTAAAGTTGAAGAAAAATTTATCAACATATCTTAAAGTATTGAGCAATTTGGTTGTAAAGATTTGGATGAAATTTTGTATTTAGCAAAAGTTTTGCTTTTTAGGTCTATCTATATAACTAAATTTCCATCTGTTGTGAATAACAATGTGTTGACGAGATGATGATCATCTATTATTAATCGAGGTTACCGACCGGTTATCGAGGTCACTCTAGCGATACAAGACCAATACCTGATATGACTGTCACACGAATATATATATGACAGACGATTTTCATCTTGAATATAAAAATACAAGAAAAAACATTTTTAAGAATCTACGAATCCTTTGCAATGAATGTGGACAAGGTTCAATCGCTTTCACTTTCAAGAGAATAGCATATACACCAAGACTAACTCTATTGCCTACAAGTCTATCTTTCAAGAAAGACTAACTGGTATCTATATAAACAAATCTTAGAATTTAGAATAGACTCTCTGTCACGCTTCATCAACTTATGAACTGGAGATGGCTGCAGAACAGATTAAGGTTATATTAAGTTCTTAACATGATAGCACAACAATCCAATTTGTTCACTTGGGACGTTATGTTCCATGCTATTCCGAACAGCTTACTATGAGGCAAAAGGTTTGAAATTTCTTTTACATAGCTAAGTGCTGTGTTCTGTGAGAAAAATACAGAAGTGGTAAGTCTCCACAAAATGATCATTAAGTACATGTCTAACTTCTGAAGAGGCTCATTTCGGCGGGAAACATTAGAACATCTAGTTCAGATTTACTTTCCTAGCTCAATAATTCAATATTCTTCGTTAAGAACGCCTAAAAACGATAAATGGATTAAAAAGAGAAGACACATCAGTGTCATTCTAAATAAAGACAAATTTTCCTTACAGTTACGCGCATCCAATCTCACAAATCTTCTGGGGAAAACAGCAACTTTCCAGCTTTGCTGGCGAACTGCTAAGACGATTTCATCGACCACTGATTTGTCTTACAGGGGCTAGGCCTCAATCTGGAATGTGATCGTTGTTTTCATCCACAAATAGGACTGCTCCTGGTATGATATATCTATTGCTTGGGTAGACGCTATATTAAATAATCGTGACATGAAGCGCAATCTAAGTAATTTGTCTTTTAACATCAAATACAACAATAGATGTTCAAGAGTGCATCCTTTTTCTACTTTTATGATCTCTTTTTATCGATGCTCTGCTTAGCAAGCTTAGCGAACTAACTTAAAACTTTCTCTTATGTGATGTGCTCAGCTCTTCGATTGGTGACAGAATGTTGTACCAATGAAAGCCTCAGCATTAATCCACAGAAGGCCATGCAAGCCAGTATATGTCCACAACACAAACTAAAAATTTTCTGATGAAGTCAAATTCTTGGTGATTAGTATAAACTAAAGACTTAACTGGAATCCCCAACGTCTTTTTGAACAAATTTGGTGTATTTCTTCAAAAATAATCTTTTGGATCTATACCACAATGGAAAAACCTATCTTCACCTATGTGCTGGAAACTTGCGCTATCATTCGCTGTGATAAACAGCAGCGGCCGCAATGGAATTGGTGATTGGTCAGCTCGGCATATTTTCATACAGTTTTAAATGGTAATTGATGCACAGAGGTTCCAAACTAGCTACTTACGAATCTAGGTCTCGGAATCTGGCATCGAGATCTGCTACCTAACACATTGATTTACTCCAAAGCTACACTGTCTGGGAAGACGGTACCCTAGCTATTTGTAATAATTAGTATTATGTATTGCAATAATTAGTACACAACAATTTGTATAAGACCTCAGTCAGTCCGACATTCTTATCATTTATTAGAAGCACCTTCTAACGTGCTTCGAATCGGGTAGATTGCAAGGTTGGCCAGCCTTTCAAGGTATGTTCTGGCCTCGTATTCTCGTATTCAAATGCTTAATTTCAATGGGTGTTTATTGTCTACCTAATTTTGATCACCTGCAACTATGAAGTTCACCTCTAAACGATATATTTTTAGTAGTTCCCTTTTGTTTATATTATTTTGATTTGATTGCATTCATTATCTCGATTAATTCGTAAATACTCAATCTAAAATATGCTCATTAAAAATAATAAAAATTCAACAGCTAAAATAGTATGTGGGGTGCTGCCAACTTGTTTTTATTTTTCGCTTAATTGTAATTGTATTTATTTAAAAATGCACAATAATTGCAATCTAAAAAAAACATTTATATTTACATAATAACTTACAGTTGTGTGTAAAATCATTTGTTAAATTAGTCACCATTAAAATCAACATCAAAATCATTAAAATTCAATTTTTTTTTTATGCAGAAAAAACATGATTGTTACGCTGGGAGGTGGTCTGGTCTTTATGTGTTTATAGACTGTCATATAAAAATGTAATTATTTAAAAAAGAAAAATGCAGCAGTCGTGAGTTCATGACTTTGAAATACTCTGCACTTGAAATGGCCCAAACGATGTGTTTTATAGTGAACCCCGACTGTCACTTAAACCTTTTTAAACGGAGAAACTTTTGCTTAGTGAAAGCATATTTGCTTATATAAACATAAACAACCTTTAATATTTTAAATATAAAAGAACATATTGATGCTGATCTAGAATATAATTATATGTTATATATTATATTGGATCTACCACGCCTTCTTTTACCTGCTATATATACTTATAGTTTTAAAAATATATAGTATAAAAATATATTATTAAACATTTATAGTTCACTATATAGCTGAGTAGAATCTAAAAATCCAAATGTGATATATCCAACTCATACAATCTCTGAAGTTTATTGTTTTATATTTGCTACCAAATAGACAGATATTTGGAAGAAAATGGCTATATCGACTAAGTTTTCGTTGCAGAACAGGAATATACATAGACTTTATAGGATTCGTAGAAACTTATTAAACTGCAGGGTATACAAGTAACAGTAAATAAAATACTTGCTAAGCAAAGTGCAACATTAAATGTTTAATATTAAAATATTGAATAAAATAGACAAACAAAAATTGTAATTAATTAATTTATTTATTTCAACAATTAAAAATGTCATTTAATTGAATTATACCCTGTATACAAAAGAATAAGGATATAATAAGTTTGTGAGAATGTATGTAACTTGCAAAGGAGGCTTGGTAGATCACATATAATATATATGCTTGAGCAAAGTTGAAAGCAGACCCGCCTGTTAATCCGTCGGTCACTCTGTTTAGAAGTATGAAAGGAATGATCTCAGAGACTATACGAGTTGGAGATTTGCAATTTAATGTTCTCTATTTTCAGTTTATTTAAGTTCATAGTTGCCAGCTAGCAATAACAAATTATTATATTTCTATTTAAATTAATTTATTTAACATAAAAAATGTATATTTAAATATAATTATTTAAAGTTTTTTTAAAATTTTTTTTTTCATTTTCCTTTTTTTATACGAAACGCTGATCCAATTAATTTTAACTGACAATTGCAGAAAGTATTGAATAATATCTACATATAATAATAATAATCACGGTCAGGCATGGTTTAATCGACTTGTCTCATTGTGCTACACTATATGGTGTGCCCAATGCTTCCTTCGCTATATTACTTGCATTCCAACAAACCCATTATAACCTGCTACAAATATATTTTATGCATGGCGTAGTTAATGATAACTTAATCATTTTTATTTTTTTTCGTAAAAATGTGGAACAAAGTTCAAGTCTAGACCTGTTTCTGACATAAAGGAAAAAAGTAGAACAATATAGACGACAATAAATTATTAAATGGGCAACCAATTCGCTTTCACTCCGAACAATGTCAAAATCAGAAAGAAAGCACAAATTGGTATCATTAAATGTTGCATACAGACATACAAATTAATATGTTCATAGTTTAATCATAGAATTTGTATAGCGCATCAGAAGTTAAAAGCAAATTAATTACATAAATTTATACATAAACGTGACATTCTGCTATATATTGGCTATTTGGGCAGTTTGTACAAAGCGTGATTATGAAAGCTTATCAGCAATGACGACACATTATATTCCCTTTCTTTATTTTAATTTACTGCTATTTTGTTGTTACAAACTCCAAAAACAATGTGCTTAGGAACCCTTTGAATCCATCTACTAATTATAGCCACTAATTCAGTACAACAAAAATATTTAATATAAACAAACAAAATTACATGAAAGTGCGAAAATGTGTAGTAAAATATATTTCTTAACCAAATTTTTTAAAAGTTAGGGGGGGAGGGAGGAGGGTTTAGGTTGACTTCCACCATGTAACAATAAACGTAGATCCCTACCGAGAGTAACTCACTACCATTGTTGGGGAAAATCGTTAGCGGAACGGAGCAACTGGACAAAGATGAATAAAAGTCTTTTACACATGATAATATCTTAGACCAATTTTTGTTTGTTAGTTTGTTAGCGCATCACGCCTAAACCGCTAAACCAAATTGTATGAATTTTGGTATAGAAATAAATATGACGTTGGAAAATAATATAGGCTACTTTTTGTTTAAATCGGAGAGAACAATGGCACACCCCATATAAGCGGGCACAGAGATGAAATTTACAGAAAAGTCTTTTCGTACTTCGCGCTTTTTTTTCAATTGGGTATATCTCGTTTGAAATGTGTGAGTGTCTAGTACTACGTTCTTTTGACAGCATTGCGCTTGGTCAATTCAGTTATGAGCTACAGCGCGCCGAACATGAAGGTCTGGAAGGAAGAAATTCTCCATAATTTACATTTTTACTACCTGAAAGGCAAAAACGTATCACAAGCGGGGGCCGATACTTGTTCAATTCACCTAGCACAGCAGTGGTTCACTCGATTCCGTTCTGGTGTGGAGGAAGTGGAAGATGCACCACGCTCCGGAAGTCCTGTCGTCCAAGAAATCGATAAAATCAAAGAAGTGATCGAAATAAACCGCCATAGTAGCATCGCCCGGGAGCTGAATATCAGACATATGACCGTTCAAATGCTTGGCTACAAAAAAAAAATCGATATTTGGGTGTCACACGAATTGACACCAAAAAACCTCATGGACCAAATTTCCGCTACTAAATCGGGAAAAAAATCGACCAATTCTGAAGCGAATGGTGACTGGCAATGAAAAATGGGTCACTTACGACAACGTGAAGCGCAAACGGTAGTGGGTGAAGGGTGGCGAAGCGGCTCAAATGGTTGCCCAGCCCGGATTGACGGTTAGGAAGGTTTTGTTGTATGTTTGGTGGGATTGGCAGGGAATCATATACTATCCCCTATGGCCAAACACTCAATTCGATCCTCTACTGTGAACAACTGGACCACTTGTAGGTACAATCGCCCAAAAGTGGCCAATAGGAGAGGAATTGTGTTCCATCAGGACAACGCCAGACCACACTCCTCGATTGTGATGCGCTAGAAGTTCCGTGAGTTCGGATGGGAGGTTCTTATGCATCCACCTTATAGTCCGGATCTGGCACCATCGGATTACCATCTCTTCCTGTCAATGTCGAACGATTAAGCTGGCGAGAAATTGGCCTCAAAGGGGCTTGTCTCATTTTTTTCCAATAGGTAAGCAATTGGAAACATTCCTCCTGTTTGTCGCTGAGTTAACCCATATCATCAGTCACAGTTGTCCGTAATGCTTGGCCATTTTGTAAAATAAGTAAAAAAATTGAACAAAAATTCGTGTGAAGTTAGGCAGGTATCGATACTTTTTTGGCAGAATGTATGCCTCCAATCATATCAAATTAAATCATGTAGTTAAATTTAAAAGTTTTAATGAACTTACCCCACAGTCCGACAAACTGATTTCATCTCTGTTCATACAGAAATAACTAAATATTTTACACCTTTAAATAAATACTCTATGGGCAGTAAATAAGTATTAAAATAATTTAAAGTTTTTGCTCGTTACATGAAAAAAGCAAATATTTAATATTTTTTAATAAAATTTGTTCAAAATATTTATTTATTGAACATAAAATAATATAAACTGCCAAAAAACACAATACTCACTTTTCAAAAGTATGTAAAATATTTCGTTCAACTAAAATTCAAAGCATTAAAAAAATCTACACAATTTAATTTAAAAAAAGCAAAAAAGAAAGAAAAAAAATCCTTTAAAATTTTCATGTTTTCATAATTGCATTTAACTATCCATAAACATTTTAAAAGGCATCCATGCAAGTGAATTCTGTCTAGAATTTTATTACTTGACTTTGCGCCAAGCGACTGAGTCGTTCCTTTTTAAATACATATACGAGTATATTATACCCTTCTCACTTTGACTTTCCCTAATGAGTTGGGCAATAAATGCAAATAAACATTTTATGTCGAAAGGTTGTTAGGAGCACTTGGTGAAACGACATTTAAGTCTCGGGCTTGGTAAATATTTAAAATCAAAAGACCGAAAGTCAAACACACACGCATAGACTGACTATAAGTTAATAGTATGACATGCATGTGTGTGCGTCTGTGTGCAAGCAATATAATGTGTGTTGCATAAGGACCTTTTTTCGCTTGACGCTCTCCACACCATTTAAATTATTTATGATGTTACTTGGCCTAATTAGATTCTTGGTTGAAAATTTACATAAAATTCCCTGCAGGCTTTTTCACACTTAAGCTGCGCATAGCTACTACATATAATTTGATATATACGGACTAAGCAAGGATTATGAGTACTATTAATCTTTAAAAATTTTAAAGAGTCTCAATACAAAGTAGAAGAAGTGAAAATAGAAAACTTAAAAGAAGAAAAGAAAAAATTCCATTTGCGAAACAGTTTGATGCTAATTTCAAAGCACATGCAAGAATCTAATTAGCAATGCAGCAATGTTGCAGTTGTAGTTGCAGATACAATCGAATCCGACAACGTAGATACCGAGTTGCAACTGAAGAAGAACAAAAATTAACATAAAGTGAATATTGCTGAGCAGTTGGCTTAATGGCAACATTCGATATGGCAAAGTATAGATACAAATAGCCTCATGCAATATTCATGCGAGATGTCAATATTGTCTACTGATGTCAGAACAAGCTACTCTTGCACACAGTCGGTTCACATTGATGTGTAATGAATGTTGACAGAGGTGGAGCATTTGTATTGATTCTGTGCTGGACAGCTGTCAGTCTGTTATGTCTGTAGATGCCATCAGCAAAATGGTGTGCAAACATTGACAAGTGAAAGGAGCCTATTTCACATAATGCAGAGCAGCGTAGAGTTACTGTCAAGATAAGATTGAATATCCTAGTAGCTAATCTGCTATGCGTTTGTCTGTCTATAAGAACCTAATCATGCAAACTGTCAAAATTTGACAGCAGTTCATTGGCAGATGTTAGTTAATGTGCAGTGTTGCATTTGCAAGTAACAACTGATCATTCATCTTTTGAAGTAAATAAGCATATATCGTAAGTGAATAAAGACTTTATTTGGAGTTAGATGTCGTCTTTAATATATAGAAACATCATAAAATTCATTAGTCAATAGCCATTCGCCTGGCAAAACAAGAATATTTAGTTAAGGGCTAACAAATAAGCAATTACATTCCAAGCTAAGGACTCCAATAAAATAAGCAGACCAAAATGAGACCAAAATATTTAAAAATTTAACAATTTTAACATAGTTTTGCGCTAATTTTATGCATTTTGTAATAATATTGTCTGCGACTCTAAATTATTGAAATCTAGCGAGGCAATTAGCTCAGGAATGCATAACCCACTGAGCTGCAGAGTGTCCAAGCCGAGTGGAGAACCACAACCATGACCAAAGAGGCACACGGAGGCACGTCTCAGGGCAGAGTTCTCTCACCTTTGTTATGGAATGTAGTGGTAAACGAACTACTATTAAATTTCTCAGGAATAATATAAAGTGAGAAAAAACGCAGCTAATGCGCTCCAAAAAATGCTAAACAGCACATGGGATCTTTCACCAAGACAAATATATTATGCTTGGTGAAAGATGCCTTCACTAACACTGATACTATTTAATGGCGTTCTCATATAGCGCCAAGCTATGAAGAAAACCATATACCACACAACTTAGGCTGATGGAGATCATAGTCTGCATCACGGGTCGTTGAGTTCCACGCCCACAAAAGCACCGGTGACAATAAAAGTATACCTTCTGAACATTTACGGGAAACCGCTCGTGCAAGACGAACAATATCCTTCCGTACTGCAGTAGTAGCACGCTCTATATCCTGTCCTAGGCCAGCTTCGCACAAACACCAACATCACTGGAACGAGCAAACACTTCATGGGTTTGGTTAAGCTTGGAGGGGGCAGTGCTCCATCCCCATTTAAGCGAAAAAGAAAATTCAACATATCTCTGCATCAGTTTAAGGTACGGTAACATTATAAGGGGTAATGAGTAAGTGGTAGGGGGTTAGGGGTAAGGAGTAAGAATTAAGGGGAATGCGGTAAGAAGTATGGAGTCAGGAGTAAGAAGACTAATTTTTCTAACATGCCAGGGATATTACCTATACGAAACTACCAGCCACTTTTATATTTTATAAAATTTTTTTTCTTGTATTTACTTTTTCAATTTAATTTTGGTCAACTCTTCATTGCCAAATTAAAAATTGAAGGGGCACAGCTTTAAATTGAGGAAATATAAATAAAAACAAATTTAATTAGTTTGCGGTGATTCAATGGGCACAAAATTGGCGAGAAGATAAATTCGCCTCATTTTATTTGAAATAAATTAATTACATGTGTCAGCGATTTATCTCCTTCCATGTTGCCTCTTTTCGGTGTGTGTATGTGTGTGTGTGTGTGTGTGTGTGTGTGTGTATATATTAAAGCAATATTTAACAGCAATGTGGCCCATTTTGTTTGCATTACGTGGCGCGGTTTTTCGTGTGGTAAATAATATTACACATACGCAGCGTGTAATTGAAAAAATGAAGCATCGTTTCGGTTTACGTGCCACCAACTGGGCTAGCACAACAGCAACAGCGGCAGCATTGTTAGCCACTCTTGTTGCATTCAATAAGGATATGGTGGCACAGGATATTGTGAGCAGTGTGTGGTATATATGTATATTATTTATACAATGCCAACGTTTTTCAAGCTGCCAACGACAGCAGAGGCCGTAACTACCAACCAGCAGTGCAATAAAATTGCAAATAATCACTGAAATTTATCACACTTACGCTTGCTATGTAGCAAGATACAATAGCTGCCGCCATATTCTTTTGCATGTTTCTTGTTAAGCCGTCACTGACATTCGCAGTATCCTGCTGAGTATTAACGGTTTAAAGTTCAATTAATAGCAGAAACTTCTAAATTAACTCAACGACAAAATCGATAGTGCAAATCAAACCTCAACAGATTAAACTGAATATATATCTGACTAGCTGACCGCAAACTACAAAGTGAGAACACACACATGTCAGCATTTATTTGGCAAAGCCATATGTCTTCATTAACCACTTGAGACTTTCACAGCTCGTTCTAAACTTAAATAAATGTACATTCATTTGTTAAACAAACTCTCGAATGGTTAGAATTGCTGCTCGCTTAGAGCAGTAGTAGCTATGCAAGGATATTATAAACCTTTCGGCTGAACTACTTCATTGCGTTGTATCCAATTTAATTGTAAGTAATATGCATAGTCGAGCATTTGCGGTTGCTTTTTCGATTTCTCACACAATCCAACTCAACATTATTGTTTGCTGTAGAATGTGCTATGTGTATCTCTCTATCTGTATGCTATTTGCATTCTTTAGAATGTCAGAATCTACCGCAAAACCGAATGATTGATTGATAGTTCATGCTTAGATGCGCATACCAGCTCTGTACGGGTATAACCGCATGCCGAGCATTTCTGTACTAGGCGCTGCGCATTGCTAAGGCATTACTTAAGCGTCTCTAGGTTCAGCATGGAACCACACCTCATTGGTGGAGGTTTTCCTTTTTTTTTTTATGACCTTGCATGAGCGCACTTCAAAGGGTTATTGGTTTCATTAAATATTAACGAATGGTTGAATAAATGAATGAAGGTGTGCACGGCACGGTGTTCTTTCCGGCGCGTATATGCGGTTCAATTAGTGTGAAATTTGTTTTCATGTTTGTGGCTGTTTAACTAATTAATAGTATAGCATTTTGTTGGAAAAATCAACTGGCTTTGTTGTCATAGTTTTGCTCTTTTATGTTCCATTAGCTTTGAAAATGATAGGCGGCTTCCATTGCCAACGCGATTTTGTTTTACCCAAATAAATAATTATAAGTTATTTAAATTCAGCTGATTCACCAAAAGACTTCGGCAAAGAAGATTTAAATAATGAGCATATGTGAAATGCAAGGTGTTTTGTACTTTGCAATTTCCATGGTTATCATATATCAAGAGATATTATAGAGTAAAATATAAATAAACTTCAAATATGTTCCATTTAATTTAAATTATGCGAAGTAGGAGAATAGAATATTTTAAGTCATACTAATATAAAATTTGTGAGAATGAATGTATGAATCTATGGATGGTTCTGTGCTACTCTTTCACGCCTAAAACGTTAAACCAATTTGAATGAATTTTGGTAGTTGATAAAGTTACGCTTTTAATGGAAAGCAACAAGCAACAAGTTATAAGTTCGAACAAATAGGAACGTTATGCTCACATTTTTTTCAATAACAGAATCAATAACAGATCTTATTTTCGGGTTAAAATCGAGAGTACATAATCAACAATTGAAAAATATGTTTGGCTCCTTACTAAAAGCACGTCTTTTGCTTGATAAGGAACCAAATGACAAACAGCTACAAATTTTCTGATGGATTGAGGGCACTTATGTAAAGTCTGAGTATACGATTAGAAAAAGCCATCTCGAGTGCTCCATTTTTCCAGTTGATACAGCTTGACATATCTCATAAAGATATTTTTAATCTTTGTTCATCAGCAACATTCAACAACAACTGCACAAAACGACAAACTTGTTTTTGCAAGCAGCTAATCGTTTTCCAATAGTTCCGGCATAATCTCTAGGTCCAGAAGTTCGACCATCTAAAGTTAAGAATAAATGACAAAGGGCTAACTCATTGGCATGAAGCATACAAACACACCATTACAACGGTCTCTTCAAATACTGTTCTAAACATTGAATTACGCCACCTTTCCAACTAGTGTTATTTGGAGTTCCATCACATCCAATGCAAATTAAGATGATATGATTCATCTTAATTCCAGCCTTGACCCTCTCAAAAAGTTGTGATCTACATTAGATTTCCCTTTGCAGTACCACAACTTGGCGTTGTGTATCCCAAATAAGTTGATCTAGGTTCTGCTAAGATAGAGATGTGGCCTTCTGAAACTTCTTTGCGATGGTAACGATACCCCATTTTCTCATTTATCAGAATCATGTCTTTTCGTTCATTAAAGTACATAAATGCTTTTTATAACAATATCTCCAAAATATTTGGTATGTTCTTCACCGGGCTTTAGATACAGCACTGTGGACTTTAATTTTATGAATAACTACAATCAATCCAACGTCAACCAAAACCCCAGAGGCAACAGCAGATCGCATAGATAAACAGTTTCTATCACAGACAGGAGCAACTGTTGGCAACGGCAATGTATGCCGATTGACCGTTGAAATCGATGGGATAAGTTTCTAAGGAAGATACACACATAGGATCTTCATCACAATTTGCTGGGACAGCATCGGTTGCTTATGTAGAACACGAAATTTTTGCTGTCCTTATGTTCATGTTGTCTCTGCTTTTGTTTCATTAATCCTAGCCGCTTATAATCATTCTCCTTTCATTTCTTTGATCCAAAAAAAAAATTCTTTCTTTCTGATGGGAACCTTCTAAGGTTTCAAACTCGAAGAATATTCAAATGATGTGCATTTGCAAGCAGCAACGTCGAAAAGCTTCTCAGATGACTCTAAAACACACTTCAGTTTGACTGGGTATCTTTTTAAAAGGGAGGTACTTTCCGACATAAGATTGTAGAAATCGAAGTCCAAATATTGTTCATATCCTTCAAAGACAATCGCATATATATCTGAATTTGATGGATCCTTTATATTATACTATAATTTTAGGTCGTTCTTAACAATTAAACAATAATGTTGTCATTTATGCTACATGGGCATAATCATTCTACCATCCACGCACACATCCACTCAACCCCAAGAAATAAGGAGCCATAAAGATAAGAGCGCAAACCAATATGTGACTATGTATTATATCACAAAG
This sequence comes from Leucophenga maculata, assembly GCA_035044805.1. Lineage (NCBI taxonomy): Eukaryota > Metazoa > Arthropoda > Insecta > Diptera > Drosophilidae > Leucophenga > Leucophenga maculata. Next base: position 1,686,180 of record JAWNNP010002436.1, read on the forward strand.
TGCGACACACATTCAAAGTGATATATATAATATTCTTCAACCATTCGACCACACAGTTTTTTAAGAGCTGATAACTGGCTGTTTGCAAAAAGCTTCATAACCAAAAAGAGAGGGAAACGACAACAATAGCACAGAAGTCAAGTGACCGATGCTATTTTTATATTTCTAAAAGGAAAAGCGCAAATATGTCAATTTAAAAAATATTAAGTCGGAGCAGTATATTTCTTTGTCAAATAGTTGTCAAATATAAGCAATTGTATATAAATTGTGCAGATATGTTTTATTATTGACATTTTGTTGTTGTGCGCCAATACAATTTTTTATTACACACAATTTCGCTATAACACGCTCCCCACACTCTCCAAAAACGTGTAACTATTCTTATAAACTTTATATTATTTTCCACAATCTAAATAAACATGGTCAACGCGCTAAGCATTTCGTAGAAGTCCATTAAAGCCACAGAGTACACTTTTCCGCATAATATGAAAACATTTTGCAGTGTAAATATTCCTTTACAGCTGCTGCTGTGGCTCATTCTTTTTATCCTTGTACAGTCTTATCTCCGACATTTTCTTGCTTTATTTTAACGCATCACTTGAGCGCCAGCTTGACTTCCGGTGCAGCTACTATCTTTTTCCTTTAGTTCGGTACTGCAAGAGACATATCATTGTCCGGTTGTGTCGTATATATTTCCGGCTGTCTGTCAGCTTTATCTCTATTTTATATAGTACCTCAAAGTACGCTTTAGCCATTCACCGCACAGCGAATCGCTCGCTTGCCATGCAATGTGAACAAAATAAAATCGTTTTAAACTCGATTTTAAATCTGCTGCTACGAGCATTTCTGCTGCTGCTGCTGCTGCTGCGGCAAAATCAATAAATACATTCAATCATTTAGCTTTGAACATGATTTGATCGAATTTGCTGTTGGTGACATTCGCAAAGCCAACTTCTCAACCTTCTACAATGACTGCTTCGCATGGCCAGCAATAATTGAATAGCAAAATTTCCAAAGCGTTTGTCGTCCTGTTGCTGCTGCTGCTGCTGTTGCTGCCATTTTTAGACTTTGTTTGACTTAATTTCATTTTAGCTTGCGTGTTTCAAATACTGCTTCGTTTGCTCCTGCTGCTACTGCTGCTTCGACTTCCTTTCATTCGTTCATTCATTCGTTCATTCTTATTGGCGCTATCAGCTTTCTTGTTCAAAAGGCAGCCAACATTGAGTTCGCAGCTTGCGTGAATTTACTGCGATACGCTCAATTTTCGCTTCATAGAAGGTTCATTGAATAGATAAATTTTCAGTTGAATTCAGTTTATTACTTGAATTTGGTCGAAGCACGATTTTCAATATGCTATTTCTGCCAATTTGTTGCCATCTGGTTTTGCTTTGACATTTTGTTGACGTACGGTTCTGATTGTGCGCGTGTACGAGGGTGACTCTATATATGTTGGTGATACTAAAAGATCTGAAACTGCCGATTTATAGTAGCTCTTCATCTTTCCATATATATGTATTGAAGGCATAAAGAGGCAGAAAAGGGGTAGACAACTTCTTAAGCCTGTGACAAATTTTTGAAACATGTTTGAAGTATTCTTTCTTCCTCCTTTTCTCCCATCAAATAGCTTCGCTATAATATCTATGAGCATGTATTAGTTGTTTACGTTGGAAAGCGTGGAAAATGCTTAGAATATGATACACGAACATTTGTTTGCCTGAAGTCTTCGCAAAACAAACTGCCGAAGACGGATCAACCTCCAACATGACAATGCAAGCTCTTACACATCGGGTCACACAAGAGAGTTTCTTTTATCTCCCAAAGAATTCTTTTTTTCATTCACTTCAATTCGTAGCAATAATTTGTGCACTTCAAGTGTCTTGCGTTATTTAAAGAAGCCATTCAATATCCTGGCTGCTGTCCGAATCGGTGCTGCTAATGAGTTCAACATCGTCCTTGGCCTTAGATACAGCACCGCCGCAAGCATCATTCTCGCCGCCTGGCAGCTGCTCCTCTTCATCCTTTGCAGCGGCTTTATTGTTCTTCTTACCATAATGACAACGGCTTCAGTGACCACATATGTTAATGCGAATTTTAGGCTCTGTACCGAAAGTACAAGAGCCTATTGGGTTTGTGCAAATGTTTGTAACATGAAATAATGGTCGGAGACCCCCAAAGTTACCGCCATTATGGTCAGGAGTGATAGAGAAGTCGATATCGCCATGTCCGTCTGTCCGTCCATATGAACGAAAGGATCTCGAAAACGGTAATCGATGGAGACTTCGTTACTTTGCATTCGTCTAGGACTTTGCCGTAATTTTACGATTTTTTTTTTTAAATGTTGCCCCTTCCCCATAAATTTGTTAGTACCATTTTTTCATATTAATTTCCTACCTTTTTGCTTTGCATTGCTTGGTCGTAAGCTAGGAAAACATTTGTGTTTGTTAGGCGACCTGTACTGGTCGGTTATGCACGACCGTAATTTTCTTACTTGTTTGGTGTTGTAAATGAAAAACTCCTTCAGAATGGGTTCAAATAAGAAAATGGTTGTTTGATTAGTTTTACCAGATCTATAAGATTATAGTTGTCATGTTTTTCAAACGCTTCTAAGGGTAGCCCCATGACAACGTACTTCTCAGCGCGATAACGTTTTTTTTTCTCGCTTCAGACGTTCACGGTGTTCAATGTTGTGCACATGATCGCTGACCGGTTTATAGTTTTGCACCAATTTCTCAAGTTTCTACAAGACGCACTTCGATAGGTTAGCTTTGGTTATCACTTGCTTCATTAATTCAAAAAAAGCTGCGTCGTCCTTGACGCACTGGTACTTGGCTGCATTTGTAGGTCCTGATGCTCATCTAGTATTGTAATTGTTAAACCTAATAGATTATAAGTTTCTTAAGTATGCCAGAATAGAGAGATAACGTCCCTCCAAGCCAAAATTGAACAATTGAATTTGATATAAAATGATACTTCTGTCCCCTCTTTTCTTTTCATACTGCGCGAAGTGGGAGGAGCAAAATACTTTTCGTCAGTACCATTCTTGCTATTTATATCCTACCTTTTTTTTTTGCACTGATTGATGCATAAGCTAAGGAACAAAATAATAGCTTAAGATCCTGATCTTACAGTCCCAACTCTTATTCTTTAGACTCTTTTCAAATAAGAGAGTTCCTCAAGCTCTTCAAAATCAGCATTTGTTTCATTTATGACCCATTTTCCAGCTATTTCTTCAGCTTTCGATATGAAAAATAATTACAGGAAACTAAATCTGGAGAATATGCTGTATGGGATAGCAGTTAAAAGCCCAATTTATGGTTGCACCCATGCATTGTCTTAATGTAACTGCACTCCGTACTGCTTTCAAATAATATTGAATCCCGTTCAGTTTATATTGCTACAGCCCTAGCCATCTCACGCACTTTTATTCTCTGATCGTTTAATATTAACCATTGAAATTGATCGTGAGGGTTGCTTTAGTATTTATTACGTTCTTTCAATTCTGCAATGCATGGGTGCACCATAGTAAAAATCCGCAAAAATTGCGCAACCTCAGCCAAGAAATTCTTAAATTTTTGACCTCTACGACTATTTCTTGTTTCCAAACCCGAAGAAATAGCTACATGGTAAGAAATTTTGGTAAGAAAAAGGAGATCAGCTCTGAAATAAACGCCTAGTTTAGAAGAAATACAAAAAATTCGAAAACGCTTGAGTAAATGTATCGAAAATATATGCTGAGCAATGAAATTTCTTTTCTGGCTTGTCCAACTTATTAAAATAGACAATATGAGTAAGCCTAAAGATAATGGGAGAATACGTACCAAGTCTTCAATTGAATTTTTCTCCGAAATCTTCCGAGCATGAATTTTCTGCAAATTTGCTATATACCTTCTGTTATCTTGTATCGCGTAAGATGGGGTCCAAATTAAATGATTAAATCTAAAACTTAATCGGAGCCGCCTATGGATTGTCCAGCTTTTCTTTCAACACGCTCTTCCCAATCACACTCTGCACCGATTATGCGCTTCGCTTCACATCACAATATCACTTTCAGCACCCTTCTCGGGACTTCCCTCTCACACTATCCACACCACACTATTCACATTACTCACTCATCACAAGATAAAAACAAATTATAAGTGCTTTGTTTTAAAATAAAATTACTTAAGTATACCCGTGATACACCTATCACAATCTCGCCATGACGTCAAACACACCAAACACCAAATCCTTATAATATAAATCCTTATAATAATCCTTATAAAATATTTCATTTAGCTCTATCCAACCTTTGAGTTTTTGTTTGAAAAATTGTTTGTTGTTATGGTTTGTTTAGCTAGAGAAGTCAAATTTGATGTATTTTGTATGATTCCAAAGAAAATATTTCCTTCCTTGCCACTACATCAAAAACTCTGAAGTTCTACGAAACTGTCATTAATAATATATTTTCTTAAAAATTTCAAAAACTTTTGCTTAACCCTCGCATCTGCTGGTAATCTCTCTGTGTTCAGTGAAGAATTTAATACGTCGTGATATTTCTTAATTGCGAAGGCGTGACGACAAATTGTGGAAATACATTCTTACAACGCTTGACAAGAGGCATTGTCAAGCGCTTTGCAGAATATTACAAGGCATATTTCTGAATATGCATATGTGACGAGCTTGTAAAATTAACATAGCATTAAAATGTGACAAATCTTTAAAGTTAACTTAGGCAAATCACAAGCTTACAACCCAATCTAAAATATGCTAGCAAGCGACATTGCCTGCGCTAAGCAACTTTGCATAGAATATGTCACGTTTCGAACTTTATATGTTGCTTTCTGCATATCTGCATAAATTATAATACTAAAATTTCACAAAATTATGCAATACTAGTTGAATGAGCCAGATTTATGCAGACAAGTGTTGCCGAAATAGTAGTTTCTCCATTGTCAACCCCAGCCAACAAAACAGGAAATGAATTCTTGGTTGTGGCTGTTTGGTGTTGGGTTAAACTATATATATTGTATATACTTGTTTATTTTGTTATTTTTTGCTTGTTGTGGCTTTTCCGCTTGTTCCTTTTTTTTCTACTTTTTTCGGAGTGAAAGAGGAAATAATATTTGAAAATATATTTGAATATTTGTTACATATGGCAACGCCCGGTAATATGCTTTAAGAGTTTTGCACGCAATGAAACCGCATTTGTGAAGTATATATAGAAAAACTTTGTGAATTAGAATTTTAATTAAAAGAAACCAAATAGAAAATATTATTAGAAAATATATTTCATGCTTTTATTGGCACAATTATCAAGTTTTTGTTTCATTGTGTTTTGCGGAATATTCAAATCTTGCATATTTATTTTGGTTTAATTTGAAATATTCATTTTGAACGAATAACAAATATAATCTTGCAATTTGCTGAGTTTGACATGGTCCTAAGAGATTTGAAGAACTAAAATGCAAATGATAAAAAAATTAAGTTTATTATACAAAATCAAAACATTTAAAAAAAAAAAAAAACAAACCAAGCACATTTGTTTGGTTCGAAATGTCATCATTCATCATTGAAGTAGCATCTAAACAGAATGGAATATTTTCAAGTTTACTATAGTCTAAATCTTGAAGATATTGAAAGATCTCCAGAAAGACTTCTAATTTAAAAATATGTATATATATGTTTGTACATTTCTTATGTTGACTTACGAAGCCTCTACATATCTACAACCTCTTAAGAACATACACTGCGCAAAAGCCAATTAGCGCCCACAAAGCAATTCAACTTATAAGTCAAATCTATGAATATTTATCAAACTCATTATTTCTCCCTCTTATTCTTCTCTATGCACTCTCTAAAAAAAGATTCAAAATATTCTTTGACATTAAACAAATTGTTTTTGCGACAGTCGATTAGCGCCCCACACTTTTTTTATTAGTTTTTACATGGCAGCAAAGTTAGTTCGATAAAAAAAATCCATTTTTGATTAATTAAACTAATTATTTATGGGAAAAGGAAAGCCTCCTTAACTGTCAGAAAAATACAAAATAATTGCTTATAAAATAGCAAAAAAAAATTATCTAAGTCAAAAAGATATTTAATCATTTTTAAGAAATGAGAAAAACTATGAAAAAAACATGTACGGTCGGCCGTCTTCTATGGTTTCTGCTGCTGACAGGTGGGTCATTCCATTCTAAAGAACTTGTCCAATTCGAACGACTCTGCCACAAAAGTAAAAGAATAAACTGCAGTAAATGTGAATGTGAATGCTGTGCAACAAGTAATTACAAAAGCGTCGAAAAAACCACTTCTTAACATTGCGCGGCAGGAAGAACGTCTTAGTATCTGTCGAGAACTCATGACTTCAACTAAGGAGTGGCACAGCGTGGTCCGTTTAAAGTTTTATGAGAGAAACCTATACTTAAATGGCCTCCAACCGTCGTTCGGTTACGAACGCATTCAGGAAGCCGCGCCAGCTTCTGTAATTTTATGTTCATACCAACGCATGCCCGGTCGTCCTCTATTACGTCGTCCACCAATCAAGTTTGGGCGCACATGTAAACCATGCGTGCTGGAGCTCTTTCACTCATTCGAATGTGGTGACCAGCACAGTGCAGCTCACACAGCTCATGCAGCTCGCGGTTTTACGGGACCTTAATAGGACCGAAAAATCGGCAAAAAATCTTCCTATCAAAGACATCCAACGCCGTCTCGTCTAAAACAATAACGGACCATGCCTCTGCGCCATACAGTAGGACCGGAAGTATCAACGTCCAAGAGAGAGATTTACTTGTATTTGCTTGTTTATCCCAAACTAGCATCTATTTGCAAACGTGATTCCTCGCCTGATCTTCAGGCTGACGTTGTTGTTGAATCCGTATATGGTGTCAGCCTATTTCACAATACGCGTGACGGAATCTTATATCCAATGGAAAGAAGACTTATTCCATGATAGTTGGCGCAAAAAGCGGGGGTCTCCTTTCTTAAAGATAGGATAGAGAACACTGAGATGCCAGTCATTGTGTATGCGTTCATCAGACCATATCTTGCATAAAAGTTGGTGCATACTCTTAACCAACTCTTCGCCGTCGGTCTTGAATAATTTAGCTGGCAGTCCATCAGTGCCTGATGCTTTATTATTTTTCAGCTTTTTAATAACTGAATTGACCTCGTGATAGTCCGATGGCTCTACAATAGTGACATCATTAACTGGTGGTTCCGGTGTCGGAATTGTGCGCTTTATCGCCTACAAGTTGGAGTCTCCTCCCTAATCCTAGTGAATTCTGAGCATCTGTTACCAGATTTCCATTTTCGTTCTTACAAAAAGTTTTATGAGAGTTAGGGAAACAATGTTCCTCTTAGCCGGAGCTAAACCGAACAGGATCGGCTGCCACACACTGTATATACTTAATGATTTGTCATATTTTATTTTACGTCTGACAAATATTGCAGCTTCATATAGCTACAGGAGAGCATAAAAATAGTAAAACAGACAAAAGGAATAAGTTACCTAGTTCAATTAAGCAAAGTGGACAAACTTATTCTTTAGGAGAAAAAGGTGTATCTGAAAATTCTATAAATCATACTCTGGCTTTGGATAGCTCCACTAGTATCGGTCCATTTCGAAAACATTAAATGTGATGCTCTAATCTATTAATAGTGAAACTAAAAATCAAGAAGTTGGCAGCTCTGAGCTCCTATCACCGAAATATGTTGGATATAATTTTCTTTTCAGCACCATTTTCTCGAATAGTTCAAAGGAACTAGCTATTACGATTTTTTATGTTTATATTTATCAAAACATCCCAACCTCTAGGCAGTACCGTAATGCTGATCTAACTAAATGTACCTCTGGATTGGCATTCTACAATGACGATTCAAAGATGGACTTTAGAATATGAGTATTTCAGATTAAGTGGTTATCCACAGTATATTCAAGGCGGAGGAACTTGCTAGTCTAGAGTCCTGCACTGAATCAAAACTGGAATATCTGTAAAGAATTTTTAACTAAAATCAACAAGTGCCCATTTCTTCATTTTGGTATTAATTAGGGCGGAATAAAGAAAGCGGAACTAAAGCCATGGTGTCAGATATGCAAAACTTCACATATTAGCATTGAAACTTTCCTCAACGTGACAAAAGACTCAATAATAATAATATAAGAAATTAAAACTAATGAAAAAAAATATTTCTTAAGCATGAAACTGTATTTTAAAGGACTTTCACAAGGCGCTATGTTCAAGTTTATTTTTTGAACTTTAAGCGACTAAGTGTGAATGCCCCTAATATATGTATTAACCTATATATCTCTAATTAGCTAAATTATAATCACGTAAAGTAAATACATTCAACAATTGAGTAAATAAATATATTTTTATCTTTCTTCATTTCAGCTGACGACATTCTACAATGAAACGGGTCTGCTAAATATTTCCTCCAATACGGATACGATAGTGGGTGAGGAACCGGATGCGCTCTCACTTGTGTCAATTGTAGTTGTTGGTAAAGTAAATGTCGTTGAATGTCTGACAAGCAAAAATAAAATCATAAACTCATTCGCACCAGATTCAGACCCAGATCACGCGCGCTTGCTACACTTTTGCTTGTCTTGCCATCATCATCATCCTCTTTTTGAACTTCATCCAACCAACCAACCGCAGCCAACCATTCCCAGTTACCTTCGAATGAATTTTGTTCACATTTTTATTTTCGACAAAAATTTTCACAAGTAACTCGAGACTTTTCATTTCCAATTAGGAGCTTTTCGTTTATTTTTCGTTTGCTTGCTGTTTGGGGACCAGCAGGTGCCATCACCGTGTTCATCGCATCCATCCATATGCCATGTTGCATGTTGCATGTTTTACATTCATGTTAGCGTCATTTTTATTATGCTATATGGTCGTCGTATTTATTATGATTTATGTAATATATGATTGGCAGATTCCAATATATATTTCATTTGGCCGTAATAATAAAATTTTCTCTTTAGGTTTATGTGTTTGTAGTATGATGTACTACATATACATGCAACATATATATGCAACATTGTGTTTGTATGTGTTTCTTTTTGTATTCTACAAACTTTTTTTTCAGGCGTTTTTCTGTCGGTGCTGATATTTCTCTCTGTTGCCGGCAATATACTCGTCTGCCTCGCCATATACACAGAGCGCAGTCTGCGGCGCATAGGCAATCTCTTCCTGGCCTCGCTGGCCATTGCGGACCTCTTTGTTGCCTCCTTGGTGATGACATTCGCAGGCGTCAATGATTTATTGGGTAAGTTGACCGCGACTATGTGAAAGTGGAAAATTTTAATTAATTTAAGAATGAAGAATTTTTTTGCTGCGCTGTACTTTTGGGTCATTGGGCAATCAGTTGGTTGATGTTAATTGGAAATGCTTTAGACAACTTCACTTTTTTTTTTTATTTTTTGTAAAGTATGTCAATATAATTTTTTGTTTAATTGGAAAATGATGAAATAAGAAAAGCATTAAGAAAATATAAGGGAGTGCTATGGTCGATATTTTTGGATACATGGTATACCGTTAAGTGTTGCATTAGGCGATATATTCTGTTCTTGCTGTGTTCATACCAATTACCAATAATTTCATTAGCGTAATTTGAAGCGAATGAAAGTTTTGTACAGGAGTAACATTTTTAAAAACGAGCAGCTTATGGTTGTAAGGACACTATTTATTTTTTCTATATGTAGGCCAGTCAAATTAAAACCATTTTTAATACTTAATTCTAGGAGAGCTGAAAATCGGACGAAAACCTCAATTTCGTCCTATTGAAAATAATTTTATTGAAAAATAAAATTTATTGAAATATCACCCCATTCGATAATAAAAAAAGCAAATTGTTTAGCATTTCATGCCTACTTTGCAGCAGCTACACTTTCCTGTTTACCCCATCAATTCAGCTGGAGTTTTATACTTTGAGTTCATAGAGTGAAGCAAGCCAAGCTCCGTCGTCCTCCAATTGCAGCGGAAACGATTTTTTGATATATTATACTAGCCGTCGATTTGGAGGTAGACCCGCAGAATATGTACTGACTGTATGTAGAAACAGAAGCTTCTTTTTGACTGCAGAAAAAAAGTTGAAGGAAGTACCTAGGACGTATTCTGAGAGATACCTTAATGACATAAATGTTTGAGGAATTAGATGTGTTGGCGTTTAATAAAATCAATAGATCAGTGTCATCTCCAGTTAATTTGACCGTCGCAAATTCTCTGCCAATTGAATGACGATGTTGACAATGACGGTATTACAATCCTCAGGAGCTTAACTGAGTTCAAACCTCTGCTGTACTAATTTCTTACGCTGCTGGAGAGAAATTGTTCTTTCGAATAATGATAGAAATAAACTTAAAAGGATTTATTCTTTCAAAATGTCTAAAGATATCTAAAACTGTTCAAGTAGAACTAAATTAAAAATAGAAATTGTCAAAAGTCTGTGTTTTCTTTGACCAAAAATCAGTCGACCTAACTCAACTATTGTATGAATTATTTTTTTTTAAGTAACAGTGATGACTGTCAAAAACTTTTAAAATGAAACATCGTTTCCACTATTAAGTCTAGTATATTTGAGACAATCCTGGTTTGAGGTAAAGTAGAAATGAAGCAATGACTGTTAGGGTGGTTTCAGACGGTGCCAAGTATATCTTTATTATTGTACACCGGTACATTCTACAAATAGAATATATTAATGTAGGGCTTTATTATAATCCTTATGGTTATTATTGGAAAAAGCAATTGTTTATAAACTTAGCCAAACTTTAAAATAGTTCTTTGAACTTGCCAATTTTCATAATCTTAAAACTTTTCAAAGGCAGTTTCGCAGAACGCACAGATGGAAAAAATGTTTAATTCATTTTAACAATGGAACTGTTTCATTTCTATTAGAATTATCGGAAAAAAAAAATGCACACATCAGTTTATATTCTATATTTTGTTGCAAATTTACTTTCTTGAAGTTTTCTTGAATAAATTTACGAATTACATCTGAACTATGCTCTATATAAATCTGAAGATGCTAAGAAGCTCACAATTGTAAATGGTTTTCGAAGCAGTAAATAGCTTAAAAAAATACCCGTAGTATATGTTTACCAACCATCATAAATTTTTTTGTTATTTTGAAAACGATTAAATTTCAGGTTCTTGCTGCAAGTTATTACAATATATCAGCAGAAAAGGTTGAAAAGATTATAGAAAATTAATTACCCTCATTTCAAACCACTTCTTTTTGAAAATTACTGAAAAGCAATAAACTTAAATATTCACATAAAAAAAATAACAATTACATTATAGCAAAGCTATTGAATTTTTCTTATAATAGATTGAAACATAAACTTTTTAGCTGTACTCAATATCTTTCCCTCTTCCGTATCTTTCTTTGACAAAATTTGTTTGCTTTTCCAAATTTTTCAATTAATATTTTTCTGCTCCTTTTAAATATTGTATATGCTTCTTTGAGGCTATTAATAATGCAATTAATAATTAAATACTATGCATTCGGTTCTCAAGGAGGACTGTGTTTACGGCAATGGTTCTACACTATCATTCTCTCATGTCTTTAGTTTTCAGCCAAATTTGGTTTCTACAAAACATAAATTTAAATTATCGCAGTAAGTCTATAGAAAAAAATCGTATCGTATTTATTTTGTTATCGCTTCTTAGAATGATTAAACCAATAAGTTAATTAGATCATAACTTGCATTGTTGTTGCTAATTGGTCTTTTTATGTTGCTAGTTTAATGTACAACTGCGAAGTTCAAATACGAAGTCAAGTGTGATTTTTTCCATTAATCATTATTATTAATTGCTGGTAAGATATTTTTGTATTTCTGTTAATTAACACTTCGGAGAGTGCCTAATGTAACCATTTTCCTTATTTTCCATGTGTCTATATGTAATATGAGAATTTGCGAGTGTTTCAATTAGCATTCCAAGACACCTTAATTGCTCATCTATTCCGCAGGACGTGGGCACAATTCCTAATTTGCAAAATTTCTTTAATAAATAACAGATTTTTTTTTTTTGATTTGTATTCACCCATTAAACATATTCATTATATTTAATCTACACAGTCACATATAAGCAAACTCATATAATTAAAAAATGAAAGTATATTCCTGTGTTACCAAACATAGACCAAGTTGAAGCGTATAAAAGCTCTACTTTATCTTTCATTCTAACTTCGCCTTAAAATTTCTATAGGGAATAGTACTACGAATCTTATGGCTATGTACTATGGGTCTTCTTCAACTTCATATGAACTTCAAATATATATCTACATAATTTAGAAGCAATTGACTACGGTTTCCATTTGTCCAAAATTTAGTAAACATTTAAAGCGAACAGATTGATTATTTTCGTGAAATAATGAAGTGTATGGTGGAGTTGATCGAGTCATATTAACAAATTTACTTCGTAATTCTCCATATCAATCCAGTGGATTTAAAAAAAATATATATATAATCCGAAACTGTTTCTAATGAGTCGAAACCGAGTACTATTGGGTGTCACCACTTACATAACGAGTACTCTTCCAGAATATACTAATGGTCATGTCTAATACGTTAATTAAAGCCCGCATATTTTGGCATTTTTTATACCCTGCACATAAAATTTTGTGAGCAGAGTATATTGTGTTTGTTCCAATATTCGGCTTAGTTTGCTATTTTATAAGATTTGTTTTTTTTCACCGGCAACACTAAAAATTTAAAAATAAATTCTTTTCATTAAAAAACAGTCGATAGCTGTTGACTTTGAAATACTCTGTCACTCTCTCTTATGTAGAATGATGTAGAGCTTCTCTATACTTTAATGCAGTCTAACAAATTAAAGAACGAACAAAAAATTTGATTTGAAAAAACGTTTTTCGAAGTGAAACTTCTTCACGATAGGCTAAGTCGGCTGAATGAAAAAAAAAAAAAAACGAGACGAAAACGGGGACTACATTGCATACTTTTAGAAGTTAATGCATATTTTTAAGTGCTGCTTTGTATAAGGTTGCTTTGCAGAAACAAACTCCTAAAAGTATGCATCGTACTGCACATTATAAACTTTATCAAAGGGCAGGCTAGTACTCTTTTTGAAGTGAAACTTCTTTAGGCATGGCAGTTCTTTAGGCACGAGTGTAAGTCCCTAATGAGCGACTCGTAAATTCGAATGTTTAATTGCTGTGTTTTCTCTGGTGACGTAGGATAGTGTTTGACACAAATTCTGTGATCAAGTCGTAGTACAGTTGTGCTCATTGTATAAGGTATTTGTGAATAAAATTTGAAGGGAAACTTCTTTGAGCCTGTTACGGTAAGTCGTCTGAGTGCAAACACAGAACGTGACGAAAACGGGGACGGCTTTGGGGTGGGGTGAATTGTAAATTGAGAGGTCTATTAACACTTTCGTACGTCACTACACTCTTACTCCGCTCGCATCGCACCATCGTAGAAAATAATTCTTTCGGGAATCATCGGATCCTATTTACTCACAGCACAGCTGACGATATCGGGCCATGCGAACCGAAGGGAATTCTTTCACTAGGGCGATAATACTGTATACGTGGGAGCTAGTTAAGTGATATTTGCCTCAACTGCTTTTAGCGGTCATTCTCATTAGCGACCAAAGACAGAATTTAGAGTGGAAGTATACTGGTGTCAAGAAAAGAGTGGCTTCGGGTTTGCCGCCGAACTTCCCTCTACTACAACACAGCACATGCACGTTGCGTTCACAGACCTAAATATGCGGTACTAGTCTCCGGGTGAGTTCGGGGCGAAAGTTGAAAACTGCCAGGAACCACTTCCATCTGGTCTACATTATTTTTATTGTACTGTAATTAACAAACAGCAAATATTGGCAAATCCTCATCTAAAAAACAAATGACTGTGTGGTGGGCATGCCACCCAAATATTATGGCTTTTGCGTGCAATTCGTTTTAATTTGACCATCAAATAGCCTCGCTATATTATGTATAAACTTTTTTTGTTAGTTCCAAAGCTAGGAAAGTTCTATATACTTTAAGCAGTGCGAAAAGTCTAGGAACTATTACGATAGGAATTGGAAAATAGTCCATACTGGAACGATGTGTTCATATCGATGGAGAAGTTGTAGTTCCCTTTAATGTACAACTATTTAGTATAACCAGCTTGATACAGCCATGCATAGCATTTGACTTTTCTCTGATTTAAAGGTAGTTTCTTATAGACTATAATAATTCTATCGATGTAAAGAGTAAAATATAGACGAAATCATGACAATAGTTCTATTTTATAAATTTCTATTATATATATGCAACGCAAAGTTTTCCATTGCAAAATGCATTTATGTCAGCATTCAATATTGGCAGCACAGAATGTACCAAGCCGCAACAATGACAATTTTACGTTGATGCAGCAAAGTGAGTTGTGAGAGTGTAGTGTGCCAAAAAAGTACACAAAATCACATGCATACAAATTCTTAATGTTAAATTATATGAGAAATCCGCCAGTCAGCTAGTCAGCCATCTAACCATCCATCCAACCAACCATACACTGTCATATATAGAGAAGAGTATATTTTGTGTTCTTTATATACACGAGTACAATACATTATGTATACATTTTATATGTACCTACACTCGTACGAGTCTATGCAGTCGAGTGTATACATAAAGGATTCTCAGGAGGCAACGTGTCGCGGTGCATGGCGGTGTATAGTGAATATCTTGACAGGCCATACTGGCTTCCGCAGACGGCATCCCTATTGCTCGTCCTCGTTTTTGCATTGCGTCGCTTGCATGGCTGCTTGCACTTTTTCACTCACTTGCCGGCACAGCGAAGCGTGCAATTTAGCTCAACTAACCAAGCCCTTAGTAGACCAAAGCAGCTCGCCCGCTGCAGCACCCAACGTCTCGCCAACCATGCAGTTAAGACATTGACAAACTTTTTTCAGATTTTTAGTTTAATCTTTAGCGCAACTTGCACTAAAATGCTGCGAAAAATTGAAAAACTTGAAACTTTTTATTTTCTTTTTTCTAAAAAATTTTGCTTATTACATATTATGAAAATTGCAGAAAAGTTTCATAGCCAAAAAAAAAAAAAAGAAACAAAAAGTTTAAAAGTTTTTCGTTAAGTAAAACAAAATTTAGACAAAGATACAAGAACTAGTTAATGCAAAATATCTGAGTCTGTTCATAGTACAAAGTGCTGGCTAGCGCTTATTTTGTCAAAGGGTTTTCCAATTAGTGTGTGTGGACTTTGTGGTTAATTGTTCATTTACTAAGCTGCACCTACATACTAATGATGCAGGTATATGTTGTGGTTTTTAGTGCTGCTAGATGAAATATCAAAGTATTTTTTATCTAATTTGGTTTGCTCTACAAGTATTCCTTTTTTTTTTTAAAGCAAACAAAATATATAAATCGTTTGAAAAGACATGCAGACGAATAGCTCACGAATTCAAGTTTTATATAAAGCTTCTCTAAAGGCTTAGAAACTTCGTGGCAGTGCTTTAGTAAACTCTTCGTATGTATGCCTCCAAAACAGCAAATAAAATATTCACATTTATGAATGGTTTTGAAAGTACGAATACATTCATATACTCATAATGTACTAACACTCTTGAAATGATTGAATGTTTGCGAGATACTAAAATTCCAATTAGATTGGATTTGAGGTCAGTTATTTCTCAATGTTTAAATGCTTATGAAGTTGAATGTTACGAATGAATGAATCTCATACAATAGCATGCACTGAATGCGATTCATTTTACTGCTTCTCTGTGTCTCTATTTTTCTACTTCGTCCTTCTTCTCATATTAAGTGAAAGGCGAGCGGTATTTTAAGTGTCGTATGCACAAGAGCCTTGCACGAGTAATTAAGCAAGTAGAAAAACAACAGTCGTGACTTAACGACTTAGAAACACTTTACATGTTTGCATTTTTATGCTTTGAAATTTTCTAAAAAAGTAAAATAACAAAAAATATTTAAAAATATCTTATATATAAAATTTAAAAGAAAGTAAGAATGCTTTAATTCTGAATTTACAACTTTAAAGTTCTGATTGACGAAAGGCACGCATCGAACGGACCACTATCTTGTCGCAGCCAAACATGCAACGAAAAGTAGACGTCGGCAATCAGAATAGACCGCCGCAGCCTTTTCAAACACACTCTCCCGACTGCTCCGGGAAAGCTCTCTGTCTTCTCGAGATATATATGAGCAGTGGAAACATGTCACCCACTCCATGGATAGGGCTGCCAAGGAAGTCATTGGTTACACAAAACCTGTGAAGAATTCTTAGTACTACTGCATAGAAAAACGCTTCCTATCAGCGAACTCTGCAGTCGGGTGCAATGCGAACTGTTAGACAGCGATATCTAGAGAAACGGAGAGAGGAGAAACAAATTTTCAGACGCAAGAAAAAGGAGCAAGAAAGGCGGGAGTTTGAGGATGTTGAGATGTTATGTGACAGAAATGAAGCTGAAGGTTTTGAACCCGGAGTAAGGTTGTCAATGGAAATCTAGTAACGGATGAAAAGGAATCTCTGAGATTATAGAGAAGTAATTTTTCTAACATACTCGGAGGCGATGAAATGCACAATTCCGCCGATACCACCTGTTAATGATAGCACTATTGTAGAGCCAGCGGACTATATTGAGGTCAATCTAAAATAAGCGGCTGGCTCTGATGGGCTGCCAGCTGAGTTATTTAAGACCGGCGGCGGTTAGGAGTATGCACCAACTTTTATGCAAGACATGGTCCGATGAACGCATACCCACCTATTTTTCGACACGCTGATACGAAGTTTTTCGACGCCCAGTCTACATATCGTGGCAAAGATTGTCCGTCTTTGCATGACGACGCTATCTAACACACAAAGCGTTGACAGGGTGGGGAAAACCCGCTCCGACCCCAAGAGAGGTTTCAGGCAGGGCAATGCGATTTCGTGCAATTTTTCTAATCTTCAAATTGCGTGACGCTTTCTGTTTATAACGACGCTTTCACATTTTAGTGACGCTTTCACATTATAGTGACGCTTTCACTTTTCGT
The DNA here is from genome assembly GCA_035044805.1 of Leucophenga maculata. Lineage (NCBI taxonomy): Eukaryota > Metazoa > Arthropoda > Insecta > Diptera > Drosophilidae > Leucophenga > Leucophenga maculata. Next base: position 1,703,184 of record JAWNNP010002436.1, read on the forward strand.
GACGCTTTCAGTATATGGTGACGCTTCCACCTTTCGTGACGCTTTCACTTTTCGTAACGCTTTCACTTTTCGTGACGCTTTTACATTTCGTGACGCTTTCACTTTTCGTGAAGCTTTCACTTTTCGTGACTCTTTCACTTTTCGTGACGCTTTCACTTTTCGTGACGCTTTCACTTTTCGTGACGCTTTCACTTTTCGTGACGCTTTCAGTATATGGTGACGGTTTTTCTTAAGTGTGTTATAAATTATCGTATAAACTGTGTATAAAACCCTTACCTCTCTTAGGTACAGTCTATAAAAAAAACAGTCAGTTAATAATTACTGTAAATATACTATTCCAAATTAGATGCTCTGTTATTCACATTGTTACTTCGCCTGAGTGCTTAATGTCAAGTTGCATCTCACCTCTGCTAGAATTTGGTCACGTATCATATACATTGCTCGAAGGACTTCTCTGAAATCCATCGCTTTTTAACGCACGTTTTTCTAAAGCGAATATTTGTTTAAATAATCTACTTTGTAATTGCATGTTCTTCGTGAACTTAAATTTCTTTAAACAGAGCGTCCCTCCAGTGATGCACGACAAGAGTGGTGATAGGTATGACAATATTCAGAGGCATTACTATGCATTCTTCCTAAATGAACAATTGTTTTTGAAAATAAAAATCTTACATTTTTTCATTAAGAGCTTGTGATCTTAGTTCCACAATCGAAAAAAAGGGATGTGTTTAAGTATTTACATTATAAAGTCGTTTATGGACAGTACCAATGAGATTTAAAAACTATTGGAGCAAGTCGACATTAAGAAGAACCCAACCAACATGTTACAGCAAACATTTTTAGTTGCGTTGACTCAGGCGTACCGGAATTTATTTCGTATACATGATAAGATACGACATGGTGGTGTCTCTCACTCAGGCTATCGACGCTAGCAACTGAAATTTGAATGCATTCGAATCATTCAAATGTTCAAATGAATTCATAAATATTGTGAATGACCACGTATTGATAGCCACATAAGTTAAAATTTTATACAATGCCAAATTAATACTAGTAAGGAGAGAACTATTCTTCAAGCTTGTAAGAATATACTTTTTGAACCTAATGTATGGCTTTGGTGAATTAAATGTGAATGCATGAAAATTTATGAAGCAGCTGGATGTGAATATGTTCGATTTAATTTCTAAAATCCTTTCAGCCATTAAAACGTTTATTAAACACAACAACAAATAAACTGTTTGCCATTATTCCAAAAAGTTTTTGATTGCAAAAATTATTTGTCAACCATTTTCACTCATGAAGCGACTTTGAAAGCGAAAAAGTGTCATTGTTGAAATTTTTCAATTTTCTGCGACTTAAAACGATATGAAATAGCAAGCTCGAAGATTACATTTGTTTCACTGTACTTACACGTGTGATTGAGTATCCTTACTAACATGTTCCGGTTGAGAATTTTTCACTTTGCTTGATTTGAGCTGCAAACAAACGATAAGTGAAGTTCTTCAGCAGCTGCGAAGTTTTTAGGCTCTGCATATTTCGAAAAAAAAGGAAAAAAACATGAAAAGCTTAAGAAAATGTAAAACGATATGGAAAATCAAATTGAAACAATTTCATTATTTTCAAATCACATTTTTTATTGAGGCTTATGAGACAAAAAAAAAATAAAAAACTGTGTGCATAATGGGGAGAACTGAAGCAAGAAGCAAAATGTCAATATTATGTGACTAAAACGAGCAAGACATGTCAACCTACTTTTATGTTTGAAGTAGATATTAGGCTACAAAGTGTCTCAAGGTCTCAGCCATACCTAACCCGAATGCTACGTTTATAGCGTACACAAAAATCTCATTGCGGAACATTGGAGATGATATGAAAGTAATAAACGACTTTTGCACTTCCATGTAACTAAACGAAAAAATTTCAAGTGCGTGTGCTCAAGTATGTTTGTGTGTGTAAAGATGGCACCGAATGCGTTGATTGTGGCATGTACGAGTTTGTATGTTTGCGTGTGTGTGTGTGTGTGTGTGTGTGTGGTGTGTAACTGCTAGTAACACAGGAAAATAAATAAACAGCAGGCGTTACAGATACGCCAGACTGGAGAAGTCAACGAGCGCAAAAAAGGTAACAAAACAATATTTACAACGCTTGAGGACCGAGCAGGCGGCACACTGCGAAATCTGGCAAATAAATGCGCACTTCATGAGAGCACACACACAACGGCAGAGGCAAAGATACTTACACCTTTATGCTAGGACACAATATACTCACTCGCAAGTGTACAGATACAAAAATGCACACAGCTGCCAATGTGACAGTTGACAAAATATAATCGATGAGAAAAAGTGACTGAGTGAACAGAAGCGAAAAACGAATAAGGTCACACGTCAACATGATTTCGTTGGATTTTTCATAATACCCTTCACACTTACTACAAAGTAATGCTTTGTATTGTATATTTTTAATAGTTGTTTTGTAACACGTTGCGTATGAAACAAACATTTGAGTTATTCTGGGTCATGGTACAATAATTAAAGGCAACAATGACAATTGTGTCGACGTCAAGTGCGAAAGAGTTAGCAGCACGGCTGTTCTGTGCGACTGAAACAGATAGCGTAATTATAAATTAAAATAAAATATCACAGTAGTCTGTTCAAGTGACAAAAGTTCTCGTCATTGTGGATGTAGCAAGAGTCTTCTTTTAATTAGCTTTTACCATTGAAAAAACTTGAAATGTATGTCAGGAAATGTTGAAATATATAAACCACAGTTCGAAGTGTAAGCAGTTGGAAAACATCTCTCCAAGGGATATACCAAAATAAGTCGAAAAAACCAAGAAACTGTTCACCCATTCAAAAGTTATGACTGCGACCTAGATATATCTCCAATTTGTCATTCTAGAAACACTATTACAAAATAGGATATAAATATTAGAAAACAATTTATAAAGCAAGTCAAGGTATGCTATCCAACAAATTTATCAATGCCAAATTTGAAAATATTATTGTAACAGTGCGACATACATATATATATATATAGTCTTATACCATGAGCTTAGATTAGTCTAAAATTTCTTGATATACATACAGACAGCCAGATAAACGGTCAGACGGTATAGAGACTGATAATGCATGGGAGATTTCAGAAGGCGACAAGACAAAGCGATATACCCTAAAATGGAAATCCCGCTTAAGATAATGACTTTAAGCAAAGTTTACAATGGTGCACTTGAATCAAGACTTCGCACCATCAGACCCCATCAACACGTTAGTACTATGAAACTCAATAATGAACTACGTCCCTTTTTTTCGAGAAAACGCCAACTACGAAAGGTGTACATTCGCAGCCACAATCCGAAAATTTAGACTAAATGGTATAGAAAAAGCCACGAGTTAAATCAAGAGGTGTTAAAAGACCGACCATACGCCAATCTTCCCTGCGTGACCAGGAGCAGGCATATATTTTCGCTAAGCATCTATCAAAGCAGTTAAAGCCACATAACCTGGCAGTTACAGCAGACATAAGTGTCACGGAGGCATTTATAGATTCACCACTGCAGATGGACAAGCCCATTGAACCCTAAACTTTAGGGGAGGTCACCTCGCTCATAAAAAGCATCAACCAGGCCACAATAGGATGTGGAAAAGTATGCTTAAAGCGCTACCAATGAATGCACTTATCTTCTTAGCGTTGATCTTCAACGCAATAATTATGGTCTAACACATGGTCCCGATGTCTTGGCAGTTTGCTATCATCACAATGATCCACTAACTAGGTCAGCAGGAAACTGTCCCAGATCAATATTCTAACCTCATTATCGAAGGTTTGGCAATGAGTAAACGTTGTCTGGCTTGCGGATATCGTTTAATCCAATATGTTATGTCCGGACTATCAATTTGTATTTCGTGCAGGACACAGCACTACAGAGTAACTCCACAGAATGGTAAACAACATATTTAAAGCAAAAGTGGAAAAGGAATACTGCAATGTAGTATTCATCGATGTGCAGCAAGCCTTCGACCGAGTGTGGCAGTATGCCCAAGAAGGGTTGCTGCTTCAAATAAAAACAAGTAAGGAAATACAGTCGGGCGTAACCGACTGTAAGAGGCCCTGTACCAGTTCAGGTCGCCTAACAAACATATTAAATGTTTCCCGAGCTTATGACCAAACACATGACCACTTCTCACTGCGCGAATATGAATGAAAAGAAAAGGGGGGTCATTCAACTTCAATTGATTATAAAATCGTTATTTATAATCCGATTTTGATGAACTTTTTGGATTTTGACTAAGAGGGACGTTAACTTTATACTGGTATACTCAATTTTTTTTGTTCCGAAGAAATATTTCTCCTTGGGGGTGATTTTATGGGGAAGGGGGGGGATGGGCAAAATTTCAAAATAAACTTGTGAAATTCCGGAGCAGTCCTAGACGAATGCAAAAAACACAAAGTCTCTATCTATTACCGTTTCCGAGATCCTTTCGTTCATACAGACGGACGGACGGACGGACGGACAGACGGACAGACGGACAGACGGACATGGCTATATCGACTCCTCTATCACTCCTGACCATAATAAGGGTAACTTTGGGGGGTCTCCGACCATTATTTCTACCTGTTACATACATTTGCACAAACCCAATAGGCTCTTGTACCTTCGGTACAGGGCCTAAAAAGCCCATTGGTCCAACATAAAAAAGATGTATGGGCTACCTAGCTGTTAAAGCAATTTCTTTCTATGCAATGAAAGAAATACTAATAAATTGTGGCATCCATACGGAGTTCAGATCTGTGTATCGCAGCCAGATCTAATTGAAAAAGACTGCCAACTCTATACTCCATCGGGACCTCAGCATTGCAGAGATACATTTTTTTACCAGCTAATACAACGACCGTCTATTAACATACACAAATCGCCTCTGGTGTAAGCCAACCCCTTTCCAGGGGACCAAGATAAAAAGTGGATGTCTAATTGGACATATATAAAAAATATAAAATACATACATATAAGCAAAAAAAAAAAAAAAAAATTTAATTATGATCAATTATTTTCCATAATCGCATTAATTTTCCATTACTCCATTTGATCATTTAAAATCAGAAATAAGTATTAGAAGCTGAGAGGGCTTACACTTGTATAATACTCCATAATACTCTATTTTTTTAATGTTTAAGAATGATATTGAGTAAATGATTTAGATGGTATATGAGTTCTCTAAAGACGTCTTGGAATAAGATGCGACCAACATCTTTAACAACGGTGAAGCTAAAGCTGTGACTAACAATATAAAAAATAATAAAGCTCCAGACTATGACTTAATCACTGGAAAAGTCCTTAAGGAACTTCCAGAATGTCGACACAGAGTTATAACCCAGTTGTTTAACGATTTCTTGAGCACTTTCCAGCTAGTGGATTTATTCTGTTACCAAAACTAGGTAAAACTTTATACTTGATATCTTTGTACAGGCCAATAACTCTACCACCAGTCATCTCCAAAGTATTTGAGAGGCAGCAACTCATAGAAAACTCAGATTTTCTTCTGTTCGAACATATACTTACTGCAGATGCCACAGTGATTATGGGAAAAAACGATGATTCAGTGCAAGCATGCAGTTACTTGCAAGCTAACCTGACAATCTTAAGGAAGTGGCTACATTCATGACGAATTAGTGTGGACGCACAAACTTTTACTCATAGAAGAAGCAAATGTGTGCCACTCTACATAACTGTGCATTGGAGCAAGCAGTTAAAACTAAAGACCAATGGCTTACCAAGCGCGATCAACATTAACAAAGCGTAATCAACTTGTCCTGAGACTAAGATCGCTTTATTGGTTTCTTGGGCCTAGCTCATCTGTCTCAATAGAAATTATAAACTTATAGAATTCAATTTATGGCACTGCATCAAGGTGTTGCTTGGACACTATCCAAAGATTTCAGTCGAAACTTCTTCGTGGTACATAAATAATACTATAATCCACCACGACCTAAGAATACCAACGGCTCTTGAAGAAATCATCGGACCCACGCGAGAAGGCTAAGAAGGTATCACCCAGAAGATTTAACTCAACGCATGCAGATTGTTTTAATACAATGACGACTGGAGCAAATTTATCTGCCAAGGTTCTCTGTTGCATCGAATTACAAATGACAAGTTTCATTCCTAAAAAGGTTTTATTGTATAAGATTAGACCGAATCGTAAACTCTTGATTTTATTTTAAGCTCACAAGTTCAAATTAATTTGTAATCAGTTGCTAATTAAATCTGTCAATCAAAATAAATGACATTGCAGTAAATGTACGAAACAGTAACGCCATATTTTTTGGCAAAACTTCGTCGTATAAAAAATAACATTTGTGACTTCACAAGATTCTCTCATTGAGTAATGGAGCTTTATTATTGCTAAGATTTTAATCGAGTAATAATTGTACGGTGTTACCCTTAAACACTTTTGTTTCGTTTTAATTTTTTTTCCTCCATTAATCTTCATACTTCTCACCATTAATGCAGCGTGTAATATAGTCGTTCATGTCGACCATATACAAATTTGTTTTGCTATATTTTTCGTTTTTGTTCCGCTTTAATTGCGATGTGTCAATGTAAATGTGCGAGTGTGTAAGTAAAATGGCTGAATGGCATGCTCCGCTTGAATGGTTGCGCGCTTTTTTACGACTTCGCTGAAGTTTTTCGCTATTATAAAGTTTTTGGATGTTTTTCTTTCAAAAGTGTTTGCGAATTGTTCGGAATCAGCAGCTTATTTCCTTTACCGAAAAAAAAGGGTCGCACACGATACAATTAAAGTGTTGTGTCATTATGACGCGCTGATGTAACTCGAGTGAAAAGCGTTAAAAGTAAAAGCTATCAAGCCACAGATATGCAGATAAATCTTTGAACCTTTGTTCAGCAATTCACAAAAAGAAAGGGAGATTTCCATGTTACGTTGCAGACTCTTTCTGATGCTTCAAGTATATATAAATTCCCAATACTGTACTGATTTAAAAAATAATGAAAAGAAATGGAATTACACTGTCAGAGTGAGTGACTGAACGAACGAACGAGTGACGTGTTTCGAATGACAAAACTCTATTAAAAAAGACCACCATTTCTCGAGAAAACTGCGCCACTGCGTTGAGTTGCCAACTGCGCATTTTCAATTTAATGCATTTTCCATCTTCATATTTTCTTTTTATGAATATAAAAATGAATTATTGAAAATGTAAAAACCAATGTCCATATGAGCGTATAAAGAGATCTATGGAGGATGTAAGAAAGTAAACCCATAAAACACAAGCACACGTACTCGATGAAACACCTACACATAAACAAAAACACACACACGTACGCAACAGGATATCCTGTCGGCCTACAGTTGAATGGCATGGTATACCGAATCTGTCATACGCTCAAACATATACATTAAAAAAACGAGGGTTGCTCGATGTTGCTTGAGTATAAGATTATCCCAAAAATACATCATAAAGTGTAACTAAATATAAATAAATTTTTGCTTAGCTCTAAGGCACAAATATATTAAGCAATGGGTGTCGGTCGGGTGCTTGTGCCTTACTGTAGGCTTTAATTTTGTGAGTTACAACGCTGAAAATCGATTATAGATACAGTGAAGTTTCAACACATGTTTTTGAATAAAGATGTTAATGGATAATAATCATGTGACATATATGGGAAAATATATAAAATTTTTGCAAGATTTGGTGAATTTTATGAAAAAATTTGAGTTATGGGACAAAGATATTGCAGAGTGTCGTTGAAGATCTTTAAACTGTCAGACTTGAAGGGAAATTAAATGTTCACAAAAGTTCAACAAAATCAGTAAAATAAAGTTTGAGGTTTTGAGTGGCTCAGTTCAAAATAATTAAAGACGGTTGGCAAGATTGAAACAATTTTATTAGATATTAGATATTAAATATTATTAGATATTATTTAGATTTAGATTTATAGGTGCTAAGCGTTTCCATTTCATACAACCTTTTTTTAACCACTTTTTTGATCAAAAAAACTGTCTCAAGTTGAACGGAAAAATCTATTCCTATCCCAACTAACTACTCACTGTATCACAAAAATATGGCCACAAAAGGGCATGGAGGCGTGGCCTTCCAATTTATATTTTTAAACAACAAAATGTAAATGCATGCAACTATTGGACTTCCACACAATAGCAATAATTTTTAAACTGCACAACCTAAGAAATATCTGTTATAGTCTAGTTGGCATAGAAGTTGAGGCTCAGAAAATATTAACACCAGAGGTTACGGGTTTTTAGTTTCATAAACCAGTCATTCTTAACAATGCTAAACAACGGCTCACCCACATACTTTACCACACACATAGACATCTCTTTCGCATCACCCGTGCTTGCACTGTACTCCAAATGATATAGAAATAAATTTCTTAAAGCGTTCATTGATTTGTTCGATAAACACAATCCAAGCAACCCAATTGCAAGACCCAAATTTAATTTTAATAAAGTCACTTTTTGTAGAGCTTACAGAAAAAATTTCTAACGACGCATTATTTCGCACTTAACCTAGAAAAATTCCATGACCGATTTATTAGCGGGAGTAAATCAGCTAAAAGGAAATACTTTGATACGAGATCGTTCAATTATATCTTCCCGAACATTCTTAATACACATATTTCCCAACAATTCAATTCAAGTTCTTAATGTAATTCCTATACCCAAGCCAAATATGTATAAGACTTCAATCAACTCGTACCGAACCATCTTCCTCATCCTCTCCAACGTGTATGAAGGCTTGCTACAAATAGTTAGATAGCAATCATATTCGGTGTCTGACTCCTAGCAATGCTAGATTATCAGACCACATTATCCGCATCAAAAAAACATCACGCGTCTATGATGACTCGAGTCTAGATGACTCGAGTCATCTCTAAGCATTTCGTACCACATCAATCCATAACCAGTTATATGAAACAAAAATACTTTCCGTAGAACATAGAGGCGTATTCGCTGTATAACATTTTTCAATCTACAACAAATTAATCAAATTCAAACGAAAATCAAAAATGAACTCTTCAATACTTGAAAAAATAGATCATTGCAAGTCATTGATAATTCAAATATCACCTATAGTTTCCAAATAAATAATAATATCCTCCACTGACATAGTCAAAATACAAACATTACCACCTTCCTACTCACCTCACTTAAAGCAGTTACACCACCCATAATTTTAAAATAAACTTGTAAAATTCCTGAAGAAGTTTTAGTCGAATGCAAAAAACACGAAGTCCCTATCTATTACCGTTTCCGAGATCCTTTCGTTCATAAAGACGGACAGACGGACATGGCTATATCAACTCCTCTATCACTCCTACCTGTTACATACATTTGCACAAAACCAATAGGCAGGACAGTGTAATTTCTGTATATTTATATGCTTCCAAACTTGACGGTGTATAAAAACAATGTAATACAAAATACTATTCCACTTCTCCTCCATTATCACAGCTGAAATATCAGCCATCCTTATATCATGAAACTATGCCATCAAACAAAGCGGACACAATTTCTCTCCACAGTACAGGCAATTAAGAACATCAATATCCAAAACCATTACTCTTATAAGATTAGGATACACTAATTTAACCCGCAATTACACCACCACCAGTATGTACCAACTGCAATACACTCCTCACCATATCTCGCCAATTCATAGATAATAATAAATAATAATAATAATAAAATATGGCACATGGCACAAAACTGTTTGTTGTTTTTGACAGAAATGAATATATTTTGAGTTTACTCAAGGCTACTTTCAATACAAATAATAATTATTTGTGGGTAAACCACACGTGAGGTGTGCGAGTGTGTATGACATTTCTTGTTGTGTGAGTGACAATTGGTGTTGATACTCATAAAAACACATAAAAACTATTTTCTCAAATAAAAAAAAAGTTTTATTAAAAAAAAAAAATAAATAAAAATTTTACATATCTGCGAATGAAAAGCTGTCAAGGTTTTCTGTTTATATTATTATCAAAATAGTGTGTATAGTGTAAGCTTTAAAGGGGTACATTATAATACATGATATATAGATATGAAGCAGTTTCAATGCACTTGTAGGAATGGTGACTCCCTGTAGTATATGTTCTTGATATATCTGATATCTGATTTAATTTGACAAAATCTTCGCAACCAAAACTACTCAAATTTCAAGATCCCCAAATTCATATGCAATTACTCCAGAATAGACCATAGAGTACATCAAACACCATCATTGCTCGCTGTGTATCTCTAGCAACCAGTGATATATTTTGTTGCTAATGTCATAGATCAGCACCTCCAGTTGCTGATGGAATTTTTATTGGGTTTAATTTAAGATACAACAAATTTATCGTTTCAAGCTAAACTAAATCACAACAAAATGTTTTTCATGTATATGGACTACTCATTCGAATGATCTGACATGGATCTATATAAAGTATTTTATTAGAATTAAAGCAAAGTTTGGCGTTTTATCGAATATAGCCAGAAAAAAAAAACAGTATATAATTGAAACATTTCCTTATTCTCAGCTTGGAGATGACACTTTCCTTGAATAATGTTGTAGTTATCTGCAAAGGCAATAGGAGAGACTAAATAATTAAGCTTGAAGTCTCTTTCTGTCAAAGTCTCCTAGTTCTTGATATTCATATAGACAGGAAGACAGACGAGAAGATTTTTTGTATGGGACATATAATTTAATTGGTCCGATTTGGACCTTGATTTAATATTTTATTAAGATTGACGTAGGACACATTTAAATTTGTGAAAAAGTTAAGTCGCAAAAAATTATTTTTCATATTTAATTTTGCAATTGGTTACATAAAAGGCCTCGTGGAACTAGTTTGTCTGATCATGAAAAACGAATTATAAGAGAAAATTACATAAATTGCAAAAAGACTTAACCGGCATTGGAACTGCATTTCAAATTGCACCAAAAGCCAATTAAATATGGTGCAGCTCCACGAAGCGGTCAGAAAACATCGATATCCGAAGCAAACGGCATGGTTGATTCGATGTGTAGCAGACAAATTAAGTCTCAGATGGGGCTGAAAATAACAAGAAATCGAAAAATCCAAATTTTACATGAAAACCGGTTCCTTAAGCATACCTTCATAGTGCCTTAACCAATACTTTTACAACGGCACATGAAGGCACGCATGGGGCGAAGCGTGACATAATGACATCAGTTTAGTGATGAAAAAAAATCAACATAGATAGCCCTGACCGCAGCAAAAAATATTGGAGAGATATGCGTCAGTAACGGCGATCTTTTTTCAAGCAAGTTCTGGCAGTGGAACTGTGATTGCTACAGGTCCTATATGCTTCATCTGAACCAGAATGAATGCCCAAATGTATGTTGACCTTCTGTACAATAAGTTAATAGAGTTTGGTGATAATTTGCTTGGCGATGACTGAATGACTTTTCAACGGGAAAATGAATCCATACACAGAGCATGGATGACTATAAGCTTCTTTACAGAGAGAAATATATCTGTATTGAACTGGCCAGCATTAAGTCCGTATCTGAATCCCATTGACAATCGCTGGGCTATTCAGACAGTTCGAGAAAGCTAGGTAATTTAAATCTCGACTTTATTCAGTTCAAAGTTTGCTTAAATCATTAAAAAATGTAAACAATAAATTTGTTCCAAATTTTTGGCAGCACTCCATGTAAATGTAATACTCAGCTACATATAAATTAGCTAATAACTTGCTAAACTACTCTCGTAAATAAAAAAAGGAAACAGAAAAATCAAATAACATATGAGCCTACCTTACAATTTATAAAAGGACCTTTCGCTTTTATTGCATGCAATAAACTCGTAAAATCGAAAAATGGCAACAAGAAGAACTGACATTTAAGAACGGAAACGGAAATAAGTTTATGAAATCATTTATCTCAATTTGGCACACAAATAGAATCAGAAACTAACTAAAAAAAAAAAAAAAGCATAGCCAATGCAAGCAACACCAAACGACAACTTCTGTCATTTTAGATTGAATATTTAAATCAAATATAATAAGAGTTGGTTTATATAAAACAAAAGCCACAGATTGGCTAAACTTAAAACGAAAAGAAAGAAGAGTAAAAAAGGAAATAAATAAATTGAACCCTTCACAATTCAAGCGTTCAACAAAGTCTTTTTACCTTTTGTATTATTTTCTACTGATATACTATGTCCTTTTGCTATTTCTGTTTTATTCTTTACCTTTCTCGCTCTTTACAGGTTATTGGATCTTTGGTGCACAATTCTGTGACACATGGGTAGCCTTTGATGTCATGTGCTCCACGGCTTCCATACTCAATCTGTGCGCCATATCAATGGACCGCTATATACATATAAAGGATCCGCTCAGGTATATATATTCTATATATGTATAATATTTAATTCTGTGTGTATTATACGTAGTTGTTTCACAGCTTGTTCTGACGTGGCAATTTAAAGTCATGTAAATAGTTTGGGAGGGCCGGTAATTGGCGCTCTTGTAAAATTGCCAATCATTCAAAGTAAAAAGAAAGCAAGCAAGCAAGCAGGACACAAACGAACGAATGTAGCACGAGTTGTGGTACACCATGACACGGTGTACGGCATAAATTATGTAATATAACTACTTCTCCAACCAGCTTAGCAAATATATAAAATAATTGCGCTCAGTATTCATTTCATTGCCAGCTTGCTTGCTTAAAGCTGTATAAATACATACAAACATTGACCCAAACACTATTTTATTTATTGATTCTATGTTCAAAAGAGAATTTATTTTTAGCACCGGTTCCATGCATACACTATACAAACAATTTAAATGAAGTGGCTGCAAATGGCCCATCTCTGTGTTAGCTGTCAATTCATCTCAATAGAAGCTATTCAGCAGCACAATATTTTGGATTGCTTTCGTTTGAACTCAACATGTCTGCATGACAGCACTTAACTTGGCAATATTATTTATGCATTGCAAGGAAGTACCTACATAAATTGTAGATGTCGTCCAATAACTATGACAAATTACAATAATAAAGTCTCTCGTTGATAGAGACGTGACATGTGACTCATGTATAGACGAATGAATGCATGCATGACAGCCAAACTAACAAATATTCTTCAAATCTTCAACCAACCAGAAAGAAGGAAACATCAATGTCAATTGATGAAATTTTATGCAGAATTTATGGCACTTTCCGAAGAATTTTAAACAATTTCTTTTCTGTTTTTTTTTTTGCTGTTTCACATTTGATTTCGATTTGCTTGCATTGCACACAGAATTGTTGACTTTTCGCTTGATTTGCAATAGAAATTCTTGTAGCTATTTGACTAGAAAAATGCTGATTACATATTACGTACGACGTTAGCTCAGCATGATTTGCAATTTTCCCTCTCAATCATTCTTAAGGATGCACACATCGATTGGTTGCTTTCGACCAATACACTGGAAATGATGATGTAAAAAAAATTGTGTATATATAGAACAGTTTAATGGCTGAGTAAAGAGCAAATTGTATGCAAGAAGTGAATTTAGGAATGCGTTAAATTTAGTAATTCTGTGGTATTAGTCAATTTGATGCTACAGATTCATAAAGAAAATGTTTATATCAGCTTAGAAGCGCTTTAAGTGAAACAAAACGAAAAACACCGACAATTTGACATGAATTTCCCTTTCCACAATCTCACAAGTTCTGGGTATTTCAAAGATGTGCATAGCATCAGTCAGTCTGATAGAAGACAAGCGGCAACACTGTTGCAAAATAGCTGAAAACTGACAATGAACTAGAACAATGGTTACACTCCTCATTTGTCTCAGCTTTTAAGTAGCCACACTGCGGTATAGATTGCTGTTATTGGGCTATAAAACTTAACAACTAACTAACAAAGAGCTGCTTCTGTATTGAAAGAAACTCTGCGATGCAAAAAAGCTGAGTTTTTGAGATGGACTACACAGCTGACGCCAACTACTTGCTTTGGAAAGCAACAAGGGTAACTAAAAGACAGGCTTTCCGACAAGTTCCAAAGACAGATTTGGAGCGGCACAACATCTTTGCAACGCATTTGGAAGATAGGTTTACACCCTTTTCTTTAGCAGATGACAGCGACGTTGATAGCGTGCTCCAGGTTCTCCCAATTAAGGCTGTTCGAACTGTGGAAGAGGCAGACGCAATCAGAAAGCTATACACAAGCAAGACCCCGGAACAAGACAATATATGTCATTAATCACTAAAAGCTCTGCCAATGAGGCCGTTCCTCTATTATGCAATATTTTCCCACCACATGAAAGCCTGAGATTCACCCAAACTTCTTTGTCGAAGCTATATGAAGGTATTGCGTCACGAGTTATCGTGCTGGTAGACTATCAAACCGCCCTGTTCTTGGCACAATAGAGCCAAGTCCACAGAGTGGTGAACCATGTTTTGAAGGTGTTCGAAGACTAGGAGTATTGCAATGGGAAATTTGTCGATGTGCAGGAATTCTTCGATATAATTTGGCATGACGGCAAAGATCAAGGCGCTACTCCCAGCACCGTGTTTTCTGATGGTCCGCTCTGATTTGGAGGAACACCACTTCCAGCTGAAAGTGCGAGCTAAGCTGTGAAACAGGCATTTTGTAAAATCTGATGTTCCCCGAAGGAAATGTGCTGGGTCCGCTTCTGTACTAGTTGCTTACAGCCGATCTCTCTGAGCCTGCTGCTGTCATCGTATTCAAATGATGTTGGAATTCTTTTCAATTCAGAATGCGAGTACGATGCGACAGAATTCAGGAGTACGTACCCACGCTTGAGCACTGGGCTCACAAGTGAAACATCAAACTAAATCCGGCCAAATGCATTAACGTGTGCTTCACACTACGCAGAAGGAGTCCTTCCAATGTCTGGCTGAACAATACCGTTCTCATGCAAGCAAAGGTTGACGTTCACGCGGCACACTCATAACTTGGTCACCTCAGAATGAGGCAGCTCTACTAGCTGGTAAACAGACAAAACAAACTGGCCCTGCGCTGCAAGAAAGCTGCCTCGGCTCCTTGCACCTGTTTACCCAAATTTAAAACACTATTTTACTCTAGGAATACAAGGTGTAACTCTCAAAATGTGGTCAACTAAAATTTCAGTATTAAACACAAGTCTTGTTAATTAAAAAGCGGATCCAATATGGACAAATAATGCAGAAATTTTTTACAAGTTACAGAAATATAATGAAAATATTTTTTCAACATTAAAATTTCGTTACAAAACGTTTCAGGCATTTTCTGCAGAAGCAGAAACAGAAGCTTTTTGATACTAACAGAGTTATGGTCATTAAAAAGCCAATCTCTTATTAACAATCTGTTCCGAAATAAAGTATTGCTTTATAATAAATTTTTTTTTATGATTTTAAATTGTACAAAAGTACAATAAAATTAAATTTCTTTCTTTTTTTTTTTTTGCAAGTGTAAAAAGTTTTTAAGCTGTGTGGCACTTTTGCTAATGAGTTTAAAGATTTAACTGTATAAATTAATTAAGTTTATTTTGGGTTAATGGCTGTTAAAAATCGTAGCATGTCGCCGAAATAAATGTGTGCCTTGAGCGCACAAGATTCTTGCGATGTCCCTGGTTTAAGTGCAAGTTTTTCAAAGTATTACTTAAATTTAATGTGGTTCGTTAACTTTGTTAACTAAGTTTCATATTAAATTAACGTCTAAGCTAAGATTTTCTAATGAATAAGGATTTAACAAACATAAAAATCGAACAACTGAACGTACATTTGCTATGTGAATCCGAAATATAAAACATAAATCAAATCAATTTATCAAATTTAAATAAACGATTAAAAATAATAAATTATAAGTAAGACAGACAGTGCCAGATATCTGACTTCAGCATTGAAAATAGTTTCAAATTAACTTCAATTAAATGTAACAGCAAACTGAACGATTATTGTTAAGAAATATCAATCTGAACCTTAACATATAGTTTCGAAGTCAATTTCAACAGAGTCGCAAGTTTTTAAAGAATTTGAAGTCGACTTAAGTTTCAATTACATTGTGCCACCTTAAAAAATAACAAATTTTTGATATTACTTAGCGATTTTAGTTGAAATCATGTTTCAAAATAGTTCCAATGTTTTACAAGAATCATTTAATGAAGTTTACACGTTGATAAGAGTATTTATATGTCCTGAATGGAAAAGGAATTTGAATGAACCAAGCCACGAAAAAAAGCTAATAAAATTAAAAAAAGACTATGAGGAAATGGAAGTAGTTTTTTAGGCCCTATTGGTTTTGTGCAAATGTATGTAACAGATAGAAATAATGGTCGGAGACCCCCCAAAGTTACCCCCACTATGGTCAGGAGTGATAGAGGTGTCGATATAGCCATGTCCGTCTGTCCGTCCGTCCGTCTGTCTGTCCGTCTGTATGAACGAAAGGATCTCGGAAACTGTAATAGATAGAGACTTCGTGTTTTTTGCATTCGACTAGGACTGCTCCGGAATTTCACAAGTTTATTATAGTTTTAGTATATCGTCCCTCTAAGCAAAAATCTAAAAAGTTCATCAAAATCGGATAATAAATGACGATTTTATAAGCAATTGAATTTGAACGACCCCCCTTTTCTTTTCATTCATATTCACGCAGTGAGAAGTGGTCATGTGTTTGGTCATAAGCTCGGGAAACATTTAATGTGTTTGTTAGGCGACCTGAACTGGTACAGGGCCTCTTACAGTCGGTTACGCCCGACTGAAATTTCCTTACTTGTTTTTTTCTTCTTTTTTTTTGACGCTCGTTAAATTGATTTGCTGAGAAGCTAATTACCCATTTTGCAACACATTGTGAAACTGCATTTATGAGTCTGACTTGTTTGGAGTCTATATTTTGCTTTGATTCAGATTTATTGAAGATATTTTTGTAAATAAAATGATCGTAGCTTTAAATAATGCTATCTGAAAAGCTAAAGATTACAGTAACCCTAGGTTAGGCCAAGTTACACTCTCAAACCCCGGTCAAGAAGCATGAATTAAGCATTGAAACATGCAACTCCTTAACTAAAATAGGTGTAGAAATTGTTTCGACTTTTTGATAAATTGATAAAAAGATATAAAACTTTCGTAATAAAACCAGAAATGTACTCGTCACCTCGTAAATAAATGTTCTTCTTTCTTTTGGAATTCTATATTATTTTATATTATATTATAAAAGTCATAAAGAAGAAAAATATAAAAGAGACCTGGTTGAAGACCTCACAGACCGAGGCTCTTGCTTAACGTTTTAGACCTAAACATACTATTATCGTTGACTTCAGCGAACCACAAGCTACGGCAGTGGTTAAAAGTTGTATAATCTTCAAAATAAACAGAATGAAGAAGATCTCAAAGAAGTGATATATAATTTTTTACAAAATTGTACCTTTTCCAATTACTACGGGAGAGCAAAGTAAGCAACCTTGTACATTAACGTTGGGTTCTCTCAAGGACCTTGTCTATTATCAATTCTATTAAAAAATTTTTCATAAGTATTTTCAACTTTATAAGGATGTACTGCATCAATACTTGCCGATGATACAGCTATTCTATGTTCAGGAACGATATCTGTTAATCTTACTAATGCAAATTGCAATATTTTTGTCGAAACAGTAATTAAATATTTTTCATAATTGGAAATCTTTGTGAATTCAGTAAAACGAAGGCATAATTTTTTTTACCTAGGAAACGTAAAGAAACATATCTCACTGGGGACATCATTAATTAAATATAATATAAGAATTAAGAAAAGCAAAAATGCTGCAAGTTACTCAAAATAAAATATCTCGTTTATCCCACAGCATTAATTAAAGATGTACATATTCTACTTCACATCATATTAATGATAAATGTATATAATTTCAAAGTGATTCATATATGAAAATTATTCCACATTTTATTCCACATATTTAATTGTGGTAAAAATTTTACTCAAAATCACTTTGAAAGTATATACATTCATCATTAAGCAGAATAGGTACTTACAGCCGGAACTCTTAACAACATAAATTAATTCAATAAATTGAAAATATGAAATTCAAAAGAAAAACCACTACACTGCAAATAATTTGTACTTTTTCTTAATTTATTATCAAATAACATCCCAATGGTTCAGTCAATATATGCACAAATTTAATGTAGCCTTTTATATGAGAATTTAAGGTTTGCTTTTTTTATATTATTTATTCATTTTTTTTATTTATATTAATAATAATTCAATAAAAGTACTAAATAACTGTCTACCTATCTTCAAAGCAAAGTAAAAAGTCGGTTTAGTGTTTAAGATTCTTTCTGCTTTCTGAAATATATTTACTAAATATCAACAAGTTTAATACTTAATCTACCAGTTTAACTAATTTACGAACAATGATTATTCTGTAACCCAAAATGCCTTCTGAAATGATATACAAACTCATTGCAAAACTAATAAATCATTTTTTATTGTATGTGAAGTGTATATTTTTAATAAAACTTCAATAATATTTCATATAAACTTTTGAAGAGCCAACTTCTGCCAACTTCAATCTTTTCAGCCAAATTCCATTCTTTGCTGCTAAAATTTGAGTTAATTAATTTTTAAAAATAATAAGAAAGAACAAAAAACTTTGCCGTACAAATAAAAAGGTGAACAAAGAACTACTATATACAATATATACACATAAAGGTCTACCATTAAGAATATCCGAACTTTTAAAATGGATTAAACCAACAAGTGTTGAACTTAAATTTAATCAGAGCCATTGACTTTATAACAAATTTTATGCCATTTAAAATTTAAAATAAGAAGCAATGAAAGCTGGGATTTTGAAAGTTTAAGTACCGATGCTGTAAAGAAGTGATTTATCGGAACACAAATTCAATGTCAGTGGTATAAGGTTGTATGATCTTGGTGGTGGGAAATAAGCAAATGTTCAAATAACTCAATTGAAGTGCGTGCTGTATGCCAAGTTGCTGCTTGTTATAGAAATTTTGAGGTAGTTTTTATTGAATTCATTAAATTCGCCTAAAAACAGGCGAAGATACGCTTCTTCTTCTTCAAAAAAAATAATAAGATACGATGATGACATCGAACTATAATCCACACCAAACTGTGTACCTTTGGGAATGCAAAGGCGTTTCATAAGCGACGCAAAGATTTTAGGCACTCGGAAATGAAAATATTATGTACTTACGAAGTCACTCAATCAGAAATGTTTCTCATTGGAGAAGACTCTTTTCCGAAGAATTTCATGTGTAATTTCTATCTGTTTCATCTTTCTGGATGTCTAGCAGAAGTTTAATCACGTCTTCATGGCTTGATCTTCAAGCTAAAATCCCTACTTCCAGCTGCCAAGTACAACCTGCTTAGGTCGTACGTGCTTGGTGGCAACTTTATGGTTGAGTTTCGAAACGAGCAATCGATTATTCACCGCATTGGAGGTAGTGTAGCTCAGGGCAATCTTGCAGACTTGTCAGCACCAGTTGCATCTTAGCTCACTCAGAAGTTCCTGATTGACTCCAACAGCTGTTCAGACTGCTTGAATATAGCGATCAACAGTAATTGATCTGTAGTTTCTGGACTTAGTCTGTTACATGCATATTGTCTTGTAGATAATATTGTAAAAACTGCTGCATAATGTCACAAAAACTGCGGAAACTGAACTGGCTCTTACGTCCCAGAAGTAAACTATGCCTTAGTCACCAAATATTGATTTATAAGCCAATAGTGGTGCAGTGTTGGGCATATGGTCTACCCATATGGAGTACTGCTTTTGAGACTAATGTCTATCTCATTCAATAGATGCAGAACTTCGTCTGAAATCGTAGGCTCCATTTCTGAAACTAATTTTTTTACTATTTTAAGCTACGCACATAACTTGTATTCAATGTATGTGGCAACGTTCCTCCCTAAAGATGGGATGGCACTAACCAAACAAACCTTCAATTCCTTCTGAGTTTTTGTACAAAAAAAAAAAACACAAGGGTTATATCCCATGCAAATCTATTCCACATTAATAGGTTAAGGAATGAAAAAAATTGTGTTCTTAATTCAGGGTAGTCCCCATAGAAATCTAGCCCTCTTTTTAGGCCCTGTACCGAAGGTACAAGAGCCTATTGGGTTTGTGCAAATGTATGTAACAGGTAGAAATAATGGTCGGAGACCCCCCAAAGTTACCCCCATTATGGTCAGGAGTGATAGAGGAGTCGATATAGCCATGTCCGTCTGTCCGTCTGTCCGTCCGTCCGTCTGGCCGTCCGTATGAACGAAAGGATCTCGGAAACGGTAATAGATAGAGACTTCGTGTTTTTTGCATTCGTCTAGGACTGCTCCGGAATTTCACAAGTTTATTTTGAAATTTTGCCCCTCCCCCCCCTTCCCCATAAAATCACCCCCAAGGAGAAATATTTCTTCGGCACAAGAAAAATTGAGTATGCCAGTATAAAGTTAACGTCCCTCTTAGTCAAAATCCAAAAAGTTCATCAAAATCGGATAATAAATAACGATTTTATAACCAATTGAAGTTGAATGACCCCCCTTTCCTTTTCATTCATATTCGAGCAGTGAGAAGTGGTCATGTGTTTGGTCATATGCTCGGGAAACGTTTAATGTGTTTGTTAGGAGACCTGAACTGGTACAGGGCCTCTTACAGTCGGTTACGCCTGACTGTATTTTCTTACTTGTTTAGGTTGGCTTAAGCTTAGATTGGAACTTCAAATTTGGTGTATTTTCATTTCCAATAAAATAGTCCATACGGAATTTATCAGCTACATAAATTTAAAGTAAAATGAAGTTCGGAGTATATCGAACCATCGTCTAAAGTGTTTTTCCTTGTTACATATAGATATGGTGCAGACCTCCTATCTACCCTTGAGGCGATACGAATTTTTGTATGATTCTAAACTGATTAATTTTACTTTTGTTTCAAAATTGATTGATAAAGGTTTTGAAGGCTTTAGTACTGGGAACAAACTTAGAAGGATAGAATGACTATACGATCCAACTCAAGTTTTTATTGTTCAATAAACAAATTTCAGGTGCAACTGATTCCAACTGACCACAAATGATAAACAAATATGAAACCAAACATGTTGACTAGATGCCGTTCAAGTTCGTACATCCGTATTATTAGACCCTTTGCATTTCTAAGCACTAGTAGACTTCTGAGCCTTCTTCTTTTGCTGCTAGCAGTTTCTCGTCATTTGAGATATATTTCAGCACAATAACTGAAATACACTCAAAGCAGCACAAAAATTTACGAGTATATTGTAAAAAAAAATAAACAAAAAAAACCAAATACCGAGCTAAATGCAGACAACACAGTGCGACACAGGACAGACGACGACATACTGAAAGCCAAATGCCAGCAGTGCGAAGCAAGCAAGGCTATTGCAATTATGGCTTATTGTGCGAACAGTCAAATAACAAAAGCACAACAAAAACAAAAATATCAACCAAACAATGAACTGTCAGACCATGAACTTTTAATAAACAGAAGAATTTTGTGCCAAACTGCAGCCATGGCAACAAAGTGTTCATGCGAGCTTCGTTCGCAAACTGAAATAAGATATTAAAGATTTTTTATTTTAAAGAAAAACTAAAACTCCAAAAGCCAGAACTGCCAAAACTCCAATTAAGCGCATATGCAACGATAAGATTTTTATGACAACAGCTGTCAAAATGCTTAGCGCATTTCGTGCTCAACGCGGATTCACCTTTGATTCACCTCTGACAGCTGACAGCCCATTGGCATGGTGCACGTTGACGCAATTTGTTTGCTCACGTTCGACAGCGTCTTGGCGCTATAAATCAGATTTATTTGCATGTCAAAGTTGCGCTGCGCTGCTTCAATAGATTTTCGCACGCACGAACGTAGCTCGCAACCAGCCACGTCTCAGTCTGACACTGAATTATTCTGACCTGGCAGAAATATCCTTCCATCCTATGCTGCTTGCTCATTAGATGCTCCTGCGCCCGCACAAGTTGATTTAACGCATTTATGCTGAGCATTTCAAAATGATTGCCGACATTTAATTTAATTGTCTTCAAGTTGATTATAATATGACATAACGAAAAAAAAAAAAAAATAAAAAAAATAAAGGAAACAAAAATGAGCTCCACACAGCTCGTACATCAAACATGAAATGAGTAAAATGTGCCGGAAAATTTAATTAGAGGAAAAATACCCAGCCACCACCGCTGCCGCCGCACGGGATATGAAATTGCTTTTATATACACTACCCGACATTGTTTTGGCTTGTTTTGTTGTTGTTAGTGATCTGACATGTAGTACAAGTTTGTGGCAAAAAATTAAATTAGTCACAAAAGTTAAGAGTCGCCAATGACTTTAGCTGCATTTGAAAGCGCAATAAAAGCCACGCTTGGCATTGTTCCCAGGCGCGCCCAGCTACATGCTTACCTGCTACATTCAACATTCAACACCCGCAGCTATAGTACGGGAAAGTATGCCGGAAAAACACTTAACCGCAACAATAATATACACGACAAAAACCTACAACAGCACCGCAGCATACAACAACAACACACCGACGATGATGTCGACAATCCGACAATTGCACACATGGGAACATTTTGTAATTGTATTTTGTATAGTTTTCTGAAGTTTTCTCTGCAACAACTCTGGGTAGTATGAAAAGTTTAGAAATTTATGCTAAAATTATATAAATTTTCCTTGTATTTTAAGAAACACCTTTTAAACTAGTTGTGAAGACCATAGATTGTTTGAGAAATCGAAAAATGTTGTATGTAATATTTAAGAGAAGCTTCCCGTTTGGATGTTCTTGCGTGATGAGTGGAGGTATTTAGAAATTGTAAAATTTACTAGAAATGCCAAATTGAGTCTATTTTACCTTAAACCTTGTAAAATATTCCATTTTGGTATAGATTGGACCTCTAGAAAGGTTAGCCTCCATACAAATCTGTCCCACATTTCAAAAAGTCAATTCGATACAGCTATGCCCGTTTGCCTGTCTGTCTGTATTTAGAAAATGGGACCTTCATGTTAGAATATTTAAAATTTTCTGTTCCTTTTCAGATCACTTGTATTCATTTAACACACTGAAAACTTTCTTCTCATTCTGTGATTTTGTATGAAAAAATGTTTATTGATGTTCTCAATTTTACTAGAAACACCAAATTCTGTGTACATTAATTCTTATGAAATCTACTCTTCATGTCCAGATTGGACCAATTGAAGGAAAAGCCTCCATACAAATCTGTCCTACTTTTTTGACTTTTTGTATAAAAAAAAACTTACGTTTCGTATTTGAAGTAGGTTGTATAGCTCATCTGGTTGCACCCCAGCGTTCCTCGAAAAATAAAATGTTGTGAGGTGCATACTGGGGATTTCGTCACCACTGCACATTGTCATTGGTACCTTGTACAAGACATTCAGTTTTGGGACCACATCCTTCAGCCACTTGGCCGAGCCCTAATCTTCACAATCGATTAGTATTAAAGTATTAGTATTAAAGTGTATCCCGTTAAATCACAGCTGTTCCAACCAATCACTCTTTAAAGTCGCGATTAAGGCTTCATCCATCCTATCCAGGTCCTCCCGAGAGAGCATGACTTCCGGATGAGAGCATCAGCATAGCCAGGCCCTTCCTTGCGTACTTTTACCGCTGCCGATTTAAGAGTCCTGCTTCTTTTCGGTTTCTCCATACTTAAGGGTGACACATGCGGTTTTGGATGAACTCTATGTTCAACTGCCCTTTCTCTGGCTACCTCTCGTTTGTAGCCCATTTGTAGGAACCGTAGCTACTACTTGAAGCCAGCTCCACTCAGTCCTCTTTTGAGTGGGTCCCCAGAGCCTCCATGTCCGGGCCGGTAGTGAGTGTGAAGAGATAAATATGCAAAAGATAGGAAACATAATGAGATGAAGGCTTTTAATTTCGAATCATATATTCTATATAAGTCCATTCTATATAAGTCCATATCGGACTTCATACAAATCTGTCACCCTTTCTGGGTTTTTTTTAAAAAAAATATTTTTTTTTGGTATAGTTTAGCCTAAAGCGGCATATTTGGTGTATCTTAAACTAATTCCAATTAAATATCCACACGGATCAAGATAGGTAGACATATCCCATACATATAAGGTCCAATGAGAGTACATTTTAAAGTAGAACACACTCGACTGCAGCATTATTTCTGGTCTTTGTAAAACTAAATTGTTCAAGAAAGTATAAAGGCGTAGATTATTAGATTAAAGAGAATCAATCCTTAAAACTCTACCAAATTTTTTTTTTTTATTTTTTTATTTACATGTATGACACTGTGGAATGTTTCGTACAAATTCTGCTTGTACTTTTTTTCTTATTAAATCTGTCGTCATTTTTTCTGCTCAACTCAATATTTCATACAAAGTAATACCCCATGGCGCAACCCACTCACAGGAAACATTTAGTCAATAGAAAAAAAAAAAAACACAAAACAGGAAATGATAAACGAGTACTCCAGCGTTTCAGGCTCCTTCACCCAGGTCACATCACATTATTTTTCTATGCAGCTTTTATTGAATTATATTTTTGCTTATAAAGAAATGCGAAAGACAGAAAGAAAAGCATATATTATAAAATAATAAAGGAACACAAAGGATATACATATGTGCTGCACAGCTTGTATATTTAATTTATATTTTTTTCCACATAAATAGCTGGTATTGGTGACACACAAACAAATTCAATCTTTTGACTACAACAGCGAACGGAAAAGTAATGAATCGCACAAACTTACACTGCACACACATACATATGCAATATGCGTGCAAATAGTCGTGCTGTGCAGCATTGCTTTCGCGCGGTTGCTTGTTAATATAATATTTGCAATCTATTTAGTAAAGATAATTCAGTTATCTGGCTCTAAATATGCGGAAAAAATGTTATTGCAAAAATTAAGCAACTAAAACTTATCATACTTTACCGAGAAGATTTTCTTATTTCATTTTATGTGTAGTTCTGAAACTATTAGGGGTGTGGGGTATCGCCCCATCCGATTTTGACCAAACTTAACAGGTTGATTTTTCCGTTGGGGACTTTAGAACGAATACGAGAGGCAGCTACTTACTGGAAACTGTTCTGCCCAAATCCTGGCTACCGGTTAAGCGACAATCTTTTCATTGGTGCAAGGAAACATGCTAAGCGCCCTTGATGTCTTTGTTTCCATTGATTTGCGAGCAGTAGAGTTGAGATTAAGAGCTGAGCTTTCCTCAGACCACCTATCCCTTGTGGTTACTTTGGACTCCGACCCAAAGAATATGGTACGTAAGGAACGACTAATGCCACTGGGTATTGACATGGCTACAATTCACCGGTAGGTAGAGAAAACCCTCGATTTAAACCGCGAGATCCTTTAACCACAATATATTGAAGATTCTTAATAAGGTACACACTTACTTACTTAAATGGCCGTCAACCGTCTTCCGGTCATGGCAGCATTTAGGAAGGCGCGCCAGCTTCCATAATCTTGTGCGCGCTGGCGCCATTCGTTTTGAATGCCAAGTACTGAGAGATTTCTCCATACCTCGTCATTCCAACGCGTGCCCGGTCGTCCTCTATTTCGGCGTCCTCCAATCAAGTTTGGGCCCCCATGTACACCATGCGTACTGGAGCTCTTTCATCCATTCGAATCAGGTGCCCAGCACAGTGCAGCCGCTGGAATTTTATGCGTTGGACTATGTCAACCTCATCGAAAATCGGGCTTTACTTCTCATTTGCTTGCTCAGCTCGAAAAAGCATCTGTTTTCAAGCGTGATTCTTCGCTTGATCTCTAGGCTAACGTTGTTGTTGCTGGTTATCTCGGATCCAAAATAGACGAAGTTTTCTACAACATTGAAGTTGAAATTCTCCATCGTCACTGACCGTCCAAGACGCGATGACGGAGTGCGATAGGTCAGCAAGTACTTCGTCTTGTCCTCATTCACCGCTAGACCCATGAGCCGGGACTGTTTTTCAATCTCTGAGAACGCCTTGCTGACTCGACATTCTTGCGTGCCGATGATATCAATGTCATCCTCGTACGCGAGCAGCATCATTTCCTTTTGGAAGGTCGAGCTCGACATACTCTGCAAAATAGACTTGCTCTCAGATATAGAAGTACTATTGCTGGTGAAGAAGAAAATTAGGTGGCAGTACTGCCGCACCCTGGATGCTTTTGAGGATTTGGTTTACGGCAGAGTCGTCAATAGAATGACGAAACAGTTGGCGCTACAGAAACAGAAGAACACTGGTCGCTTCCTGCAAAATATCATCTGCAAGAAGCAAAATGCACGCTTTTAAAGGTTACAGTGTATAAAGCAAAAAGGTGAAAAACGCTGCATACTTTTGGGGCTAAGGGAGATTATTTTCTAATACGGCCACGATTACGTATATTTCGACTTGGCTAGAATAGCTTGCCTAATGAAGTTAATCAGAAATAGGTAGACAGTTTAAGGATTATCAAATGTTTCCTTTAACGTGTGACTAAATAATCAAAACAATTTATACTATACACTGTATTCAGAGAAGTATAGGATTATTCATGAATGAACGAACAAAATAAACTTCTTCGTTGCACTGAACTAACAGAAGAAGTTCAATTTATTCATACGGTTGAATCCTATATAAACCTACCACACACTTTTATGTTTTACAAAATCATATTTTTTGAAAGGATTTATAACCTACGACTATGATTCTTGTGTTTCCAATGATTCGAAACGCAGCAAGCAAATAGCAAGCAATTATATAGTCAGATTTCTCAAAAATGGTCTGACTATTTAATTTTTGTTAACTTCTTTAAGTCTGGAAAGAAATTTGAAATTAAATAGCTTTAAAATCTAAAGCATTATATTTTTCATGTATTACTTTTCGTGTGTTACATTTCGGATTAAACATTTGAATGTCATGAGATACTTAAGACCACTCTCGTCGCATGTGTCTCGTATGGAACCAAATGTACTGGGTTTAGTGGTTGTCATTCTCGTTGGCATTGTCTGTGACACTTGAGTGCATAATTTTCAACAACTGAAACATGTGTCATTTGCGTATAAAAAAAAAGCGACAGCCAACGCAACCATAGAGTGAAGTTTCCGGAAACGCTGAAGACAAAACAGCTCAAACTGCAAGAATGGCGGCGACACAAGAACAAGCCGGAAAAAAAGATGGAACGATGCGGCAACAAAAGTCATAAAAAGTAATAAAATTATACACGCACACACACACACACACATACATCTACAGAGCTACAAACAAAGACGCAAGCCATAGACACGCCATTATTGTATACCAACAAACTGTTCAAATGCGTGTAAGGATTCTAAAGAAGTGGAGTATATATGCAACGCCTGAAGAATAATGGGCGCTAGTATTGAGATGAGCATAACAAAGACAAACTTACGGCGTACAAGTAAATACATACAATGTCCTGACTGACACTTTTATGCAAATAATATGCGGCAAGTTGCGTCATATCGCAACGAGTCCTAAAGTCCTTTGTAAGCGGCCAACAAATGTTCCTTAAGTTGGTGTTAAGTATTTCATAAAAAAACAAAACATAAAACTACGCAAGTAGAAAATTTGATTTGAATTGCGCTATAAAAAAAATTTGTGTGGTGAATTTTAACAGCTGCAACAAAATGGTGACAAAATGGTGACGAAGTATAATACGTATACCAAATTGCAGATATTGTTTCGTGCATTGAGAGGGAATTGCTTGAGCGTGTCACGATATAACTATTCACTTGAGATATTCAAAGTTTTACAGATGGCAATACATGAGGATCGCTCAAGAAGATTCACTTCTATTGTGTGGCCAAGACACACTAATTCAATTCATTTGTAAATCACTCATCGTTGTTTCAAATCTGCGAGAGATTTGAACTTTTCGAACTTTTGTTATCGGAACACTACGAACTTTAACTTTGTTAGCTGACCTTTGTTAGCCCCTTCGAGTGCTACGTGTATGTGTGTATCAATTTGCCATTCTGTCATTGTGCGCTTTTAAATAAATATGCACATTTGTTATGTTGTTGTTTTTTTTTTACCCACACAACATTTAGCATACAAATTCAATTAGTTTGCCTTGCTTGATTGAGTTTCGCTTCCTGCGCCTCCACCGCCAATGTAATCGCTTCTTGTTATAAACAATTGCACGATTTCCTTATTTTATTTTGCCGCCATTTAGTTTGCCAGCCAGCCAGCCAGCCAGCCAGTCATCACTGCTTCTAGTTATAGGTCTATTAAATCTATGCAAATATGTTCATTTGAATAGCACGCACACAGCTGTACATTGCGCGGCAGTCGATTACGTCCAATTGGCATTGTTTGTCACGTTCAAATTGGAACAGTGAAATGCACAATTTGCCAGTAAGCGATGCCAATTTACATATTTCGATTTTGGTTAAGCTATAAATAGACGTATGTAATTTTACCGTTATACTTGCAAAAATTGCTTATATTACTTAGAAAGAATATGTTGAAGAGCCAAATTATTTGAAGGTAGAAAAGGAATATAATCAAAAGTTTCACAAAGCGTTTCGTGGCAAATCCTTTGCAAAAAAATTTTAAGTTAATATAGAAAAAGATCTATTGATGACAAAAATAGAAGTCACTTGAGTGTTAATTGTCGTAAAATTAGATTTTTATGGATGGTTTCGTAAAACTAGTTCATAAATTTAGGAAAAAGCAGCAGATATGCTTCAAAGCTGTAGATTGGATGAAACTTCGATTTTTAAGGTGGTCCCACAAGCAAGTCGTCGAACATACATTCATTCCTCTTATGAGCATATTGAAAGAACCTTTGAAATATTTTCTAGTTTAGTCATTTAGTTTAGTTGGCGACCGAAGGAACAAAAACAACAAACATCATACCCCAAAATATCTACTATCGACGTCACAGCCAAACAGTTACACATTTGTTGGCAACAGTTGGCATCTATTTAAGTAGCCTGTTTAAGGAAGATAAGATTGTAAAATCCAATACCAAACATTTCTTACAGACTACAATACCAATTACAGAAGGTTAAGATGGTTTGCACACAATTTAGGAGAAAATCGCTTGGCCTAGAAAAGGCCTGCCTGACTTTGATGTCACCTTTTATGGAGCAAGCAATGCAAACAAAAGACAAATGGACGATGGAAAGGGCAATAACACAGAACTCAAACAAATTTACTAACTACAACGTCTTGGAAATACTTTGCAAATATAGCGAAGGACCAAAAAAAATCCGGCCCCGCGGCAATTAAAAAATTTTTACCTACGTTGATAAAATGTCACGAAGCTCTAAAAATTCTCAATCAGCTCAGTCGGCAAAGAGTATCAGGGAGTAAAAACTGGAGGCGTACAAACCACGCCACCGTAGATCCAGAGCGTGGTTTCCATCTGAGTTATCGAGATTCTCTTGTTATAGAATCGTTTTATGATTCAATATCTGAAACAAAAGAAAAGTAGAGCAGTCAAGAATTTTTAAAATGGTTGTCCTTAAATATTTTAACTTTTCAAAAAACAAATCGCAATGTATTAGCATCAACTATATGTGTTCATAAACCAAATAAACGAAAAATTTATTTATAAAAAACCAACCTAGGACATAAAGTGAACTCCTGATAGAATGCAAGGCCTCATATTTCATTTAAATCTCCTTGTTATGAGCATAACCGAAAAATCTAATTACACCCTGGCCCGACTAAAGCATCTATCGCACTTGCCTAGACTGGAGCAAGCTAAGTGCCCTGGTTTTTAAAAAAAATAGTACAGTTATTGACCAAGTGCTCATGCAAGTGGCGACCACCTGTACGAATCAAGGAAAAAAGATTCTGGTATTGCCAAAATACATAATATTCAAAGAACAAGATCAGTGAAACAAGTGAACTCTCATGCTACAAAGAAAGTTCTTAATAAGCAATCAGCACCAAGCGCTAACAAATGTACAGGAACAAATTTCGTACCATCCACAAATATCTACAAGCAGAGTGACAGACAACCAGCTTCCCGTAATTGTCGCCTCCATTCGTATGCTGCTTAATTTAGTTAAGATCGTCAAAAGAGTATATTTTGCTTAGGCCAGGATAGTCGTGTCACGCTTCAATGATACGCTTTTGAAACGAACAAAATCCACAAAAGATAGAGAAGAGCCACAACATTACACGCCCTTCAGTGTAAAGACCTTTTATACAAAGTTGTCACAGTCCTTCGCAAGAATAGCCAAGAAACTTCTAGGTTTCACAATTTCACGACGAAAATATCGAAAAAAGGATAGATGTCAGCTTTGATTCAAGTTTATAAAAGGTCGAGAATCTCTATACATCCGCAAATAGTTAAGTCAGCAAAGCTAAAAGCGTTTGTTAGCAAGTACAAAGCGTGTGAGTTCCGTTGAAGTTGTTGTAGTTCTATTTCCGTTGGGCGCACTTTGTAGGATAGTAGAACACAAATCTGAATAATAATTAAGCGGTTATTATATTTTAAGCTTGTTTTTGTTCCATTCTTGTTATAGTCACTTAATTTATTATTAGACCCCTCAGCTATGTATAAAAGAGGCTGCTTCTCTGTATACTCGTACCAGTTATATGTATTATAGTAATTCGTTCGACCAATGGTCCAAAATTCGACCATTACCATCAAACCATTCTCGGAGCGTTGCTAAAAATTATACTGATTTGGAAATGCTTTAAAAACAAACTAAAATATGATTCTTAAAAGAATCTCAATTGGGAAGGTTTTCCCAGGGTTTATCATGAAAAACGTAATCCAGAACATATGGTTCAAGTAAGACACTTCAATTAATACAAATAAATGTTTTTTTAGGATGTGTAATTGACAAAGCTTAGTAATGTGCGCGCGTAGAATAAAACCAGACTCTTTAAGTCTCTGTAAGCAGCGCCAAAATATTATTAAAAGAATCTTAAAAAAATCTCAAAGGATTCGCATGGTTTGATCGACTATAGATATATTCAGTTCAGTTCAGTACCATTGGGCAATAATAATTTCTTCTTAGTTATTGCTATTGCATAGCATGACCAAAAGCGTGTAATATTTGGTGTGAGTCTCGAAAACAGCTTCTGCTAGCTCCATTGAAGCAATTTCATTTATTATAAATTTCAAACATTCACAGTTATGTCATTCAAGTGAAGATATTTTCCTACAATTAAATACATTTTGATATATTTAATAGAATTAAGTAACATTTTTTCAATGTAAACACTTGTGAAAGTAGCCATAGAAAATATTTTTCTTCGAATTGAAAAGAACAAAAATAAATAATAAAAAAACAAATCAAACTCGCAGTAGGCCACAAAATGCCAATGGAAATCAATGGAAAAGTAACATTTTCACCACAGTGTCAAGAGACCTTGAATTGTCTAGTTCAAAGCAGTCTTTTGTTGGTTGCTAGGCTGCTCGTTCTGAACAAAATCAATTTCATGTGAAACAATATTAAATTTGTATGCGAATACAATTACCATTGCTTCCGACTTCGGCTTGTATCGCATGGCGTTTGAGTCTGAGTTCGAGTATCTTTGTGTATAGTGTGCACAGAGCTTTATTGAAATTGAATTATTCCGTTTTATTTCCGTTTGCAAAGCAAACATTTTTGATGCTTACCATCGGCAAGTAGCATATGACGAAATACAGAGCTAAATATTGAGGACAATATGTATCTCTCAAGACATTTTGTGCACACACACACACACACACACACAGAGATATACATTAATAAGTACAAGTATGTGCGTGTGTATGTGAAATCATCTCATTTCCACTTCGATTTGATTTCCGTTGTACCGCCGCGTCCCGCAACGCAACGCGGTGGTGCAAATTTTGGCGCCTATGGCAATCAAATCGACATTAGAGCAGCTTAGGGACTAACAACATGCTACACAAATGCAAAGAGACGCATGGATATTTGAAGGCAGACAGACTGACAGACAGACTGACAGACAGAGACAGCCACATTGGGACACATATGCTGCTGTATGTGCTTATAGGCTTCAGGCACCATTTCAGCAATAATAACATAAAGTCGTCAGGGACCCAAAGCACTAACAGAGATAATTTGGTTTTGTGTGCCACTTGTCGAAAACTGTTGTTAATTTCTGCAAACGAGAAGTGAAATGGATTAAATGTATATACAGCACGTCTACCTGCGCTAATAACGTCTTAACACAATCCAAACAAGAAAAATAAATAAATACTACGTCAAAATATTTACAATACAAAGCCGCCATTTTTCTCACGCCATCTTTTGTTCTTTTTGTTATTTTCTTTTGCAGATATGGCCGCTGGGTAACACGTCGCGTCGCAGTCATCACCATTGCCGCCATTTGGCTGCTGGCTGCATTTGTTTCGTTTGTGCCAATCTCGCTCGGTCTACATCGGCCGGATCAGCCGCTGATAGTCGAGGACAATGGCAAGAAGTATCCAACTTGCGCGCTAGATCTGACGCCCACCTATGCCGTCGTCTCCAGCTGTATAAGTTTCTATTTTCCTTGCGTTGTCATGATTGGCATCTACTGTCGGTAAGTAAAACCAACCCACACAATGCGAAAGGCTTTAAGCAACTTTCCAAAGGAATTTTCCCATTTATGAATTTAATTTCAATGGCGACAAAATCGCAGACTTATTCTCACTTTTACACAAACTGGGAGACAAACCTTGTTACATATTTTCATTTTTTTCATTTGTAACTGCGGGCACATTTCACTTGGTTTTATTACGTTATTCGGTGTTCATATTTTTGACTTGCAACAAGGCACTCGGCTGGTGAAAATATAAAGAAATGAATGCCGAGCAATCCGTGCACAAGTATAAATAAAAAAAAATTGATTTCGAGTAATGGCTCAAAGTGTGCCACTTTTCCGGTGCCTAAAGCTGCAATTAGATTCGTTCATTTGCTCGTTCATAAAAATAAATAAAAAAAAGGAAAACAAGAAAAATATAAATATGAAATGGAAAAATATGCCATTTGAACGAAACGAAAGTTGGCAGAGAAGTCTTGAACATAATATAAAACTTTCGGTAAGGAACATGAAAATCTTCGTAGATAGTTTCAAAAGTCAAACTATACAAAGAAGAGTTTATGTAACGCATTTTTAAAGATGTACTCAATCTGTTCAATAGTTCACGAATTCAAAGAATTGGTGTCCGTCGCACAGTGGGCCTAAGGCCAAAAAGTGTTGCAAAAATACAAAATGAATTGGATAAAGAGTTCATCAAAGCAACAGAATAAACAACAACTGTCTATACGAGCGCTGTCCCAAAAAAGATATCAAAATCAAGTTTGGCGATTTCAATACCAAAATGGTAAAGATAGGAATCTTTGAACTTATCCTCGGGAAATTTATACTTCACGTCTTTATCTCCAATAATGTAGAGAAACTAATCGGTAGTTAGTAGCAGCAGGTTGCAACGCCTCAACATCGACAAGGCTACATGGCTGAGTCCAGATCAAATTACACGGCACCAAATTAATCATGTTCTGATTAACGGAAGGCACGCATCGAGCGTGTTGGATGTGCGAACGTTACGTGGTCCCAACATTGACTCGGACCACTATCTTGTCGCAGCCATTGTGTACGCACTAGGCTCAGCGTAAGCTAGACGTCGGCAAACTGCAATCAGAATAGACCGCCGCAGCCTTTTCAAACACACTCTCCCGACTTCTCTGGGAAACCTCCACGTCTTCTTAAGATATATATGAGCAGTGGATCATATCACCCGCTCCATGGATAAATCTTGTTACGACGAGGAGTGTCGCAATGCTACTGCAGAAGAGAACGAGAGAAACGAAGAGTTGAGAAACGCCTTTTTAGACGACAGAAAGACAAGCAAGAAAGGCGTGACTTTAAGTTTACCCGGAGTAATTTTCTGTAAAGACGAAAATGGACATTTGGTTACAGATGAACAGGAATCACTATTCGGACTATTCGGTTGATTCGGTTGTCGATTCGGTTATTAAAATGCTGAAAAATAACAAAGCGGCAGGCTCTGATGGGCTGCTAGCTGAGTTATTTAAGACCGGTGGCGAAGAGTTGGTTAGGAGTATGCACCAACTTTTATACAAGATATGGTCCGATGAACGCATACCCAATGACTGGAATCTGAGTGTTCTTTGTCCTATCTTTAAGAAAGGAGACCCCGTTGTTTCCGCCAACTACCGCGGAATAAGTCTCCTTACCGTCAGATATAAGATTTTATCGCGCGTATTGTGTAATAGGATGAAGCCATATACCGGCAAAGATCGATCGTCTTTGCATGATGACGCTATCACGCACACAAAGCGTTGTCAGGGTGGTGAAAACCCTCCCCGACCTCTTTGTTACCAATAGAGGCTTCAGGCAGGGCGATGAGCTGTCAAGCGATTTTTGCAATCTGCTGATGAAATACATCCTACACCAATGCCCGTACATACAGAATATGTCGAGCTGACATCGATTTCATCGGTACGCAGGAACGGCGAGTCAGTGTTCTTAGAGATTGGAAAACAGTCTCGGCTCATGGGTCTAGCGGTGAATGAGCACAAGACGAAGTACTTGGTGTCTTCTCGCACGCCATGATCGCATCTGAGACATTCAGTGACGATGGAGAATTTTAACTTCAGTGTTGTAGAAAACTTCGTCTATCTTGGATCCGAAATAACCAGCAACAACAACGTCAGCCTGGAGATCAGGCAAAGAATCACGCTTTCAAATAGATGCTAATTTAGGCTGAGCAAACAAATTAGAAGTAAAGCCCTATCTCGGAAGACGAAAATCAAGATCTATAAGATGCTGATACTCCTGGTCCTACTGTATGGACCGTTATTGAGTCAGATGAAACAGCGTTTGAAGTTTTTCAGAAGAAGATGCTCCGTAGGATTTTTAGTGCTATTAGAGTCGGCGACGAGTTTAGGTCCCGTATAAACCACGAGTTGTATGAGCTATTCGTTGACATAATGCAGAAATAAAATTTCAGCTGATGATGCTGAAATAGACCCAATACTTGTTTAAAGTATATATTGTACCATTAAAAGTCCAACTAGGATGGACAACGATCTGGAAAAATAGCAAGCCTTCTTGAACTCGTTATTGTAGATCCATTAAATAACTTTGTCAAAAAAGAAATTGCAGACTTGGTTCGGCTTGAAGTGTATGTTGCCTACTTCAAGCCGAACCAAGTCAATTTGACAATATTAAGAGCCAACGATCATGAAATCATTTGAAAAATCTCATGAATTTCATTTAACAACTATTGATGGAAACATTTTTGGCTTTATTGCGGAGTTGTTGAATTTAAAAATCAACTCTCGTATGTTGTAGCAATCAGTATTTCAAAAATTAATAAAGAATTCACAGTTGAATTCCAAACAAGTTGGCAGCACAAAATAAATTATTAGCTGTCATACGTTGTTGTTGTCGTGGTAAATAAATAATAATAAATAATTAAAAAAACAAATAAAAGAACATAGATTTCACATATATGTGAATATATTCGAATATATTCGCATGATTTTTAACACTATTCAACTATTCCACATAGCAGTAGGATGTTGATTGGAAACAGATCAAAAGCGTTTGCTGTGCTACTTCGTAGCTATCATTGATTTGTGTTCAAATCGGATTTAAAGACCTTCGTGTTACTAAGGAGTTTATCAAATAATATATGTCGTAGTGGGTAGATTTTCAGAGCAGTACAAATATTCTACGTTACATGAAACCTTAAACCGTTTTGTTTGTATCTTAAAATAGAATAGAATAGTTTTTTTTAGATGATTCTATTAATTTATTTTAGCTTCACACATTTCTATAAATACTCTGCCTTTGGATTTCTTAGTAGTAAACTGAACAAATACAAAATCAAGTACCACTTCTTGTGACACTTTTAATTGAAATATTTCTAAACTATGGTAACTCTAAACATTCATACCGCCCACGTACTACAGAAATGTAACAAGACATTATTTTCTCATTATTTTTACACGAGTTGGTTTGGCTGCCTTGATGAACACGACAGGACAACATAATAGGAAGTGCTAAGCATGAAGTGTGCTGCCACAGCAGGATAGATATTTTCTATTTTTTCTTGGTTGTGCTATACATTTTCTGAGAAAATTTCTATTTGTCATAGAAAATCTGTACTGAAAACGACGGACGTTGAAGGTAGATAGTAGTAAATAGTACTCGCTGTACTTACGAATGTCTGTCTGTCTGTCTATATTGTCTTGACTGCACAGCGTTGTGTCAAGAAAACAAATTCGAATGTCAATGTCATGCAATGCTTTATACAATGTGAACAAATCCAAAGCTAAACTTATTGGTGTCAATATTTCTGAATGAGACAAGTTGGTGTTAAATTTGTGACAAATGCATAAAAGCTGTCAGCAGTGTTGAACAATGCTAGTAGGTAATAGGAGCAGCAGCAGCAGTAATAATAATAATAATAATAATAATAATAGTAAAAATAATAGTAAAAAAGAAGAAAAACGTTCACTCAAATACATCAGCCTGCGGAAATCCGCCATGGCAGACCAACAGACAGTCATATGTCTTGCTAGAAATGTGTCTGTAACTGGCAGTCGACGCACACGACGCATTAGTGTCAGCAAAGTAATCCCAAACTGACCGGGCGGCAGCTGCCTTCGGTGCATAGTTAGCTCTAAGCCTCAACTGAAAGGATGTTTTCTGTGGTCAGTTTGCTGCTCATTTGGCCAACGGCGGAATGTTTTGTATTTATCCTGTATTGTAGGGAGTGCTGTGCTGAGCCTAATAGCATTACTGCTTGCTCCTGACTGCGTCTGAGAGATTATAATCGACGTATCATTATGTTTATGCACGTCTTGCTGCGACAATATATCTATTTGTCTATGTATTTGTGTAAGCGTCGCCATTTTGGCTTAACAAGATTTGAACGATCCAAACAAATGGTTAGCCTCTAATACTTTCAACTCCTTATCTTGCCTTCTCCTTGCTGCTGCCGTTTTTTCTATCAAATTTCGCTTAAATTACTAAATAAATATACTTTTTTCGTTATAATTTGTACGGCGAGTACTACTATCCAATTTGAGTTGAGTGTTTGCATGTGCTTCAAGACCGATTACCCTGGAGATTGCATGCGGCGCTTTGTTGCTGACATAAGCATACTCTCTGCACTTATGTCTATTTGAAACGTTTTCCGCAGAACCTGCCGTCTAAGTATTATGTCAAGCCAGCAAAAATAGATGAAATGACATTTTTTTTATTTCGTTCAAGTCGAAGTGTTTATACACTACATATGTGTATTCAAAATTTTTTACGCAAACAGATAAGATAAGATAAAATAAAATAAATTTAATGGAACTGTTTTATGTTTAATTCAATACATACAGCAGGAAGTCAAATATTTTTTCATTTTATTTTATTTTTACCTTTTTTTTTTCTTTTTATATTTTCTCTTCTAGCATCACAAGCAATCTCGAAAGTTAAGTATAGCAAAAACTGTCGAATGAGCTCAAAAGCAACAACTAGAATTCCGAGTTCCCAACAATTATTTTTTTTTTTTGACGAGAGTGTAAACACCGACAATAAGGCTTATGACCTTCTTAACGGACAACTTTATTTATAGAATATTCCAACTGATTCAATTAAAATAATTTTTTTCCGCAACGTCATCTCTTTTTGCATAGAATATGCCAATGTGCTAGCAATGTGAGGTGACGGCGTTTATAAGCGACGACAATGTAAAAGGCGAAGTGGCAATGGAGGCAATAACGAGCACAGGAAGCGATTATGTCAACCAAATGATTTAAAGACCTCATTTGTTTTCGGTTTAAAATTGGCTGAGTTACAAGAATGTTGCAAAATTTTGCATTTGTTAACTGTATGCTCGCCTATATCTCTCTCTGGACTTAGGATTGATAGACATAAAAAAACAATTTTAGCTGCTTCAACTCATTTTTGTGTTTTAATACTTTATCAGGAAATGTCTATGTACATTCTTCTCATGGTGAAGTTTACGAACAAGCTTCGTATGACTACCGTCATTTATGTGGTCGCAACTTTAAGAACGCTTACTCCAACTTTCGGTCATAATAGACATCCATGGATATATTTAAGGCAACATAATCACTATTGAATATTTTTGTACCAAAGATACAACGCACCAGTCTCGAAGTATCGAAAATATTGCAGCCTCAATGGCTTGAATTCAAAATTATTCAAATCTATAAATTTTTCGTTATTCACAGGAATTGGAAGTCTCTAAAACCAAATTGTGACAAAGATTCCATAAAAATATTGACTACACTCTTACAAGATTAAATTATTCTAAGAACCTTTTCATCTCTTCATATGAGGTACTAAAACTTGTCCGATTGGCGCTGCTAAAATTTGAAGAAACCATTGAATTTCAACGATAAAGCATCTCCAGCAAAAAGCTCAATGAAGTCAATAAGTAAAATACGCGGTTTTCCTAAAAAGCTTCAAAAGACTCAATTGCATCCACACAGTATGGATTTCTTGGCTGAATTGTGGTTGGATCATATTTTTCGTTGAAATAATTATTGTCATGCTACGGACAATGAAGATCGCTATCTTGGCGAATCTTTGAAGAATCTTTTTGTGTAGAATTGGTTGAACTTTCCAACAGTAACATGTAGTTCCAAGAGGGTTCATATGCCACAAAGTTGGTCTAAAAAATGATCTTTTGAAGGGGAAGTTCGGCAACCGTTTATTATTGAGAAATTATCTGGTCTAATTTTTTGGAATATGTCCATAAGCACACAAGATAGGAGAAAGTAGCTCTGGTCCTATACCTATATGTGTGGAAGATTAGTGGAAAGTGTCAAATTTCCAGTACTCTTCAAAACATTTGGCCCAAAACGTTGAATATTTATCGTTTCACATTCAAAGAATCGAACAACGCCAATGTGCTCATGGTGGTCATATAAACGAGATAAATTTCAGCTCAATATCTTAATTATTCTGTTTCATTGAAAGTCTTGTCAAAGCCATCTTCAATTATTAAGAACTGGAGGCTATTAGGAGAACTTCAATACAAGCAGCCTCAATAAAAGTTCCGCAACGATTCAGATTACTCAGTGAAGATTTTTTAAATTTCATTGACAATCTTGGGCAAAAGTTTCTCGCTGAAGAAGATTTTAATGCAAATCACCAATTATTGGACTCTAGTTTAACGAATCCTAAAGGTCGACAGCTTTGAAAATACATCTCCGAGTAGCATCATCACTGGCCGTCCAACCTACTAGCCTGAAGATCCACTAAAAGTTCCTGATTTTCTAGGAATAGAATAGGATAAAGAATCCGATGAAATTGAACTAAATACCAAGTTAAGCAGTTTGAAATATTAAGCCTTTGAGAAGCTAAACGCACAAAAATATAATAAACATAATCTGTGGAGAAATGTCTCCATAAAAGATATTAATATCGTATGGTCCAGAAACGACGAAGTGATCTATATTGGAGACTATTGAACGACAGTGTAAAAAAATTTTAAAAATTATAGGTTATTTCTGATGATTAGTCGAAATTTAAATTTTGTCTGTCTGTTTGTTTTGACTAATCTCCGAAACGGCGGGACCGATTTTGATGAGACTTTCACTGGCTGATAGCTTATGTTATTTGAAGTAATTTAGGCTTTTATTTCGACACATATGTAAAGGGCACCAAAAGAAAAATGATGCACCGGAAAAACCGACAATTTCTCATCTATATAAAAGGAAAAAAGTGATCCTTGAAGTATCCGCCTTGTGATAATATGAGGCTTGTAATTGTTAACAATACTGAGGTACCATCTAACTATCGACGAAGCTTAAATGTTGAACAATTTTCAAACTGAAATTAAATCCAGTCTTGTCAAAACTTCTAAGTAGTTTTTGGAGATAATGAACGTCTCAAAATAGTGAGGATCTAGTGTCGTTTCATGAACGTGGAAAATAAGTTCATCATAGTGCGTTCTTCTGGGAAGATTCGCATTGCATTCTAATAAGTCCATTCTGTTAATCAGTCTGTCTCTAATATCTGCTTTTAATAACTGTCATATGCACTAAGCTCGATTATAGCGCACTCCAAAATGATGTTACATACCTTCTAACAAACTGAAAACAACCATTTTTCTATCTTTTATATATATAAGATATGAATAATACTCACACAGTGCCACTTAATATGCAGCATGTGCCTAGTTCTGCCACGAGTATTTACAGAATGTACTCATGCGGCATAATTTATTGATTGGATGCGTCGTGCGTATGTGAAACAAATTGTGCAAATAATTATGCGCCATGCAACGATTTGGAAATATTATCAGGAAACTAATTATATTTTTTTTGTTTTATTTGTCTTCTTTCGCTTTAGACTTTATTGCTATGCACAGAAGCACGTCAAGTCCATCAAAGCGGTAACACGACCCGGCGAGGTCGCCGAGAAGCAACGCTACAAAAGCATACGACGACCGAAGAACAATCCGCAAAAGAAGTTCAAAGTGCGCAACCTGCATCACACCAGCTCACCATATCACGTTTCCGATCACAAAGCCGCCATCACCGTCGGCGTCATTATGGGCGTATTTCTCATCTGTTGGGTGCCATTCTTTTGCGTCAACATTGTGGCGGCCTTTTGCAAGACCTGCATTGGCGGACAAACATTCAAGATACTCTCATGGCTGGGCTACTCAAATTCGGCATTTAATCCAATCATCTACTCGATCTTCAACAAAGAGTTCCGCGATGCATTCAAACGCATACTAACAACACGCAATCCGTGGTGCTGCACGCAGGACGTAGGCAATATACATCCACGCAATAGCGATCGCTTCATCACGGATTACGCTGCCAAGAATGTAGTCGTTATGAACTCCGGTCGCTCGTCGGCCGAACTCGAACAGGTGTCTGCGATTTGACCAAAACGTGCTGCTACGGCATTGATGAACTGCTGTGTTTCCGGTGATAGCGATGGCGACGGCGATGGTGATGGCGGCGGTGGTGGCAGTATTGGTGATGGGCTGAGCAGTGCTGCGGTCGGCGGCTTAGGCGGTTGCGGTGGTGCAAGCAATGCCGATGCTGCTTCGCTGACGACAACCTATGTTCCATGAGATTCGATGACTGTGGCAACCACAACAATAATCGAGACTGTGGACGCCACCGAAATGGAGACCGAACTG
Organism: Leucophenga maculata; assembly: GCA_035044805.1. Lineage (NCBI taxonomy): Eukaryota > Metazoa > Arthropoda > Insecta > Diptera > Drosophilidae > Leucophenga > Leucophenga maculata. Next base: position 1,744,297 of record JAWNNP010002436.1, read on the forward strand.
GTCTGAACGAAAACGAGTGAGTGAGTGTGAGACATATCACAGTGCAAATAAATATCATCACACAAACAGGTTAGATACAAAATGTAACAAAAAAAAAAAAAAGATACGAGACAAGTGAGCTATAAAAAAATGTGTGTATCTGTGCGGTTCTTTGGTTCCTAAAAACTCAATTAGAGGCGAAACTCAGCACAGAATTGGATATCATAAAGAAAAAACTAAAAAAAAAAACAAAGCAAAAGCATTAAATTTCAAAACTGAAAGGTATTAATAATGGAATTTAGTATCTAAGTTAATTGTTAGTAAATGTGTAGCAAAAAAAAAACCTAAAAAAAGAGACAGCAATATAAAAAAAAATTACCCATATTATATAAAAAAAAAACCCCTATTAAATGTTTTGTATATAAATTCAACTCTAATTCGATCATTTTGATCGTTTAAACACTAAAATGCTGAATCTAAATGAAACACTACGTGATAGCTGTAAGATCCTCAAAGAGCTTCTTCTTAGGCCAGTTAAGTCAGTTCACCTGCAAAATATAATAACTACATAATCTAATAGCTCTAATCTGAAAACACTTAACTCATGACATGACATTGCATAAATAAAACATTCGATGTAGCACACATGAAGCACACGCCCGGATAGATACATTCTTAAGTACTCAGTTGAATCAGTTTAGCTCATTTTTTTTCCAATAATGGAATCCCTCGCGCCATATTTGTACATACATATATATAATATTTGCTTAGTGTGTGTATATAGATGTGTCTGACTTACAATAACAATACCAATTATTTATTTATGATTATTTGTGGTCATTCAATTCATGCTTTTGTATCTGTGTCAGCGTATGTAGTGGAGTACGAGGTTTGTTTACAAATAAAAGGTGACTTTATGTTTTTCGCGTTAAGTATTTATTTATCCAAAAGAATTTCTTTTTCTCTCTTTAAATAATCTTCTCGACGGTTTTTCAATCCTCGAAGAGCTTCTTATATACGCTTTTTGATATGGCCTTCGGCACTTCCAGCGATGCGATCTTTCTCTTCTTAGTCACCAAAAAACGTCATTCTTTCACTTCAGTTTTGAGTAAAAGGAAAAGTTCCAGTACGCCAAGTCCGGTGAATACAATGCTTGAGGAACGATAACGGTGTTGTTTTTATTAAAAAAATTATGAACAAATAACGATGTGCAAAAGCCATGAATTGTTTCTCCACGCAAATGCCACATAACACAAGGTTATTTTCCTTATTGACCATACCACCTTATGGTAAGAACTCACGATGCATCACGCCATTACAATCGAAGAAGACAGTGTGGAAAACCTTCACATTTGACCGAATTTAGCGTACTTTTTCGGGTTTTTGCTCTTCTGGACGCTTCTATTGGGATGATTTGGTTTCGCTTTCGACGTCATCGCCATATACCAATAATGCATAACGTTTTTGATCAAATCTAGATCTACACGTCATTCAACGCGACGGTTATTTTGTTCAAAATTTATCAATTTCGGAACAAACTTCGCGTTTCATACCCATATCATAAAAAATTCCATGGTATTTTCCAATTGATATGCCGACATCCTCAGCAACTTATCTAATAGACTTTTCTCTAAAATAATTTTCTTTACTGCTTTAAAGTTTCCATCCGTTATTAAGGTACTTCCGCGTCCAGCGCAGGCATCGTCATTAATATCTTTCGTCCTTCTGTGAAGAGCTTGTACCATTTTTAAACATTTTTATTTTGTTGGAAGAATTAATTTAATTTTAAACAAGTTCTTTGATATATTTTTTTCGATGCAGCCGCATAAGCACGATTTCGATACACCCTGTACACCTTTTGAATAAATAATCCTACCTTGGCGTATGTTCCTGTCTTAATCCATGTAGGAAACTTTGTTGGTATTAGTGTACGATACACTAAATATGGTGGTTTGAGCTATACTAAGGCACAACAAAATGTTTTTCTTACAGAAACCCTAAAAAGAGGACAGATTTTTATGGAAGCTATTCTATCTAGTGGTCCACAATATGCCTCTATGGTATATTTCATTAGAATTGCAGTAAGATACACCAAATTTGGCATTTATAGCTAAATAAGGAAAGCAAACATAGTTTTATTCAAATGCTCAGAAAGCAGGACCTATTTTATTGGGGTATTACACTTTAGAGAGGGTTTAACACGGTCATTAAATACTCAAACTTTGTTCTATCTTTTAAAGTCTCTAAGTTTTTGTTGTTTATAGCCAGACAAACGGAAATGTCTATATCGAATTTTAGGGGACCACCTCTTTTAGTGGTTCGATTTGAACCCTAATGGAATAATTTATTTAGATTGAAGTAAAATGCACCAAATTTGGCGTTTCTAGCAGAATTAAAAACAACAAAACAAAAATTATTTCATACAAAAATTCAGAAACTTGCGACAGAGTTGTATTGGGGCTACCTCTTTTAGTAGTTCGATCGGAACCGAAATGAATTATTTCACATTGATTAACGTAATTAAGAACAAATTTTGTTTTATTAACAAAATTAATAGACTCAATAAAAAAATGTTCATGGAAAAACTCAGAATGAGGTGTTGGTTTGTAGTAAGTTCAAATCCCCTCTAAAGTAGGGGGTAAAGCGTGTTCTTTGAATACAAGTGATCTGAAGAATAAACAAGTGAATCTAAATATGCAAATTTGAAGGCGCTATCTCTTAGAGTTTCCAAGTTCTTCTATAACACTTCTATAATGACTCGACTTTAAATGCTTTTCAAAAATTTATGTACTTTAGATGGTCTGTCTCAGTTCCTTCTGCCTGTTACATATATGTGCACAAACTAATAAGTCATCTATATTTATTTTTTTTGCACAAACCTCGCTTAACGCAATATTTGTGCTAAATTGTTTGCTTTTGAACTGTATAGTAAAAGCGCTTCGAACTGGAAATCCGTTCAAATTATCATAAATGCTTAACGGGCGACAATAATAACAGCTAAATATCAATTCTGTACGAGTATTAGCAACAAAATCGATTTAGTTCGCTGCATAAAAATTACCATATTGTATTTTATTTATATATTCTGTACAAACAAAAAGGTCTGTTAAGGGAAATAATTATTATTTCAATTTGAAAGTAACTAATTGTTTTGTTTGTTAGATGAAAATTTATGTTGTCAACTAATGAATTCATTTGTTATTTTGTCGGTTTAGTCGGTGCAGTATAGCAAAATATACACATTGTGAAACTAACTAAAAGGCAATCTAAAGGCACGGCAAAGTGTTTGTAGTTTGAGTGGCTGATATCGTGTGAGATGGTGTAGATTTATTAATATTGAAATTTTACGTTATTTATTTTATTTTTAAAATGGGATCAAAATCGGAGGGGGCTATACTCCACCACCCATACAAACGATACAAAAAATTCAACATATCTTTGCATCCATTTGAGGTACAGAGATGAAGTTTGCTAAACATGTTAATGGGATCGGATGAAGTACTTAAGTTAAGAAAATGGAATTAACTTTCATAGTTTAAGAGATAAAAAAATTGTTTGATTTTTCTGTTTTGAATATTGCTGGAAGGAGAAGAGACGTACTTGAAGTAAAGTACGAAGAGAATATGTTGTGTAATGAAAATAATTTTTACTGGGCGCAGCAAAGCGTGTCGGCTACAGCAAGTTTCTAAAAAATCTGAAAATATTGAAAATTCTAAAAATATTGGAATAAAAATTTTATTTTAAATCTAAAAACTTAAATTTTTTTTTAAATTTCTAAAAACTAAAATCTCACGGTAATATAAAAACTGTGAAAATTTTTGAAAATTTAATAGTTTTGAAAATCCTGTAATTTCGGAAATTTTTTGATAACCGTGTATAAACTTTACGCGCGGTTGAGGTAAAACTTCTTTTGCAAATTTTTTAAATTTTGAAAATTTTAAACATTCTAAAAATTCTGAAATATATATTTGATATATTTGAAAATTCTAAATAATAGAAACACTTAAAATATTCTGGAAATACTAAAAATTCTTATAATTTTAAACATTTTTTAAACATTTTAGAAACTTCTGAAAGTTTTGTTATTTCTAATAAATCTGAAAATATTGAAAATTCAAAAATTCTGAAATTGGAAAAAAAAAATATCAAAATCTGAGAATATGGATGTGTCTAAAAGTTCTAAAAACTCTGAAAATTAACAGAACTCTAAAATTTGTTTTGACAATTATGTAATTTCATGCAGACTCAGTCGATTCTAATATCCCTTAGAAGCTTCCTTACTTACATGCTTAAATGGCCGTCAAACGTCTTCCGGTCATAGCCGCATTTAGGAAGGCGCGCCAGCCTCCATAGTCATTTGCGTGCTGGCGCCAGCCTGGTCTATCCAACGCGTGGCCGGTCGTCCTCTATTTTGGCGTCCTCCAATGAAGTTTGGGCGCTCTTTCATCCATTCGAATGAGGTAACCAGCCCAGTGCAGCCGATGGAACATCGAATAGCTCATACAGCTCGTGGTTCATATTGGACCTAAACTCGTCGCCGACTCTAATATGACCGAAAATCCTGCGAAGAATCTTCCTCTCAAAGACTTCCAACGCTGCTTCATTTGACTCAATCACGGTCCATGCCTCTGTCTTTCGAGAGAGAGGGCTTTACTTCTCATTTGCTTGCTCAGCCAAAATTAGCATCTACTTGCAAGCGTGATTCTTCGCCTGATCTCCAGGCAGACGTTGTTGTTGCTGGTTATTTCGGATCCAAAATAGACGAAGTTTTCTTCAACATTAAAGTTGAAATTGTTCACTGTTATTGACCGCCCAAGACGCGATGACAGCGTTTGTGAAGACACCAAGTACTTCGTCTTGTCCTCATGCACCGCTAGACCCATGAGCCGAGATTGTTTTTCAATCTCTAAGAACGCCTTACTGACTCGACGTTCCTGTGTGCCGTTGATGTCAATGTCATCCGAGTAAGCGCGCAGCATCACTTCCTTTTGGAAGAACGAGCCCGACATATGCTGTATGTACGGGCATTGGCGATGGATGTATTCCATCAGGAGATTACAAATATCGCTCTACAGCTCATCACCCTGCCTGAAACCTCTCTTGGAAACAAAGGGGTCGGAAAGGGTTTTCCCCACCCTGACAACGCTTTGTGTGTTTGATAGCGTCGTCATGCAAAGACGGACAATCTTTGCAGGGGTATCTAGTGCTGACAGGGTGTTGAAAAGCTTCGATCGTATCGGCGTGTCGAAAGCGGCTTTAAAGTCGACAAATAGGTGGTATGTGTCTTTGTTGAACTCACGGGTTTTCTCCAAGATTTGGCGTAATCCGATTATTTGGTCACTGGTCGACCTTTTTGGTCTGGCGCCACACTGATATAGTCCTATAAGTGAATCCGTATATGGCTTCAGCCTATTACACAATATACGCGACAGAATCTTTTATCCGATGGAAAGAAGACTTGTTCCGCGCGAGTTGGCGCAAACAACGGGGTCTACTTTCTTAAAGATAGGACAAAGAACACTGAGATTCCAGTCATTGGGTATGCGTTCATCGGACCATATCTTGCATAAAAGTTGCTGCATACTCCTAACCTCGCCGCCGGTCTTAAATAAATCATCAGAGCTACCGCTTGGTTTTTTTTTCAGCTTTTTGTTAACCGAATCGAACTAGTTATAGTCCAGTGGCTCTACAATAGTGCCATCATTAACTGGTGGTTCCGGTGTCATTTCTATATCGGCGGAATTGTGCTCTTCATCGCCTCCGAGTAGGTTAGAAAAATGACTCCTCCATAATCTCAGTGATTCCTGTTCATCTGTAAGCAGATTTCCATTTTCATCCTTACAGAAAGTTACTCCGAGTTTAAAACCTTCAGTCAGACGCATGACCTTTTGACAAAATTTTCGAGCTTCATTTCAACATCCTTTAGAAGCTTCCGTTTAGCTTAATTTCGACTTTTCGCTCTCTTTCGCTGTTTAATCGTTAATCAGAATTACGAATTGAATTTTTTCATACCCTTAAATCATTGCACAAATTCTCAGAAAAAAATTAAAGCAATATATTTAAATAATTTGTCACATTTAATATAATTATTTAAATTCTAAACAAATTTTCAAACTTTGCTTCAAGTTCTTACCAAACCTTTCTATTAAATTCCATCAACAACTAAGCACTTTCTTAAATTTAAAAAAAAAAAACCATTATCCCGAAATAATGTTAATCAATCACAGCATCATAGAACATCAGCCTCATACACTAATAAAACGAAATACAATAAACTCCTACAACAATTCGCAAAGAAAACTCATTTCAATACGCGTTAATCAAACCAAAATTGAAAAGTTTTGAATTGACAGCGGCAACGCCGGCAGCGGCATCCATCCATTTGTGCTATGAAAAGTCTATTTTTGAACAATTTCAAACACAATAGAACAATTTATCTGCCACAATTGAACGCTGCGTAATCCGTTTTGGGTTTTAAATATACAAAAAGGCAGCAAAGACAATAACAATCAATATAAGAAGCAGAAGAAGAAATGTTAATTAATCCCGGCTTTGATTGACACTTTTGGTATTATTTGAACGCGCCAGATGCCAAATGCAAATACGCGCGTACAAAGGAAACAAAATGAAGAAGTCTCGCTGTTCTAGAACAACAGCAAACCATTTTAAGTTCCCAACTACAGAAATTTGTGCAAGTAAACCAATGGTTTGCCTCACGGCTTTCATTTGTGGTGTGAAAGTGATTTAATGCGTTCACCTTTCAACTCATTGAACGAAGTGAAAGTGTAGCAAGTGTAGGGCATGTCTGGACCACACCTCTAATGGGATTGCCATTGAGTATGCCACAAACGCTGAAATTAATGAAGAATGCTACAAAGTTATACGCAATCACAATTACAAATTTACGATTTTCTATCTTGTAGATACTCGTCGCTTTATGTATTTAAGTGCCGCCAAGTGAAATGAAAATAAAAACAATTTACTCATTCGCCCTATTGTTGTAATTCATATTATTACAGTCAGTAATTTTGGTTGCTTTCATTAAAAGAAGAAGAAGAAGAAGTATCATAATAAACACAAAAACTGCGAATGTATATAAATGTAAACAGCTTACTTCAGACAAACAAATAAGAATAATGAAAAATTACCCTTTCTCAAGATGAGCAGCTTATTTGCCATTCCAGACTTTGGCAGCCATCCATGACTTGTCGGAATATTGCATTTAAATTCTTCCGAACTCCACAAGCTCTCTCGCTCGCTCGCCACAACGATTTATTTCATTTTCAAAGTGAAATTATTTAAAATTATTCATATCGCTCGCTGTGTTCGGGAGAGAGCAACCTACGCTCAAGCATCCTGCCTGCTACAAGGCCAAGCCGCAAAGGATTGGGCAGCCATGCAAAGTATGAACGGCACTTCCCAACAGCAGAATGCGTTAATACTTATGCTGCGGATATCCTTGAGTAAAAGATACTCGTAGCACCACTCATTGCTGTTATTATTTGTTGTTTGTATTTTCGTATTTATGAATAAGTTTATTACAAACGTTTCGTATTTTAATTACAAACTTAAATTCAGCATTAAAGCGAAATCTGTTCACAGTTCCATTGCTCCAGTGGCGGACTAGAGCGCAGGCAAAGGTATTCGATTTCGTAAATGAATTAAATATTTCAACGAACTTAAAGCAAATAAAATTGTTTAAAGAATTTTTCAATGATGAAATATAACAAGAAAAACGCTGCAGTCGAGTGTGATAGCCTTCGAGATACCATATATCCCCATTAAACCTTAAATTTATATGAAGTGTATATAAATTCTCTATTAGCTGCATCCCACCCTCTTCGCCTACGTCCAGTAAAACCAAACTTTTCACACTTGTCCAACGGATCTTACTTCTATCCATCCCATTGCTATGTATATCAAATTTCATCGCTGTACCTCAAGTGGGTGCAAAGCTATAAGGAATTTGCTTAGTCGCTTGTATGGAGGGCATGGTATCGACCCCTCCGAGTTTAACAAAAAGTGGCCTATGTCCTTTTCCTTTTCCAACGTCCCATCCATTTCTCTACCAAAATTCATACAAACCAAATTATTATACAATTTTATTAGGTAGGTCTAATGGGTACTAAACCTTAGAGAGGGGTTGACACCATCATTAAAAAATATCTTTCTGAAGAGGGAATATGAGACATTAAATTCCCAAAACTTGAACGGTATAGCTTTTAATAGTCTCCAATTTTTAGGCCCTGTACCGAAGGTACAAGAGCCTATTGGTTTTGTGCAAATGTATGTAACAGATAGAAATAATGGTCGGAGACCCCCCAAAGTTACCCCCATTATGGTCAAGAGTGATAGAGGTGTCGATATAGCCATGTCCATCTGTCCGTCCGTCCGTCTGTATTAACGAAAGGATCTCGGAAACGGTAATAGATAGAGACTTCGTGTTTTTTGCATTCGACTAGGACTGCTCCGGAATTTCACAAGTTTATTTTAAAATTTTGCCGCAACCCCCCTTCTCCATAAACTCACCCCCAAGGAAAAATAATTCTTCGGCACGAAATTGAGTATACCAGTATAAGATGTCGTCCCTCAAAGCAAAAATCTAAAAAGTTCATCAAAATCGGATAATAAATGACGATTTTATAAGCAATTTAATTTGAACGACCCCCCTTTTCTTTTCATTCATATTCACGCAGTGAGAAGTGGTCATGTGTTTGGTCATAAGCTCGGGAAACATTTAATGTGTTTGTTAGGCGACCTGAACTGGTACAGGGCCTCTTACAGTCGGTTACGCCCGACTGAAATTTCCTTACTTGTTTTTTTTATGGCCAGACAGACGGACATGGCTATATCGAAGTTAGATTTGGACCCTAATGAAATATTTTTAGGAATAGCGCAAAGCAGTCAAATTTGGTGTTTCTAGCTGAATTAACAAGAACAAAATTTTGTTTATACAAAAAGCCCAGAAATATGAGACAGTTTTTGTATGGGAACTACCACGTTTAGGTGCCCAAACTGGACATAAATAGAATAAATTATAAGGATTAACTTAAGTTAGACCAAATTTGTTGTTTCAAACAAAATTAACAACAACAAAAAATTTTTGTTGATACAAAAATTAAGAATGAGGAGTAGATTTCCATAGTAAATGCCAATCACCCCATAGAAAGGGAGACAACCATGTTCATTGGATACAAGTGGTCTGAAGAAAGAATAGAAGAATATAAATATCCAAACTTGAAGTATATATCTCTTATAGTCTCAAAGTTTCCGATTTCCAAACAGGCAGCCAGACAAATAGAAGGATGGTGTACAAGGATTTAATACTTAGTACAAAAGAGTTGGATTGGCGTGGCTTCTTAAGTCAAAATAATGATGACCCCAACGATCTTGCTTATATGATTTGTATACTCAGTAGTAAAGAGGCAAATATAGCTGCTCTTCATGTTGACAACATGAGGGAACTGTACTCAGTTATTGCTGACTGAGTTGTTCCAGGGTGACTCTCCAAGATCGGGATTGCTTTTTTGATGTTAAAGACGGGCCTAGATGCGATCGCTGGAGAGATGTGTAAAAGATGGAAAGTAAGACAGCGCGTGCTACTTTCCCAATGCGTGGAAATGTGATAGCGTATTTGTCGCAAGGGTCTTGAGCGGGTTCTGATTGAGCACCTGATTGTCTTGGTTGGAGATCAAATGTCTGATTGTCAGTTAAGCTTTTCACCTAACAAATCTGTTGAGTATGCTTGGAGGTGTCGAGTCCAGTGCGTTCGAGTGTGTTCTTGGCATTTTTTGTTTAAGTGTTCTTCAAAAACTGCGTGAACTTAATTGTGATGAATTATGTTAGCTTTCTGGAGGAACTAATTCAGTAACAAACTTGCAGTGTGTGCAGTGTTGGCGATTGACTCGGTCAGGGGTCCATTCATTCAGTATCACTTGATGGATTCCCTTTTGAGGATACTCGAACTAGTAACCAAATGCTGTGCGTATGCTGATGGTCTGGAATGCAGCTACGAACACTCATCAGTCAGTTGGCTATAAAAATGTTGTAATTTAAATTAAATTATAGAATTTTTTAAATATTTTTAGCATTATTTCGCCTAGTTTTTAAAAATTTCTGTTTCGCCAATGTTCTACGAAAAACTCATGCACCAAAGTCCTTACAAACAGTTGGTGTTATCTGTGCGTAAGTTTTTCCTTTTTTTCTTTTTTGTTTACCAATTCAATGCTAAGGATTTGCAGTGCTGATATTGGCGCATGAAAAGGAGCAACAGAAGCTTGTGGTAACAGAGTCGTTGGTGGTTTCTTTCTTTGTCAAACATGCACGCAATCAATTTAGGCGGCTTTTGTGCCGCTGGCCCCGCTTCGTTAACCATCCATCCATCCATCCCCATATGTACGTACACGTGCCGCCTAATGCGACGACAAAGGGTTACAAAGTTTGCACACACATGTGTGCGCGTATGTGTGTGCAAAAAATGTGTGCGTGCGTGAAATGTGCGTGCGTACGTGTGTTTGTGTATGCACGATTTATATGTAAATTGCTCTGTGCATTTGAAGTGTTCAAGTGAGCCTTATTTACAGTTATTCATTTTGGCGGCATTTGTCTGCATGCCCGCCATTTTGCCTTTTGTTCTCCTCGCAGTGTTTTGCATTTTGTTTGCTCTGTTTGTCTTTCCGACATATTCTTCATATAGACCCCTGCTACGCGTTGCCAACATAATTAAGATAATGTGGGCGCCGGATTTTTTTTCTTTCCTTTTTTTTTTTTTTTTTGTTATTTATATAATCCGCATTTACCAACTTATTTCTCTTCTTCATTTTCGTACTGCGTATTCAAATCTGTTTTCGTGTTTGAAAATCTGCTTTAGTTTCACTCGCTTACTTACATTTTTTTTTTACTCTCGTTATTAGTTTTTTTTCCACTCTTTTCTTTTGCTTTTTACTTTCACATAAAATCTTTATTCTTTCTGTGTTTGTTTTTGTATAGGTTTTGTTAAGCTTTGAGCCTTTAATATCCTTTACTGCAGCCATTTTGTGTTTTTTTTTTTTTTTTCTATGGTAGGTAAATATCTGACAAAAGCAATAAATATCATTGTTTAGCCGTGTCAACTTGGACTTATAATATTCTAAAGGAACCTGTCTGATGCACTATTTTCAAATGAGTGACTTAGGAAATTTAATTTGAGTGAAGGCATTTCTTTAAAATCCATATCGAGTCAGTACTAAAGAAAACTTAATACAAAATGCTTACGCATGGAGCATTAAATAGAAAATTGATGTGTCTTCGATTGCGAATACGGTTCAAGCCTTTGATTTAATTTGTGTATCTGAGCAATTTACAAAATGCAATGCGAGTTAAGTAAAGATGTATAAGTGTATAAGGTGTATAAATCGAATAGAATTATTATATACATATATATTAACCGTTAATCCGTGCATCATCCTTCATAGACTTTAGAATACTTATGAACGAAAAAAACAAACATGTCCATATACCCCCATTGTCCCCTATTCACTATTATTTGTGTAAAATAAATATTTTGACCCATATAATCCTTAAATCCTTCTAGCATTTATCACTTCTTGTTGGAGAAATTTTCTCTTTTTTCTCTCTTTTTTCTCGTATTTAGTTTTCTGTTGAATATTTAAAGACATTCGGAAAAACAAAAATTTTGAACTATATAATATTTGACTCCTCTCTTTTTTTCGCACTCAAACCCGACACTAAGATGCGAAAATTTAACGCAAAGTACAGAGAGATCTCTCCATACCTGGTCATTCGATCGAGTGCCCGTTTGTATTCTATTTCGGCGGCCACCAATCAAGTGCTGGAGCTCTTTTATCCATTCGAATGAGTTGTCCAGCCCAGTGCAGCCGCTGGAATTTTATGCTCTTGACTATGTCAACTTCATGGAATAGCTCGTAAAGCTCGCGGTGCATACGGGACATAAACTCGACGGTGACTCTATTAGGCCCGAAAATTCTGCGAAGAATCTTCCTCTCGAAGACTTCCAAAGCTGTTTCATCTGAGTCAATCACGGTCAATGCATCTGCGCCATACAATAGGACCGGGAGTATCAGCGTCTTATAGATCTTGATTTTTGTCTTTCGAGAGAGAGCTTTACTTCTCATTTGCTTGCTCAGCCCAAAAAAGCATCTGTTTGCATCTGTGATACTTCGCCAGATCTCCAAGCTGACGTTGTTGTTGCTGGTTATCTCGGATTCAAAATTGACGAAGTTTTCTTCAACACTGATGTTGAAATTCTTCATCGTCACTGACCGTCCAAGTCGGGATGACAGAGTGCGAAAGTCTTCATTCACCGCCAGACCCATGAGCCAAGACTGTGGTGGAAATTGGAACTTGTCAGCTTGTTATGCTTAAACGTACAAAAGTACTATAGATTTGGAACGTTGGATGTTTTGTTTTATGTTTTTTTTTTAATTTAGACTAGAAGATGCCGAATTTCTCAATTGGAAGAAGTCTCTCATTCTAAATAAACGTTATGGATAATTTTTTCTGATAAATTTCTCTAGAATTTTGTTCACATATGAGCCAGAGGACTCTAAGGTTTTTCTGTGTTTATAATTGCTTTTTATAATTGGAATCACTTTCGAATCCTGTGAAAAATAAACAAAGAGTCTGAGACTTCTATCTCGATTGTGGTATAAATTATTCCATTTGAGTAGATGAAGAGAAATGTTTGGGCAAGAAACTCGTTCAGCCTTAATATAATCCACTGAATCTATAAATTAAGTGGAATAATTATGGGCAACTTCTTAATTATTTTGAATAGTTCCCAGAATTATTACGAAATATTGTGATATATTTTCAAGAACATTATAGATAATTTAAAAATTTTTTAAATTTAATAAAACATAAAAGGATTTATTAGAAATCTGTCTGTGTATGTTCGCATGCTCGAACTAGTTCTTTAGTTTTCATGGAATAAACTATAAAAATTTAAACAGGAATCACTCACTTTTAGAATTAGCTGCTACACAAACACTTTTTAAATGCAATTCATACAAACTTGAAATACTCAGAGATTTCTTCGATTTATTTTGAGGTTTGCAAAATTATATTGGAAATGGCAAGCGAGGCAATTAGTGGCAGGCAATTCTAAGTACTCATTTCACAAAATATTTAGCTATAATCTTATGCTATAAATTTTGCACGCATAAAGGTCAAATATAACCAAAAAATAAAACATTCCACGAAAAGGTTTATTTCGCTTTAACATTTGTTTTTTTTTTTTTTTTGTTGTTTTTTTGCAATTTTAATTAAAATATTAGCCTTCAGTTTTGTACAAACATTTTCCATTTCGCGGCAATAATTTATTGTTGGGTCGCAAATTTTGTACATGACAGCCGAATATCTCATTTAAGCTGCGCGCTAAAATGTTATTCGAGCAAACATTTGTTGTGCCTAATTATATTAGGCACAGATTTATGGAGCTAAACTAAACTATCTGCCGCAGGACGTGCTGCGCATACCAAAATGGAAAAATGATGCCAATTTGATACAGTTTTTCTTTGTTAAATCTCTGCGAATCGGTGTTGTATAAATTATAGTCAATACAGAGTGATACAATGGAAAAAACTTAAAGCGTTTAGCAATTAAATATTTTATTAAAGCATAAATTAAAACTGATTTAGTCGCTCAAACTAGTCGAAGTAGCTGCTGCTGAGTCATATAAAAGTTTTACTGAAGTATACAAATAAGAGAATAAAATTTAATTAAGCAATGAACTGTTGACTTTATTGCCCTCAATAAAAAAACAATAAAAGGTGCCCCTAACATTAAAATCATTCGTACTCATTAAATTTTTATTTACTTATTTCAATGAAAACCAGCATCTCTCACTCAGCTTGAATTCGTGGAACTCCTTTGTCTTTTTTTTTATTCAACATATTTGTTTCTCTTTTTTATTTGATTAGTTTTATTCAAATTAAAAAATAAAAGAACATTTGTACCCTACAGTCAACCGTGGTTCGAAGTATAATGAGATGATAATCTAATATAAAAAAATTCTAGTGGTATGATATTTACTAATTATCAGAAATAGATCCATGTTCAGACTTTATCCTGCATTAGGATGGCAGCTTAAAGGTCTTTCTGTGTTATCTCATAGGTCGACGAGAGTACAATAAGATATTTTAATAGGATATTCTCAGTTGCATCGCCTACCTAAGCTGATATTTTGGAAAATAGCTGGAACTTAGATGGGAGCAAGATGGAATGAAGATGGAAGATTTTTGGAAATTAAATGGGAATTTGCTGGAAAATAGATGGAATAAAAATGGAAGATTTCTGGAAGATAGTTGGAAAAAAATTGAAAATTAGATGGAAAATAGATGGAAGATAGATGGAATAAAGTTCGAAGATTGCTGGAAATTAAATATGAGATAATGGAAAATAGATCGAAGATATATGGAAGTTAGTTGCGAAATAGTTGGAAGATAGATGGAGGATAGATGGAAGATAGATGGAAGATAGATGGAGGATAGATGGGAGATAGATGTAAGATAGATGGAAGATAGTTGAAGATGGTTGAAAGATAGTTTGAAGTTAGTTGGAAGATAGATGGAATGAAAATGTAAGATTGCTAGGAGACAGATGAAAGATAGTTGGAAGATTGTTTAAAGATAGACGGACAATAGTGGGAAGACAGATGGAGCATAGATGGAAGACAATTTGATGATAGATTGAAGAAAGTCGAAGATAGTTGGAAGGTAGATAGAAGATAGATGAGAGATAAATGGAAGTTAGATGGAAAAGAATTCGAAGATAGGTGGAAGACAGTTGAAAAATAGATAGAAGATAATGGAAGATAGTTAAATATTTAAAAATTAAAGATAATGGAAAATAGATGGAAGATAATTTGGAGATAGATGGATAATAGCTAAAAGTTAGATGTATTACTTAATCCACAATTGAGATCCAACACCAGTTGCAACATTAAAGTAGATACAACAAGATTTTGGTACGCAGAACCCAACAATTTGAGACAACAAAGCACATTTAGATGTCTTAAAAGAGTTTTTTAATGGCGGAATTTGCCCATGTGATCATAATTCTGCTGGTTGTCAACACAGTAAATAGGTTTTATTGGCTGCTATCTCTAAATTAAATGAGTCAGTAATATCAGGAAACGAAAAGTGATGTCTAAACATCGTCCCAAAGCCATCAACTTTTTTATGGAAAAGTTGAAACAAGCAGCAGCGCGAGTTACTCTTCAGCCTCAGCTACCTACCATAATAGCTGACCTTCTTCGCCTTAAACGTAAGTTCAGAAAAGAATATGCGTCAACAGCAGATGCCCGAATCCAGCAGATTTACAGTAGGCTGGCAAATCGCCTTCATAAGGTGCTGGTCTGCAGAAAACAGCATCAAACTGACGAAGTGTTAGAGAACTTGGGCATCGAGGCCTTCACAAACTACTAAATGTGGCGAATTACTTAATGGTACAAGTCTCAGGCCTCACCTAAATCAAGTATAAGAGACCCGTTTGGAGGCTGGCCGCACATCCCTGAACAAAACAGAAGTGTGTTCAAGCAACTTGGAGCAAAGCTTCAGGCCACACGCTTCTGCGCATGAGAGTCACTTTCGCCTGGTTGCAGAGTCACTTGAAACGCCGTTTCAAACGTCATTCATGATCCTTTCACTTTTGAAGAAGTGAGCAGCTTGTGCCCAAGTTGAAGTCTAAGAAAGACTCGGGTGATAATCTTCTCGACCACAGAACCATACGGATTCTACCAGATTTAAGCTTTGCGGTTCCTAGTGCTCATAAGTAAGAGCATCTTACATGCTACTATTATCATGATCCTGAAGCCAGGAAAACAGTGAGCAAAGGTGAGCTCCCACACTAGGCAAAATAAGGGAGAGTTTGGTCCAGAACAGACTGCTCAAAATTGAGGCTGCTACTTTTTTTTTTTTTTTTTATTTCCTTAATACTTTATTTATTAATTTCGCGATAGAGTCCCTGGAAAAGAAAGAGCATGCGGTCGCGGCTTTCCTGGACTTCCAGCAAGCCTTCGATAGAGTATGGCACTCCGGGCTTCTGTACAAAGCCAAGAGCCTACGAACTCCACAGCTGTTCCAGCTCGTAAAGAGTTTCCTGGAAGGGCGCACATTCTGCGTGACTGCCGTTGGATGCAAGTCTTACGTCAAAACAATTGAAGCGGGGTTCCCCAAGGCAGCGGCCTAGGTCTCACCTTATGCTCCATCTTAAATGCGAATATGCCTACCCACACAGCAATCACTTTAATAGATGTGGGAGATGTGCTAATCGCAACATATGCAGCTGCATTATTCAGGCCACGAGTGCACTTTAGAAGTACTTGGACATATTCCAGGAGTGGGCTAAGTGAAACGTGTACATCAATGCCGACAAATGTCCAAATGTGACATACACAAATCGGAAAGGCGACTGCCTTGACTTCTCACTTAACGGAAAAGTGCTAAATCACAAGTTGGTATACAAATACCTTGGTGTAATTCTGTATACAAGACTAACCTTCGGCAGACATGTCACGTCACAACAACAATCATTTGTACGAAGGTTACAAAAATGTCTTGGTTGGTTACTCCACGAAACAAAGTGTGTCTTGAATATAAGGTCAGAATTTTCAATTGAGTTGTTGAACCGATTTTGAAAAAAAAAAACATTTTTATGACTTGCTCTGCTGTTTAACCAAAAAATTTAAACAATTAATTTCTATTTGCTACAGAATAGCTTTGCCTTCATTTCCATCTAATGTAGATAGTTCAAGATTTACTTAATGACACACAAATACCTTTTGAAGCGTACACAAATGTCACATACTCGTACAACACAGTTAAAAATCGTATCTTCATGCCAATAACCGATGGCATTCATTTGTATTCGATTTTTTGTATTTGTTTAAGGTTATCTCACCCAGCCACAATCTTTTCCTTTATTCATTCGCATTTTTATTGCACATTTTTCTGCTTTCATTATTTTTAAATGCAAATAAAAAATAAAATGCGAGCTGTGAAAAGTGAAAATGTCAACATTTTGCATAAATTGCATATGAAACTGTCAACGGTTGTCGCCTGTGAACAAATGAGTGAGTGAGTGATTGATTGATCATATAAGACTGATTGATTGATTGATTCATTTCATTGAATGCAATGATTGATTTTTCACAATTGCTATTTGACGTTTTTATTTTATTTTATTGGCTTAAGTTAATGTGAAAATCTTTTCAACTGCACAACTCATTAAATCGTGTGTCCTTTTGTGTCCTTTGGAACAGCAACAGCAACAGTTGTTAATGCTCGTCCACAACTTAGCATAAAACTTAAAATAAAATAAGCAAATAAGAAACTTGTTTTAATATTGTTTGCTGCTTATCAGCTTAGTCAAGGATAACGAACAAAGTAGCAGCAGCAGCAGCCGCTAAAGAAGTTAGTAGCAACAGCAACAGCATCAAAGACCCCACTGCCAAGCAGTTTCTTAGCATCCTTTGGCTTGAATCAGCCAACGTCCGAGCTTATTTATTTAGAGAGCTTAGGTCGAATTTCATTCGTTCGTTGCCTTTTTTACGACTTTTGGCCTTAAAGTGTTTATTTTGTTTTACGACTGCCACTTCAGCCCCCCACTTTCGCTTTTGCAACCACTTTTAGATAAATGCTACTCCTAACAACTGTCGGCGTGACTCGTTAATTCGGCTCGTGTCATTTGATGCGGCCCTTTAGTGCCGGAAATGTTTGACTGAGTGTTATCTGCGTTCTACTAGTTGAACGAAAAAAAAAAACAAAAAATGGCTAAAGAATCTTGACTTTTTACTAATTTAGATACACATTTCGTATTTGTCACATGTTGCAGCCGTTTATTAGCTTTCGTTTCGCTTTTTATTCCTTTTATTATTTTTTGCCAGTCGTGAATTTAATCCCTAACGACTTCTAAACACGCATAGCGCGTAATTTTTTGTTTCTTTTACTATTTCATTTGTATTTTTAAAGGATTTAAGGATTTAAAAAAACGCAATTAAAAGTTTTGCGCTGGTCCTTTGCATTTCATGCTTTTCATATTTTATTATTTTTAGCTGCTTAGGTAATTTAAATGGTTCAAAATCGGCTTTCTGCAACACATTTTTCATAAAATAAAAAAAAATCAAACCTATTAAATTTTCAGTCTCTCAATTTCTGAAACATCATTTGAAGAAATAGAAATTGAAGAAATTGAAATAGAAATTGATTAGCAGGATAAAGTCTTCCGGGTTGGATAAAATTGACGGCTAAACATTAAAGTATCTTCCACCCAAATGTATGCGACTTCTAACTCATATTGACAAAGCAATGCTGAGGCCAGACAACTCTATCCAAGTCGAAGGAAATGCGAGGAGGAAATAATGATACCTAAGCCAAATAAACCAGAAAGCAATACCATTCGAATAGCTGATCAGTAAAGTATTTGAAAAAATACGTTTGAGATTCTTAATAGATTGCAGCTACCCAGTATTACTAGGTGGGGTGAGAAGCAACCTGCTTGGGAGTGAAAAAATTTTTCTTAAAACTATTTTTTTTTTATTTTATTCAAGCAATTTTCCAACTTTTTGATCCCGTCCGAAAAGTAATTTTGCGGCGTCGATGATCTCCTCGCGCAAGCTGATTTTTTTTATTGATGAGCCATGTTTTGAGGTGAACCAGATCTGGCGGAAGCAATTGGAGCCCTAAATCGTTGATTTTAGCCATGGTTGCGATGCTCTTGTGTGCCGACGCATTGTCTTGTATAAACAAAATTTTATTTCGCTTCATGTGAGGCCATTTTGCAGCGATTTCGACCTTCAATCGCTCGATTAATGTGCAGCTGTTGATACTTTCCCCTTCTTCGAGGTAGTTCACGAAGAGTATGTCAAAATAATCCCAGTCCTTGACCTTTTCGACCTATTAGGCCTCCCTCGGCCACTTCGTAGCACTCGTGCTGGTTTTAGTCCATTGCCGAACACTCATTCTGTTCTCTGGCGTGTTATAATGGATCCAGGTTTCATCAACAGTTACCAATCGACGCCACTAGTCCACCCGACTCCGCATCAGCATGGCCAAACACTCTTTCGAAGAGCGCTCGCGTTCGTATTTTTGATCTGGAGTCAGCATACGCGGCATCCAGCGGCAGCATAATTTTATTTTATATACAGAACCTCGCTCAAAATATGGCGTGTGCGCTCCGTACTAATCTTTACGGTTGGCCAACACCATTTCATTTATTTTTTTTTAGGCCCTGTACCGAAGGTACAAGAGCCTATTGGTTTTGTGCAAATGTATGTAACAGATAGAAATATTGGTCGGAGACCCCCCAAAGTTACCCCCATTATGGTCAGGAGTGATAGAGGAGTCAATATAGACATGTCCGTCTGTCCGTCCGTCCGTCCGTATGAACGAAAGGATCTCGGAAACGGTAATAGATAGAGACTTCATGTTTTTTGCATTCGACTAGGACTGCACCGGAATTTTACAAGTTTATTTTAAAGTTTTGCCCCTCCCCCCTTCCCCATAAAATCAACCCCAAGGCAAAAAATTTCTTCGGTATAATCTGAAGAATTAGCCACATAATTTTTTATTAAATTTTTCTTTTGTTTACTTCGACGTTTTGCCTCTCAAGAAATAATGTCTCAAAATAATGTCAAACATCAGTTTGGGTTTAGGAGAAAAAAAAAAAAGAGCAAAGTCACGGGATTGCCAGCACCAAAATAAAAAATGGCCTTATTTTTTGATATTCAGCAAGAATTCGGCAAAGTTTGGCAACCAGGTATACTATATAAAAACAAGTAAGGAAATTTCAGTCGGGCGTAACCGACTGTAAGAAGCCCTGTACCTGTAAAATTTTAAAATAAACTTGTAAAATTCCGGAGCAGTCCTAGTCGAATGCAAAAAACACGAAGTCTCTATCTATTACCGTTTCCGAGATCCTTTCGTTCATACGGACGGCCAGACGGACGGATGGACAGACGGACATGTCTATATCGACTCCTCTATCACTCCTGACCATAATGGGGGTAACTTTGGGGGTCGCCGACCATTATTTCTATCTGTTACATACATTTGCACAAAACCAATAGGCTCTTGTACCTTCGGTACAGGGCCTAAAAACTAGACCCAGAGGCATCGCTACAAATATATTCAACATCATACTGAATCGTCAGCAATAAAACCAATCTGTGCTGGAGTTCCACACGTTTGCTGGGCTCACTTTTAAATGGCTAAACAAATGCGCAGAGAGAGACGAAAAAAGGGACGGCTTTGGTGTGTTCAGAAGCGAGAATAGTACGTCATTGCGGCATTAAACTAATTAAAATCTGAATTCGTAGGAAATTAATACACAATGCTGCTGCACTTACAACTACGAAACTATTTACTTTAGTATTATTTCGCTTTTATGCGAAAATCTATTTAAAATTTACCTTCAGTCGCAGCAAAACCAGACATTGTAAGGCACTCAAAGCTCCTGCAGCAGAAAACAAGACTATGCCATGTCAATGTATTTAGTTTATGTGTAGTTTTCTTTACTATTCTGTTGTTGTTGTTGTTGTTATTTTTCCAGTGAAAAGTTTCGATTTGCACAAAAGCCAGCCATCGAAGTACGCAAATATCTAAGGAGCGTTCGCAGTATCGCATCGAGGTAAAACCAGCAAACAAAGGAAACAAAATTCGAACAAAAAACAATAATTGCATAAAGTTACGCCACAATTGTACAATACAACGGCATGACGACTGTCAAAACGCATACGATTCAAATGATGCACTTCCTCACACACACACACACACACACATGCTGACATACACCAATACAGAGAGCGCGCAAAACATGCAATTAAAAGTACGTTTTCCACGCGCTATTCCTTCATTTCCCCCATTAAACATAAAACTTTTCATCTTCTACTGCGAGATGTTGGATACGTATAACAACTCATTGTATCTTTTGTCTAAAAATTTCAAACAATTTCTCAACTTCCTTTTTTGGTTGCAATTGCAAACAAACTTCCTGCGACAAGGACTCGTCGCAGAACAAAAACTTCAACGTTTGTTTAGTTAAAAAAAAAAAAAAAAAACAGTAGAGCGGTATACATGCCAAATATCATCATCGTTATCCTTCAGTTGAGTTAAATTTTCAACGGTTCTAGACGCTAGAGGGCGCGCAAAACTTCGCTATATCCACAATTTGTTCATAATTCGCATTTTGAATTTAGTTTCTCGGTTTGCCGTTGCCTCATTTCGTTCATAATCTAATTGAAAAACAAATGCCTTCAGTTTTAAAATACTTTTGAAATTTTAAGGTCATAGAAGTCATCAAAAAAGGATTTCTATTCTACATGCAACAATGGAGAAATTCAACTTCAGTGTTGCAAGAAACTTCGTCTACTTAGGAACATTTTGGATTCCTTATAAAACACGAGCGATATTGGCCAGAAATAGTCGGTTCGTCAGCTTTCTAGTCAAAATATTGAAAAAGACCGTTGAAATCATTTGTTAATGCAAATCGTTCTAGTGTAGATCTCAACGCAGGACGGAAGCAATGTTATATATCAGCGCCCAATACTAATTGTGAAGAGTCAGGCAGCTTTATTTGGGCCATAAATCTTCCGAAACGAAAACATCTTCCAGACGATGACTTTCAATGACGAACGGTATAGGATCAGACTTTTTGTTATTACATACATATCAGGCGTTATACCAAAGGTGCTTGGAAAAAGTTTCCAGAAGGCATTATCGTTTGAATTAACGCTCTCAGTTTTTTTTTTCTCGAAGATCGTATTCGATCTAGCTATATGAATCTGTTTATCTCTCTGTGTGCTTTTTATTTTTTTAATTTAAAGATTTCTGATTAAATTAAGTAAAGAAGTTCATTTCTCTTCTAAGTAGATAAAGTATCCATATTGATATGGTGCACCGTTTTTGGTGAAGCCGCAATACTAAACCATCACCGCTTTATTGCTGTATGTATAAAAAACTTCTTTATAAAAAAAAAATAACTTAAAAGTGGATATACTTACTTAAAAGGCCGTCAACCGTCTTCCGTTCATGGACGCATTTAGGAATGCGCGCCAGCATCCATAATCTTGTGCGCGCTGGTGCCAGTCGTTTTGAATGCTAAGTACAGATTTCTCCATACCTGATCATTCCAACGCGTGCCCGGTCGTCTTCTATTTTGGCGTCCACCAATCAAGTTTGGCCCCATCATGCGTGCTTGAGCTCTTTCATCCATTCGAATGAGGTAAACAGCTCAGTGCAGCCGCTGGAATTTTATGCGCTGGACTATTGCAACCTCATCGAATAGCTCATACAGCTCGCGGTTCATACGGAACCTATACTCGTCGCCGACTCTGATAGGCCCGAAAATGCTGCGAAGAATCTTCCTCTCGAAGACTTTCAACGCTGTCTCATCCGACTCAATCACGGTCCATGCCTCTGCGCCATACAATAAGACCGGAATTATCGGCGTCTGATAGATTTTTATTTTTGTCTTTCGAGAGAGGGCTTTACTTCTCATTTGCTTGCTCAGCCCAAAAAAAACATCTGTTTGCAAGCGTGATTCTTCGCCTGATTTCCAGGCTGATGTTGTTGTTGCTGGTTCATCGAACCATATCTTGCATAAAAGTTGGTGTATACTCCTTACCAACTCTTCGCCGCCGGTCTTAAATAACTCAGCTGACAGCACATCAACGCGTGCTACTTTATTATTTTTCAGCTTTTTGATAACCGATTCGACCTCGTTATAGACCGGTGGCTCTAGAATAGTGTCATCATTTACTGGTGGTTCTGGTGTCATTTCTCTAGCGGCAGAATTGTGCACTTCATCGCCTCCGTGTTGGTTAGAAAAATGATTCCTCCATAATCCTTACAGAAAGTTACTCCGGGAATATGGGGAATATGGTCGAATAGTTCCAACAGTATCTTATTTCCCTTTGCATATCTACTAAAACTATGTCTTTAATGGTTGATTGATGGCAGGTTGAGAGTCATCTAACTTGTTATCTCTCATTACGTTCTGTGGAGACTGCAACAGCTTTGCCTTTCATCCTGATAATGTAAACGCAGTCTGTTCTTCGTTTCAATAAAAAATAGGGTTCCAGTTTAGAGCGGCTCCAAAGACTCTCGCACGGCATCGGCCAATTTTTTTGGGTGAACATGCTCTGTAAATTTTTGAGTTATGATGATACAGTTTAACTATTGCCTTATTGACTGTAGTGTGACCCTTCTACTTGGATGTGGAAAACCATGAATAGAAGCAAAATTCGAAAAGCACAGCGACTGAGATGCATATGGCCATACTGATACACTGGACAAGTGACAGTATAAGCTAATATCGTCGCCGTGTGCCATTAATTGCAGCTGGAGAGCTGTCGTGCCTTGCGGAAACTATTCAGTTCAGACTTCTTGCCGACCGCATTGACTTAGCTTTAAGACGTAAAAAACAAGCAGCGACAGTACTCAGCTAACGACGTGCATCTTGAAACTAAATTAAACCGATTCGGCTGTATTTTTACTTCCTAATTTGAATTTTTTTAAATGAAATTTTCAAATCCAAAAATTTTCTACTTCATTACTATATAACATAAAATTTGTTTTTAATTTAAACACTTTTCCTTTAAATCCTGTCGAAATTGAATATTCTCAACTCATCGCCATCCATGCAGCGCACGTTGCCAACTTTTGTATTAAACTTTGCAATGAGATCTGTGAACTGCAACGTCGAAGAATTTCATAGCTGAAGGCTTTTTGAGGCATTCACTGAAATAAAATCAACCAAGGAACGAGCGAGCGAGCGAATGAACGTATAAAACCATTCAGCAAAAGAAATGGCGGCGTAATTGACTGAATCGCCGCAGGCAGTTGCCAATATATTTTCCTCTTCAATCATGCCAAATAGACGTATACACGCTGCTCGCTGCATATTAAATACAATATTAATTGTAATCATTTCGAACGCCATTTTCTTTTTATTTTTGTATATTTTTTTTTATTACCAGGCTAGTGTTTAATTTATTTCTTATTGCTCGTCGCGTTGTTTTCATTAATTTTAAGTGCACTCGGAATACTTGCTGTTGCATCCAATTTGTATTCGCTACTTCAACATTCTTTGCAACTTAAACTCTACTCAATCAATTACGACGATGCACACAGAGCAGCACAGCGCAGCGCGCAGATACATGCATTTCAATTAAAACTTCATTCGAAGAGGCCTCAAGTATGGCAGCATTGCGGTATACACGCAACTTGTATACACTACACATATTTCCATTTAATTCAATTTATGGTAGCTGTTAAAAATATGCACGCGCCATGCAGATTCTCAATTTTGCATTCTAATTGTTACAAATTTTCTGCTAAACTAATAAATAATACCAGCAACGGACAGCTTCCGCCAACTGCAACGGAAAGGCTGCACAGCACTGTATGTGCATATTTATAGAACCTACTTCAGACTTTACTTCCTTTATCCTTCTCCCTTTTTTTCTTCTCACTTTTATATTTATATGATTGTATTTATCTCTGTGTATAGCAGCCATGGATACTAACTGCCAACGGGTGTCGCCGGCGTTGACATCGTACTCGGGTCTCAGGCTACGCGAAATTTAAAACCAAAATTGAATTACTCGCTCAGCTTTCGCTTATTCTATGCACAGTGGTTTGATGGAGGAGGAAGAGGTTGGTTATTGTTCAAAAAGGAAACAAAAAGGCGGCGAAATTTAACATTTTTGTTTCTATGAGGCTATCTTTTATATAGTTGTGGGATTGTTCAATGTTCATTTTATATAAAAAGAGAAAACTAGCTGAAATATTTAAATTTGAAGAATCTAACCCATCAAGTCTACAACAATTCGACAAATAAATCGCGCATAAGATCTTCTCATGCTTGCTTAGATTACCCACCAAACGATTTATGAAACTAAGTTCGTTATAAAGAGTTTCCAAATCCACATAGTGTGAAGAGTATATTAATTTGTTCAAGTGAAAGGAAAAAAATTAAGCGCCAATAAAGGATATATACTTGTATATGTCTGTCCGTCTGTCCATTCTTCGTCTCTATGAATCCAAACCAGTACCTCAACTTTTAAGATATCGATCTCAAATTTGGTGCAGTGGTTTGTTATGTACTGAAGTTGTTCTGCAGCTGTTTGCGATGTTGCCACTAGAAAATACCGCTCCCATAAATATCTAATTAAAGAATTTAAAATAAAGTATTGATAAGCTCTACTGGGAGTGTCCTGTGGATAAAACCGTTTTAGTCTTTCCTTTTTGGCTGTGGAACTTGATCTTTTTTGAAGAAGTTATCGAGCCAGAGGTGGGATCCAAGGCGTTCATTATACCTCCTCGCCTTTGCCTGGATGACGTCGCCAACTTTAGAAACTCCTAGGTCCCTGGTGTGCATTTTCCATAGAGCATTGCACATCGTTCTTAGAACTTTGCTTTGGGCGATTTGTATTTTGTTCAGGTGGGAGTTGATGGAAATTCCCTACACCTGAAGTGCGTCTGTGGAAATACCTATATAAAGGCTTCTTGCCAGCACAGCAGTGTCGTCCGCGAAGGTACCAATTAGAATATCATCTTCATCAATTACTCTGACGGAGCTAGCTGTAGGCTGTATATAATGTGTATAACGTTGAACCTAAAATGATGGCCTGTATTCAACTTTGCATCATTAACATTCTTTCCCTTAAGAAGCGGCTTATGTATTCGAACAGCTGAGAAGTTCGGAAGCTCTTTAGTTTGCTCAGAATATCACAACGCTACATCCTCTCAAAAGTATGCTGAATACACCTGAACACAGCAACAGAATATTCCTCATGTTCCATCGCTTCAAGAGCGAAGTCGACAACACGGTGAAGTTGTTCCGAAGTGCCATGACTTTTACGAAATCCAAACTGCCACTTTGGTATTCTCTTGGTAACGCTTTCTAGTTGCAGAATCCGGATCAAAATATGGGAGGAGTTTTAGCGTTTTGTTGTTCAAAAGATCTCTACCTGATGATTTTTTAGCCTTGAACGTCTTAATCTGCTGCTTCACCTCTTGCATGGTTACATGATTTGTAGGTAGGTACATTTGATGAGGAGATTACAGCCATGCTTAAACCAACACTCTTGTGTCACCTGATGTAAGATCAAACGTTACAAATCTTCTCTCCAAAAAAAAAGAAAAAAGAGTCCTTGATTGGAACTTTCGAGGTAGCCTGATTTTTAAAACGAATCGTAAGCTTCCAGAGAGACTAGTTGGAAGATTCTTCAGGACCAAAATTTTGTGAATTTGTGTTTCTTTGTTCCTAGCGAGAGCCTTTTGAAGACGAATGACCATGAGCGTCACCCGCTCTGGGATACTCTCGTCTAACCCTCCATTTCAGACGTAAAAGTGCAGCAATTTTTGGGGGATGTTGAATCGCCCGAAAGTTAGAAGAACATTGAGTCTTCGAAGTAGCAAATTTCGTAGCTTGTCTGAAGTTGTTCATGAATATATTTATGGCATCATCAATATGCTCTGGACTGTTTATATCTATGTTAAGATATATATTGGTTTTGTGCAAACGTGTGTAACAGGTAGAAATAATGGTCGGAGATACCACACACACCCCCCCCCCCCCCCCAAGTTACCCCCATTATGGTCAGCAGTGACAGAGGAGTCGATATAGCCATGTCCGTCTGTCCGTCCGTATGAAAGAAAGGATCTCGGAAACGATAATAAATAAAGACTTCGCGGTGTTTGCATTCGTCTAGAACTCTTCCGGAATTTTACAAGTTTATTTCCAAATTTTGTCCATTCCCTAAAGTTTTCTTTTTAATCCAGCTGATGTCGAATATATATGGGAGCGTAAGTTGTTAGATGATGTGTTGATTAAAAATAGGAGTTGATTTGAAAGCAGCATCGTTAAAATTGTCATCTAGACATATTATTAAGCTTTATTGTTCAGAGAGTTGGGAGGTATATGCATATCAAGATGTAAATTTAATTTTACGCATAAAGCATCCCAGTTAGTCTTGCGGTTAGTCAGCTGGTACGAGCTGTGCTGTTATATATTTTATCTCAGAAGATAATTCGAGTCTAAACTGAAAGTCATTTTTATTAAAGTTTCTTAATACGCAGAAGTCAATGAGGTCCGGTAATTTATTTAGGTCAGTGATGGC
Organism: Leucophenga maculata; assembly: GCA_035044805.1. Taxonomy (NCBI): domain Eukaryota; kingdom Metazoa; phylum Arthropoda; class Insecta; order Diptera; family Drosophilidae; genus Leucophenga; species Leucophenga maculata. Next base: position 1,771,418 of record JAWNNP010002436.1, read on the forward strand.
CACTATGTTGGTTCTCCCGTGCATACTTTGAATTTTTTTTATAGCCTTAATCAAATTTTTGTCCTTTGTGTCTGCCTTTGCAATGATCTAGTGGCATGAAAATATTTTCATTACATTTTTCCATTTAGCATCCATTTGCTACTTGAAACGTGAAAGAGCTGCTGAAGGTTTTTAGTAATCTTTATTGTGCAGAGAACCAGCACCAGCTCTTTGAAATAAATAAATATGTACCCAGAGTCTCTTTGGACACCATTTACTATTACAAATAGTAACTTCAAATCGTTTATATTAGAAACAGAACCACCTGGAAACAGTTTCGTACTTATATTACTGTAATATTCATATCCCATATTCATCTATTCGCACCACTGTGCACACACTATTATATTCGCTGTTGCTGCATTTGAGGTTCCCATTTTCCCCACTGAATTTCGCGACATGTAAAAAATTTAAACGACATTCTGGCACGCAACTATTTTTTACTTTTATTTAATTTTGTTTTATTTTGTTTTCCTATTTTTTTTTTTACTACATATTTACAAAAGCTGTTGTTAAATTTAAGATTTAATTTGAGATAAAACGAACGAAACAATAAAACAATTTCGACGCATTAAAAAGTTAAGAGCTGTTTTCACATAAAAAGTACTACGCAGCGGTTAGCCAATATGTTTAGTATTAGTAGGAGTAGGACTACTCATAGTAGAACAAAATGGAGCTACGTTTTAGTTGACTTTAAAGAGAATTATTTAGTGAAAAAACAGTGAAAACTTAACCGCGTTATGGAGAGCGACCAAGCTTGTAGTTATTACAGAAATTTCCGAAGCAGTGTAGTTTCCGATGAGATTTAAATTATGCCCGGAGTGGCTATACTTGTTGTACAGTTTTATTTCATTTAGTTTGTAAAGCTGCCGGTCAGCTGTGCGTATATGTAATTTTTTTTCAATACGTATACGTAATGCTTGTATGGATATATGAAACGTAATGCGTATGGAACTAATATAAATCTCATCGGATACTCCAACTATTACCTATAAGCATACATCCTATCTATCATGTTAAGTATTACGTATACGTATTTTCTATTACGTATAATAAATATAATAAATAATAAAATTATTACGTATACGCACAACTAAACCGCTGTAAACCTTTTAAGGCTGAGCGGACGTTTAACAAACTACATAAAATAAAATACACTCACTCTGGACATAATTTAAAACTCATCGCAGACTCCACAGCGTGTATATATATCGGCGTTCTCAAACCTCAGATTTATTTCTGTAATGATCTAAAGTATTTGTGTCCGCTTTCTTTTACGGTTGAAGCTGTTTCTCCACAATTCAACTTGAGAAGAGTCAACAAGTCAATGATATACCATCATCGTCCCAAAAAAAAAATGTCACTTTCTTCATTTCATCTTCATTCACTGGATTCTTGCAAAAGAGATTAGGTTTCCTATTTCATTATTTATTTTTATTCGGGTAAGATGAACAGCCCAGTACATCCGTCAAACTCATCGAATAGCTCACAAAGCTCGCGATGCATAAATGATCGAAACTGATCGCCAATTCTAAAAGGTCTTAAAATCTTGCGAAGATTTTTTCTCAGTAAGGCTTAAAATGCTCTTTCATCTGATTTAATCAGCGCTTTTACATATACAACATACAGCAGGACTGGCACTATTACCATCTTGAAGATTTTAATTTTAGTCTTTCCAGAGACCAGAGTAGCACATATTAACAAACGTAATACTTCGCTTGATCTTCAAGCTGATTTTGTTGTTGGTCATTTCGGATCCTAGGTATTCATTCCACAGCCTAGAAGTTGTCACAAAATATGAAGTAGTTCGTTTTGGCTTAATTCACCATTAGTCGAAACTACTATTAAATCTCTGAGAATACATTGCTTATTTGCCATTCCTATGTGCCGATGATGTCAGTATCACTTCCTTCTGGAAGATCGAACGCGACATATTCTGCATTCACAGTTTAAAAAAATTTAAAATGCAAAGGGTTCAGAAAAGTTCCTTTTTACACTGACAATGCTTTGAGTGTGAGCTTGCATCATCATAAAAAGCTAAACAATCTTTGCTAAGATATCAGTCGACCAAAAACTTCGTTCGTATGGATATGTCGAAAGCAGCTTTATATCGAAAAATAGTAGATGTGTGTCGTTTCTTCCACTCCTGGCTCTTCTCTAGAATTTGTCGTAGTATTTATACAATTTTGGTAACTGTTCAACCTTTTTGGTCCGAAGCCACGCCAATACTCTACTACCAGTGCAGCTTTTTACAAAGTACGCGTGACAGAATATTACTTCCGATTAAAAAAAGACTTCTTCCACGATAGTCTCAGAATTACACACTTTTAAATTGAATACCTTTCAATATACAGTTGGGAGGTGTCGATTAAAGGTAAATATCATCTCCATTATTTTGACTGTTTTAAATGGAGTCACTCATTTTGCCTGCTTTAAGCTTGACTCTCGAATAGATATCTCTCAAAAGCTCTACAAAAAGTTTTGAAGATCTTCTGCATATATTGCATTGATGTCAGCGAGCCTACAGACAGAATAACGGTAGACTGAGAGGCTTACCAACTGCACATTAGCCACTGAGGCTTTCACCCTCTACTATTCCTTCTGTGACCATTCTATCCTCTTCTGTCCAGTTTGAGTCGTAAACTTCTAACATTTATAACTTCTGGAATGGACTTTCACCAGCTCATGCCATGCGTCTTGACATTCAGTGGTTTCTTGAGCGAAAAGTGCCGTTTTCTTTTGTTACTCAGAGGAATATTCGTGCATAATTTTCCACGGCCCTTTAATATCGCTCTTCACTTTTCCTATGTTTCCTTGGACAGTTCCCTTTTCTTTCACAGTTGAGTGAGAGGCTTATTCTAAGAGTTCGAGTTGTACTCTGATATTCTTTATAAAATCTGCAAAGAGCTTGGAGCAGATCATGCCATGTGTCTTGGTTCTCTTTGGCACAGTGTTAATTCCATCCTCAGGTGAGAGGTGCCGTTTTTTTCAGTTTACTTTGAAAAACACTTGGACTTTTCGGACTTTTCAACGCGCATTAAACATCGAAATCAACTTTTTCCGATTCTGTCTTGGTTAGTTCACTTTTTTTTGGCGGCTTAACTGTTCTTAAAGGGAGTTGTACCTTCGTTTGTAGAGTTTGCGTTGTGTGTTCTGCCCTTCAAAATTTCGGCGAAGAACTTAGGCCACTTAGTGCCATATATCTTCGAACTCTTTGGCACAGTGTTACGATCTTTCTCGGTGATTTTTCGATGACATTTCTTTCTCTGAAGAGTAATGCATAACTTTCCATTTCGATATCCTCTTTTACCTATTATTTCTTGGACAACTCGTCTTCCTTTATGACACTTCTTTGGTTTTGGTATGAAGAGCTGGATTCTGGTTGGAGAATGAACAACTAGTTTGCTAGTTGATTTCTGTTGCTAACAAGATTCCAGTTGCGATTGTTCGCAACATTTCCAGCAGTTTATACATCAATTCATCGAGCTAATGCTCGCTCTGACTCATTCCGATTATTCCCATTGAACCCGAAATCTTCATTTAGCCTGTATTTAGATGGAAGGATTTAAAGGGAGGAAGTTTCTTCTAAAGTAGTGTACATTGGTTGCTAATATTTCATATTTTAATCGAGGTCTCTATACTCATACAGACGAATGGACGGACATGGCTATAGTGACAATAATTCGTACTTCACATGGGCTGCTACGCCCTCTTTTTGCAGTTAAAAAATTTAAAAAAAAATGTATAACACCTTTTTTGCGCTTACAATCCATTAAAAACGCTTTTGATTCCCGACGAGTAAATAAAAATATGAATTTCTTTTTATTATTCATTTAACTAATTGATAAACACTTTTACACTCTGGTAGATACTTAATGAAAGGCGAGAAAAACACTTGAAAATCGTTAACTGACACATTTCAATGGGTTGAATTTTTTTTTTCGTGTGACCCTTTGTGGCGTATTTTGATTTTGATTTTATTTATTTTTATTTTGGCCCAAACCAAAAAAAACAAAAAAAAATGAATAACGCATTTGAAAATATTTAATAATGGCTTATTTTCCATTTTTTATTAAATGTTTTCATTCAAAATTTGCGCCAGCATGAAATGCTTTTGTCGAGTAAAATGCGAAGCAGTGAACTGTGGCAAAACTTTTCTGAACATTAAAGGCGTGAATATAAATTTAAATTAATGGATGTACACTTCAAAAAAAAAAGAAAAAGAAAATCATCAAAAAAAAATAATGCTTATGCTCGAAGCACGCATAAACGCCTCAATGGCGCATGTTGACTTTGAATTATGACTCCAAGGGAAACTGCCAAAACTGACATTGGCCTCAAGGGTTTGAGTAAGAGCAGCAACCGAGTGAAGTAGTATATAAAAGTCTTCAGAGTTCATCAGAGCATTATTCTTTCTGTTTTTTTATTTGACACTTAACACGCTCTTCAAAATGTTACGCGGCACTTATTCAAAATATATACTAAACTAGTCCATATAAGCCCATCCGCACACAATATTAAATTTGTTTATGTAAATAAATTTATTGTATACACTTTTTAGGGTTACTTGAAGTTGGAATGTGTGTTGTTGTAAAATAAGTAAATGTTTGTGTTTTCATTTCTGGATATTTGATTTATCGTTGAGTGAGTGGAGAAACTATTGAAGCGCTGGTTTCTAAATATTTGACAAGTATTAAAATTGAATAAAAAAGACTTATACAACTAAGAGTTTATAAAAATGTTAAACATTTTTAGTTTGGCTATAGCGAAGCCTTTAGACACTTTATACGAATGTAAATTAATGACATACAGCACCAAAGCATAAGACTGCAGTTTCTAATTTGTCTTAATTGCTAAATATTTTAAATTTGGACTCTGATAATACGTCGTATGTGTAAGGGAAGCCAATTGTTCAGCTACAAATATGAACCTGAGAGCCTGTTGTTTGGAAGTGCTGATTGCAATGGCGTACTACAATTTAAATTTCAAACATATTTCGTCGACGCTCGATATGGCTATCTTTATTGCAAGACAGCACCTTTGAAACAATCTAAAGTAGTCAAGAAAGGTTCCGAGATCATCATGCATTATTGAACATCGATAAAATCAACAATCTGTTATGGTTTCTATGTGAATGCAAAATGTTTTCTGTTCAGCGAAGAAGGATGGGCATTCTAACATAATTTCACACGTGCCCATATGACCAGAATTAGATTTCCTGACAGGATCTCAACTTCAAGCCAGCCTATTAAAATTATTTATCAATTCTATTTATAGTAGAATTCTTTATTGCACTTTCGGTTTGTCATCCATAAAACCATTGATTCATTCATTTTCACCCTTATAGCTGGAAAAATAGTAACCCAAACTCCATGAAGCGCTTTAATATTTCTAAAAATATTGGTCCTTATGATTAAAGATTTCTGTGTATGTCCATGAAATATAAAAGTTGGTCACTATATTAAAATAATTATTATTGGAGCAAGTCCATTAAAGAATAAAATACATACAGTAAAAAAAAAATGTTTTAAAATGATGTTCTATATTTATTAGTCGGTGGCCCGCCAAAGTTACCCCCATTATGGTCAGGAGCGATAGATTAGTTGATATATCCATGTCCGTCTGTACGTCCGTATGAACGTAAGGATCTCGGACAGAGTCTTCGTTCTTTTGCATTCGACTAGGACTTCGCGGGAATTTTACGAGTTTATTTTGAAATTTTGTCCCTTCCCCCTTACCTGTAATAATTTCTTCGGCACAAAAAGTATAGCCAAAATACAGATAACGTCCATCCAAGCCAAAATTCATAGATTTCGGATAATAAATAATAAAAGCATCATTTTAAATTGAATTTGAACGACCTATGATGCTTCTGTCCTCCCTTTTCTTTTTATACATAAAAAATACTTTTCATCAGAACCATTTTTGTTATTAATTTCCTACCTATTTGTTTTGCACTGCTTGTTGCATAAGCTAGGGAAACATTTAATGTGTTCGTTAGGAACGGATTTAGATCCTGATCTCTTACTTGTTTTTAATGGTTCGCCCTTTCATCTCACTATTTTGGTTAGTTTTGATCGAGAATGCATACAAAAATTATGATTTTTTAGACTTTGTCCCATTTTGCCCATTTTCTTTGCATATTTCTCAATATTTATTCCCTGAAAACCATTCCGAAATCATACACGCATATCCATTGTTTGAATCGTGAATTATGGTCTTGAGTTTATAGTTCTCCAATTTTTCGGGACTAATATATTAAATATTCATATCGCTCCAAGATATGCGACGATGCTCACATGCAGTTGTATAAAAATTTGGTAACCAATTCAAAAGCTTCTTCCCAGCGATTCTGTATGCGCCCATACCCCCCAAATGAAACGAACACGAAGAGAGTCTAAACCAAGTGTACCAGTCATGCACTGCTATACCCTTTTTTTTTTGTGTTTTCATTATTTTATCTACATATCTAGAAATCTGCGTTAAAATATTATTAAGATACGATGTGTTCCTACTCTGTCTCTCTCTCTCAAAATGGTTGGAATCTCATACCGCTTCAACGCAACTATTGCTGACGTGGCTACGAAACGTTATTACTCTCTGAAAAGTTCTCTAGTTACCGATAATAATTCGATCAAAATTTGTTCAGCTGATTTAGAGATTGAGTTGAATTTTTCCAAATCAAAAAAACACTTGTTTAATTTTTTGTTGTATAGAGTGTTTAAACCGGGATTGAACCATTCGAATGAAAAAAAAAATATATATTATAATTGACAGCAAAATTTCCCAATGGGTGGACCACCAATTTTATTCAACTTTATTCGATTTCTAAAAAATTAAAAGCAGCTCGACCGACTTAAATAATTCTTTACATTTTTTTATTACTTCTCAATACTGGGATTGTTTAGAAAAATGTTCGCCTGACTTATACAATAATATTAGAAGCCTAAAATCTGCAGCGCTTAAGAACAAGCGTAAGCATCTATTTGTGTGCTAAGATCAGACAGATAGTTCAGTATATATAGTTCAACAAACACAAGCATGGTCAGCTCAACGCGACTTTTCAAGTTGTTCAAGAAAACACTTAAAAACTCTGTAACAAACTTTAAACATTCTTGACCACAGTTTATATGAAGGGTATACAAACTAAAGAAAAACTTTGTTTCGCCACTACAACTGGTCATCCTTTGATTTTGCTGCAGCGCTACGCATACATTTTTATAGGTTCCTTTATTTTTTTTTTCCGTTTTGTAAAGGCAAAGCGAACCAAAACCAAACTTGATGTTGCTTCAATCGATGCCCAAAACCACTGCAAACGCCAACAGCCTTCTTTATAGAATTACTTCTGGCGCAATAATTTTTCCAAGCGAGCGCGTCCTTAAGTGAGGGAATAAATAAATAAAGAAATGAACTTATACAATACACATATATATATATATATTTCTATATATGGGTCTGTGTCTTATATAAATAAATTTCTCCTATGCACTAACTCATACAGTTTCTTCTTCTTAGTTATTGACAATGTGGACGTCTTGGTTTATTCATTGATGCCTTTGCTAATTTTTAAAATACACTCCATGCCCGCTTTCAATTTTCATTTTATACTCAATAGCATAGAGCAACGCACATAGATGGAAAGCTTGAGAGACGGACAGACAGATATAGAGCTATATATGCGTAGTGCTTAGATATGCCAAAGGTAGAACGCGGTTCGGAACAACAACAGCAGCAGCCAATCTTCTTTTGCGCTCCTGCTGCGTTAGAGTGACAAACAACAACGGCAGCAGCAGCATCCGCAACTGAAGCCGAGGCAGCAGCATTTTCCCATTAACTCAGCCAGTAACATGAATGCCTCGCACAGTACAACTGGAGGTAGGACGAATAGGATGTTATCGCTGTTGATATTGCGGCTATGTAGCGCTGACTATGCCAGTTCAACCATCAGGTGAATGAATTGTGTATGCTTCGTTAAAATTGTAAGCATACTTCTGGCCATGTCGACTGGGCGATTGTTTACACACGTTGATGTGCGTCTAAGTGGCTCGTGAACGAGCTCCCGGGGCATGGCGACCGGTCGAGTAGTAAAGTACACGGACCACCACAAGAGACCACCACATGTCTATTTACTGCGAACACACACACACACACATACAGAGACCATCACACAGACTGCACCAATTTGAGATGTCTTAACAGTAACGGTAATAAATTATATAGTGTAACGGCGGCCATGTTGTGTTCGATGGTGTCCGCAAAACGCCACAAAGTATGCAACAAAAAACGCAAAAATGTTTAGTGATGCGAAACGCTTGAGACTTTGGCTTCTGCTTCATTTTGCCGCTGGTGATTCTCAACTTCGTCCTCTATTACAGCATTCGATGATTAATTACACTTAATTGTAATTTACATCCCCCCACACACGTCTATGCGTATGCTTTTTTTTATGTGTGACTATTTCAGCTCGACAGCGTTGAATATTTGTCTGTGCGTCTGCACAGTAAGAAATTTTTATAGATTTTTTTATTATTTTATTGGATATAAAATTAACTACCTGGTGGTCTGGTGGGTTAAACTAATATAATTGTTGATTCAAAATTTTTAATTATGTAAAGTTTGGCTAAATTACTGACTCATATTTCTGGAAAGCCAATCATCGTTGGCAAAGGTTTTAAATTTTCTTTAAAAAAACCCAACTTATTGGTTTTAAATTCAATTTTTTTTTTTAAATAGCAAGTTCTGTGCAGAAGAACTTTTTTTGAAGAGTATATAAAAAATCGTCACGAAAATTGTAATATTTGTGTTGCAACAGATATATTGATATCTCTTTTTCGCGCTCCTTTTCCGGAGTGAATTGCCTGAACGCATCGCGAAATTTTTACTCCCGACTAAAACGGTCGCTTTTTGGTAGCTCTATATTTCTTATACCTTCTACAATATTATATTCTTAATCCTCCCTACAAAAGAACGCATAACGTAACTAATTGAGGCGCTGGTCGCCATACGTAGATAGACTTTCATAATAGAATGCGATTTGATAGATCAATGACATGCGTTGCTCTCATTCCGAAAATCATATTAAAAACATATAAAGTAAAAATTTATATGGTAAACACTTTTTTCTTGTTTTCTTGTTCTATTCTCCAAAATGCTTGAACTCATGTGTAGACATTAGCGTACCAGGTAGAGATAGTCCGGTTTAAAATTTGACAGAATTTATATCGAACTAATCTATATAAATAAAACAGAGTCGTGTTAGTTAAACCTTTTAAAATTCTAGAACGGCTGGACCGATTTTTAGGGTTTTTGATTTGTTGGTTTTACTTTTCCTAAACATTAAAACATCAGAAAACATTAAAGAAAATATGTTGAGGAACTTTATTATCTCATTTATTTTGTATGGAACGGTTTTATTATGTTATCTCGAGTATGAGATTTCCAGATTTCAATGAATTTTTTTTTTTTTTGGAAACGACTAGTTTTCTATGTGCAAAAAATTTATAGGGGACAGTTTTTTAAAAAAAAACATGTATATTTGTTTGCCCTTTACGGATTAGTTAGATTAATTTTTATAGCAATTGTAGTTCTCAGATAGTTTTAATATTTTTCCAATGAGTATTACAGAAGTGTCCTGAACTATATTTATGCGTTAGGTTTTTGTGGATGCATCGCTTTGAATTTTACATTTTTTCAAATCAAACCCATAGACGGCTAAAGGATATGTATTCCTATTAATAAAGTTTGCACCCTATCTTAGAATGTAACAGCACATATAAGGGCAATCTAGAGACAACGGAAAGATAATGTTGTGGTCTCATAAATATTTTATTCTCAGTGATGCTTTAAGAATGGTGAATTTTACAGCGAAGATAAAGAACGTAGCGAAAGGCCTACGAAACCCTGTAATTGGAAGCATTATTGCATCAAGATTCATGCCAAATTTGTCATGGTTTAATATCATTGGGAATGCTTCCAAACCAAAGAAATTAGGTTCCATTATGCTTCAACTTTCCACATGTGAAATGCTGCTTGCCAGGCATAATCAAAAATGTCACTGGTGATGAAATATGCATACACTATGTTATACAAAATTATGGGATCACTTGGACCTGCTGAGACAAATATTCATGGAGACGTCTATTAATGTATATTAACTGAACGAAACCATTACTGGAGCTGTCTACAGAACACAGTTGATAATATTGAGTATGACCAATACTACTCCAGACACAACCAAGCTCTTACCCTGTAAAATAATGCTCGATCACATGTAGCAGCGTCGCTCAAAACCTATTCAGGAACACTGAAATGGAAAGTTTTACCACAACCGCCCTATTCACCAGACATTACTACTTCGCAATTGCACAAGTTGAAAAATCTTCTTGATCAAATTTGGTCAATTCGACGTGACATCTGTTTGCCAGAAAGATGTGAAAAAGTATTGGCAATCAATGAACCATAATTCAAATAATATTCCTTTACATGGAATGCACAAAAAAAACTTATTTGTGCACCTCAAAAGCCACCCATAGATTCGAGAAAGAGCTATCAATCTGTCTTATATACTTTTGTTCGGACCTGGTAAATGTTGGTGCCCTTCCATAAATTTTTTTTTGTTTCAGCTTTGCAACCATACTTCCTCAACTCCTCCGAGAATCAACTGAGTGTAGCTATTAAAAAAACATCTTTGGGAAATGCTTACTTTTAAGTTGAACGACAATCCAAGAATTTCAACTTTTGTAGTCTGACAGAATACGAGTATATTATATATAAATCTGTCTAAGCTCTTTAGCTGGCGCAAAATTGACCAAATTTCTGTAGTGTGTCCATGGCCAACATAATCATATTGATTTGGATAACACAGCTAAACTTAACGAGTCAACCGCATAGCTTCAACATTATCTCAAGACATATTCAATTTCATGAACGAACTAAAAAACAAAATTAGCTTATTCCTTGTTCTGAACGAACAGAACAAAATCAAACGGTTTCTACGCCTTTATTACCTACTTTTGTTCATTCGAAAATAAATAAAAAATCTAATCAAACGAAACATGTTCTTTTCTGTTTGCTCGAAAAAAAAGTAACTTATTTCCATTCGCTCCATTTTATTCTCTAATTCTGTTTGTTCGTTCGATCAACCCTAACCTGCTCTGTTGTTGGTTGTAATTTGTAGCTTAAACATGTACAGATACGAGCAAGGAATAAGTACGAAGAATTAAAATTGAACAAATATGAACGAACGAAGAAGTATTGCAATCCTTAAGCAGACGCTTTTATTTAGTTTGGAATTTCTTTCGTTTTCTTTACAATGTACTTCATTATTTCAACCACATTAAATAATATAAATTCTCGGCAATATTTTTTTCAGTGTGTCCATTTCCTTCACTTTCAGTTTAGGCGTTTGCTTAGTACTTGATTGAGTTACTTTCTTCACTTTTAGTAATTGACTATTAGGCAGCTCGCTATAATTTTTTCTTTTTTGCTTCTGGCATTTGGTTTCCATTAGCAAAGCTTCAAATTCAACACCGTACTGCTTTTAATTGTCTAAGCATTTTTCTCACCATTTTATTTGCGTTGCTAGGTACATCAGGCTGGGTAATTTACAGGCTGGTCCTGTAAAGACAATACCAAGCTGAAGTAATTTACGCAACCGATTAGCGCAGGTCGCTAACAATTCTCTATTATTTTTATTTCTACTGCCATTGTTATTATTTACATCTTTATTTAAGTTAAAAGCTTTGATTTCAATTTATTACTGCCTAAATATAAAATAATTTGTTTGTTAGTCTTGTAATGTCCATCAACATAACCTAAAGTGCTTAAATAAAATAAAATAATATTCATTTTATAGTTTAACAGCAAACAAATACTAAAAGTAATTTGTATCTACAAGATACAAATTTATTTACAGTCAATCTTTACTAACAAAAACGTCTTAAATTCTACAACATTTATTTAAATTTTATGACCATTTTTGTACCAAGCTACAATTTGTGCAACTTTCTACTTTAAATATCTCAACTAAAGTATTATTGACATTTTGTGGTTATGTGTACTTGAGTGTGTGTGTGCGTGTGCAACTATGTGCTCAGTGTTTTATATTGCACTGCGTTCGTTTTCATCTGTTTTTCAATATGAAGGATGTCATGTAATCTGAAAAATATACAGCATAAGCATTCAACATACATTTAAAGTAACAACCACAGAAAGAACAACAACGTTGTACAACATTCTCATATAAACGTAGAAGAAGAACAGCAACAACATATGTCAGTGTATTTGTTCACAGCATGTTGCTCGGATATTACAAACGAAACATATTCATAGACCTTCATGTGGTCGGTATGATAAGTAATCGGTGTAAGTTAAAATATATAACTGGAAATTGGCAAACATTTAAATTAGATACTCTACGACATTGGAATAATATGTTTTGTTGAGATATCTCAACTGGGAGATCTTCATTTAACTTCATTAAACTCAAACCACCATTAATTTTTTATACAATATGAAGTTATATATTAATCGCAGGAACCAAATCTTAAGAATTTGCAAGCAAATAATAAAATCAATTAAAGGCTTATTTACTTACCTAAATGGCCATCAACCGTCGTCCTGTCATGGTCGCATTTAGGAAGGCGCGCCAGCCTTCATAGTCTAGTGCGCGCTGGCGCCAGTCGCTGTGAATGCCAAGTACGTATAGATCTCTCCATTACCTGGTCATTCAAACGCGTGCCCGATCGTCTTCTATTTCGGCGTTCACCAATCAAGTTTGTGCGCCCCATGTGAACCATGCGTGCTGGAGCTCTTTCATGCATTCGAATGAGGTGACTAGCTCAGTGCAGCAGCTGAAATTTTATGCGGTGAACTATGTCAACTTCATCGAATAGCTCGTACAGCTCGCTGTGCATAGGGGACTTAAACTCGCCGCCGACTCTAATAGGACCGAAATCCTGCGAATAATCTTCCACTCGAAGACTTCAAATTCAATTGCTTAAAATTCCGGAGCTGTCCTAGTCGAATGCAAAAAACACGAAGTCTCTATCCATTACCGTTTCCGAGATCCTTTCGTTCATACAGACGGACAGACGGGCAGACGGACATGTCTATATCGACTCCTCTATCACTCCTGACCATAATGGGGGTAACTTTGAGGGGTCTCCGACCATTATTTCTACCTGTTACATACATTTGCACAAACCCAATAGGCTCTTGTACCTTCGGTACAGGGCCTAACAAACTTCATAGCTGTTGACTTAAAAAATATTTATTAAAAAAGATTTTATTGTCATGACAGATTACTTTCAAAACCCATCGTCGTATATATATATATATTCCTGCACATCGATGTGGCTGGCCATTTCATTTATTACAAAACCATTCGCTTTGTCTGCAACTACAAGCAAGACGAGCAATCGATGGATTAATTTAAAGCGTCACAGTTTAATTTGTACATAATCTGACATGTACTCGCACTAAATGAAAGCACATACATATTTAAAATATATGTACTCGCACAAGGCATTAAGCAGTGACATTGAGTATCTTTTGGATGCATTTATATCGTACAAAATGGACGACATTTATAAGAGTATCAATATTTCTTAATTCTGCTCAATGCATTACAACATGTAACTGTACAAACTGAACATATCATAACTCACTCATACATATAAGATAAACACCAACTAAGAGAGTCAATAAATCAAAGCTTACATATAAACATACTTAAAAAGTAATTACAACACCTAACTACATACTACACATAACTTTGTATATAAGTAAATATAAAATATTTAATATTGTAAAAGTTTATCAGAAAAATAATTAAAATGCATAAATTAACTATCAAACAATTTGGATGTATTTATGTATTTATTGAAGATACATGCTAACTGTTTATATATATTATATAGTAAGTACGATATAGCAAATATGTATGTAATATGTGTTTAAAACTAAAGATATGCAACAACTATCAACTTCTGCTGAATGCAAACTAACTCAAACTTAACTTTGTAAATTGAAACCAAACAGCAACTAAGTGTGAAACAATTATTGTACAAGTCTAACAATAAATCTATAAATCAATCTATACAGCATATGCAAGATACACTCACACAAGATACTAATTAATCATAAGTTAATTTAGTTATAGCAGAAACCTAGCATACGAGACATATATATATATGATATGACTTCGCTCTTTTGTACCTCTTGTCCCCACTTTCGAATTTAGCAAAATGAAACAAACAGAAAAAAAAAAAATATAAATATTTATAAATACTCTAAGTACAACTTCTAAATATAAAATTTAATAAATATATTAAATAAATATGTGTAAAAAAAATAAAATAAAAACAAAACCAAGTAGTAACAAAAATGTATGCTAAAAGCAATAAGCGAAATTGAGAGAACTTAAACTTATTTATAAAAAAAATAAATAAATATATTTATTATTAATTAATAATAAAGCAAAATTTTTAAAGAGGCTTTGGTTCATAAACTGCATACATAAAAGTCGGTCGCTTTGCCAATGAAGAATTAATTAATTAATTTATTTATGTTCAGGATCTAACTCCATGCAATTATGTTTCTATAGCAAACTAGCTCATGTATATATATATCATTAATAAATCCCCGAAAAATACTTTATACTATTTCAAGAGTTTTCAGAATTCTTCATATTCTATTTTGCCCATACATTTATGAATTCCAACTTAAACATTCATTTAAATAAAAGATACTTTTGCTATTTACTTTAATATCTAAAATGTTTAATATTAAATGATTTCCATCTAAAGTCTTTCTTCAAATCAACCCTCTAAAGCAATGCAACCGACCTCAAATTCATGAATTGACGGCTTTTTCCGGTTTTGCTGAAAATCAAAGCTAAATCAGACAAACAAAAAAAAAAAAAAAAAGGATCAGCAGATGAATAAAATATAATAATTATATATTCTAGCCATACATATTTGTGAGTTTAAAGATTTACGAATGTTTGTATTAATGTGTATGTGTGTGTGTGTTAGAGTCAAGCACTAAAAACCAACCTTTCCGAGAAACAAAAACAAAAAACAAAAAAAAAAAAAAACCCTAAAGATAAAACAAACAAGCTTAAATGTTACTGAAATTGTGTAAGTACCTTCTTAATCAAAAAAAAAAAAAAAATGGTTTAATTTAAATGGTTGTTTTTTTGTTATTTCTAAGTTAGCCTAATTCAATTTGTTAAAACTGTCACAGAAACAAAAAAGAAATACTTTAAAATAAAATAAACTAAGTACTAAACTTAAAATGATGTAAAAAAGAGAAATAATAAAAGAGATAAAAATAAAATAATTAAAACAAATTTCTTTCATTAAAGATTGGATGACGTTTTAAACTAATTCGCAATAAGCCTCTTCCAACGCGATATTCTGCTTAATCTAAAAATCAGATGTAATCCCTGCATAAACTCTGAACAGCCGCTTGTGGTGTGATCACAGATATGCAACGGAAATATACACAAAAATGTGCAAAAATTCAGACAATTGATGTACTCAAAAAATACGATAAAAAGTCAGGACTGCTCTAAATAAGCATCCTCTAACTTCTATCATGCTTACTCTCAACATGAAATTAGATGTGGTCTCTAGTTTCACCTCTTTCGATGAGGGTCTGGCTGTGCTACGCATTATAGCTATATATTTTAATATACATAAGCCTGAATAGTGTTCAAGCCCCGACGGAAAGAAAGATGATGATGCTATAGAAGTATTTTACGAGCGCTTGGAACATCTCCACGAGTGATGTTAAAATCGTGATTTGCGATTTCAACGCCAAAATTGAAAATAAAGGAAGATCATATCATATGGTAACCTCCTTCCGAAGGCCTATTTGCACGTTTTTAACAATTTCTACTTTTTTTTCATTGTTAATATCGGAAGTACCGAGTCTTTCTTTTCCTTTTATTGCCATAGTAATTTTTCGGGCATTTGTGCAGTAAACTGAAAAATTTGTTGAAGAGTCAATACATGCTTGGATCTGACGATTTAAGTTTAC